>CM033109.1:19448235-20048235 GCA_019321725.1 Paulownia fortunei | reverse complement strand
TGTCCCCCTAGAAAATTTAAAATATATCTTTATTTACTATTATTAAGAAAATTAAATTTCGGCTCTCATCCAACCTCTATTTTATGGCTCCGCCCTTGGGGATGATAATAACAGAAAACATAGTGCTTATGTAGTTATATAGGGGTTTAAATTCAATTTTCGATCAATGCGACTCATGATATGTACAACCACTATTCATAATTACTTAGCTTGTTATTCATACTATGAGTAACACTCTTTGCAACAAAAGTGCCACCATGCCTTCACCATCGGCAGTAATATAAAATATTACAGAACTTTTTTCTTACTTTTGAGGAGGAAAGTGGTGTAAAATACATATTTTATGTATTGAAATTGACACTATTTTCAATAAAAATACCACCACTTGTCGTGTATTCACAATTGACAGTAAAAAAACTATGAAATATTTTTCTTAATTTTTGAGCGGGAAAGAAGGGGAGAAAATGAGCGACGACGGTTGATGAAGAGCATTCATGTAAAAATTTAATCTGAAAATGTCATTCGAGGGCAAAGTACTATAATATATGTAAGTTGAAGGGACATAGTACTTTTAGATTAATTTTGGATGATAAAGTCCCAAAATGGTTAACTTTGGGGGTGAAGTTCCATTTACCCATAAATTCATATTTGTTTTTTTGTAAATTACCCTCCTAAACTTAGCAAACGTATTTGATAAAACATAAGGATGACAAAGAGTCGGGTCTAGGGTAGGTTTGAAATTCAAAATTCGATTTGTCAAGATTTGTATGGACCCGAATTTGAACCTGCCCAAACCCGACACCAGGGTTGGATCATTAACCCAACTTTATAATTTTAAAAATAGTTAATTTTTTTAAAAATAATATTACCCAAAATTATTTACAAATTTATATGTACATGTTTTAAACTTAAAAATAAAATGAACGTATTTGTTACTTTTATATATAAACTATTTATTAATTTTATATTATTATTATAATTTATAAGAGTATTATATTTATATATTTTATATATGTATATGTATGTAACATACATATATTTATACACCATATAAATACATATATAATACACAAAAATATATATAATATATTAAATGATCTGGTTTGGGCCAAGTATAAAAAAACTAAACTCGAGACCCACATTTAAGACCCGTTTGTAATTTCAAAACCTGCCCAAGCGCGTCCCTAATAAAACTAAACCAATACAAAAGAATCCATCATCTGTCTATTTTGTCTTCTTCAACTCTTTCTCCCAATTTCGTTAACAATCAATACCAACCACTACGTATGAACTTCTTTTCATCTCTCACTTTCTGTCTTCATCTTCATCTTCATCTTAATCTTGTCTTTTAGTTCATATTTTCATTAAAAAATGTAAAATCCTAGGCCTTACAAAATGAGAATGTATTGTAATTTTATTTGTTGGATCTTTTTTTTATGAAAAAAAACTATTTACACCAATGTGAGATTTTGTTTATATATATATATATATATATATATATATTGTGTTTAATATCGACTAAAACCATAACAAATTCATTTATGCGCAACATATTGAATACTAACTTTTTTTTAAAAAAAACCACTGAAGGGTAATTTGATCTTTCAAAATAATTTTATTACATTCCCACTATTCATTTCTAATTATCAATCATAAAATTGGAATGAAACAAACAATGACAATTTTTACATACCAATCATAAAAATGCTATATTCATATAATTATTTTCCATCATTGATGTGGCATTACTCCTTTTAGTAGTATTCTTGTTGAGCTTGGGTTATTCAGTGGGTCAATACATGTGTCACAAAAAGTTGTTAAGGGTGTCAGGGGTTGACCCGACCAAGATTCTCTAACGGTCAAGTCAGTAACAAAACAAGTAGATGTAAGCCAAAAATCTTGAGAGTATATAAGTGCGTAATTAATCGCATACCTTTCAATAATGAAGATTGATGGGGTATTTATAGTATTGATATAAGGATTTTCGTGGGATTAGGTCTTATGAAGTAGTGGGCTTAGCCAAAGCATTATAGCTCAATTTGTCTATTATCTTGTGGAGCCTATGAACTCAGTCTATTGAGTCTTATCTTTATTTTGACCTATAATCCAGATAGACCTCTTGAACTTAGCCTTTTGGAACTATTTTGGGCTCATAGCTTATTATAAGCCCCCCACTTTCGATCAAGCCTCGTATAGGGAGGGTTGGTCGAGAGTAAAGAGTATTGGAGTATGTCACCTATTGAGGTGAATAGCTCGGGGCAAATCACCTCTTAGGGTGAGTAGCTCAGGGTAGGTCACCTCCTGGGGTGAGTAGATCGGGGCATGTCACCTCTTGGGGTGAGTAGTTTGGGGCATGTCACCTCTTGGGTTGCATAGATAAGGGCATGTCACCTTTTGGGATAAATAGCTCGAGGCAGGTCACTTCTTGGAGTGAGTAGCTAGGGGCATGTCACCTCTTGGGATGAGTAATTTGGGGTATGTCATCTTGTAGAGACGCAATGGCGCAAGAGTTCCTGATGAGGATCCGAAGGCGCGCGAGCTCCACTTGGGGCGTGTTGGTACAAGAGTTCTGTCTAGGGGTGTGATGGCATGAGAGCTTCTCTTAGGGGAACAATTGCGTGCGAGCTCCATTTAGGGATGTGATGGTGTGAGAGCTTCTCTTGAAGATCTGAAGGCGCACGAGCTCAACCTGGGGGCACATTGGTGTGAGAGCTCTTTCTGGGGTCGCGATGGCACGAGAGCTCCACCTGAGAGCACAATAGTATCCCATAGACAACATCCTCTTCTCATTCTCCTTTTCTCTTTTTTTTTATCGAGCCATTCTCGATTTGACCTGACCAGGTCAAGCATGCTTGGCTCGACCTGGTTTTATTTTTTTTATTTTTTTCGGGTCGAGCTCGTAGCACTCAACCTAGATTTCTCTTCCAGGTCGACGTGGATTCTTCTTCTATGTTGAGGCCATGGCTCAACTTGAGATCTTTCTTCGACTTGGAGCACAAATGAGGTTGATCGTCTTCTCCAATTACAGTCCACATAGTCATAGCCTTTCGAGGGCTTAGCTCGAGTGAGTTGTTCACCTCATTCTTATGCTTAGTTCATTTACTTAGTGTTTTTTATCACTTTATGCAATGGTTGTTGCTCTGTACTTCTCATGATAGAGGAAGTCAGTAGGAATTCTCATATTTATGAGTCGGTAGGCCTCCTCGAGAGTGAAGGTCGATAGGATCTTTCAAGTATGGATGCTAGTAGGGCTTTTCGATAGTGGAGATAGGTAAGATTTCTCAAGTGTGGGAGTTAGTAGGACTCTTTGAGGGTGGAGGTCGGTAGGACCTCTTAAGTGTGGAAACTGATAGGGCTCCTTGATGGTGGAGGTCAGTAGGACCTCTTAAGTGTAGAAGTCGATAGGGCTCCTTGAAGGTGGGGATCGGTAGGACCTCTCAAGTGTGGAAGCCGGTAGGGCTCCTCGAGGGTGGAGGTCGGTAGGACCTCTCAAGTATAAGAGTCGATATGGCCCCTCGATTATGCATGAGGCTATGAAGATTTCTAAGTTTCTCGTCTCATGGGGATTCTCTTGAATCATCCAAGGCTAGGTTTTGGTTAACCTCAAGGGATGGTGAGTAATTTCCGGACGTATAGATTTTTTAAGTTTTTCATCTCACAGGAATTCACTATCCAGGGCTAGGCTTTGGCTAACCTCATGATATGGCAGGTAATCCTGTGACGCACTTTGCCGTTTGCCTCAATTAAAGTCAAACTTGTGAGATTCTAGAGTTGAGCTGGCTAGACTCATTAGTGACCTCAAGGGAATCTCATCGACCTCTAGGGTCAGTAGCAGTATAGCATTTTGTAAAGTAGTAAAGCAGTTAGATACACAGTTGTAATGCAAGGTGAAGAATTTTATTGATCTTATAAAAATTTACTAAGTACTTGAACAATAGCCACTTGGGGCTTGACATATTAAGTTAAAATGCAGCCCTCAAGGCTCCTCTTTGGTAGAACTTTTTGAAGGCACGTGCGTGTGAGCTCCTGTGGGTGCAATAGCGGGAACTCTTTTTGGGGATGGGATGGTGCATGAGCTCCTCCTAGGGGCGCGATGGCACATGAGCTCCTCCTAAGGGCGCGAAAGTGCGAAATCTACTCTTAGGGGAGCGATGACGTGCGTGCTCCTCTTGGGGGCACTATAGCACGAGAGCTTTTCTTGGGGATGTGATGACATGCGTGCTCCTCTTGGGGGCACTATGGCACGCGATCTTTTCCTGGATATGTAATTGTACATAAGCTCTTCCTAGGGGCACAATGGCACGAGACCTCCTATTGGAGGCGCAAATGTGCGTGAGCTCTTTTCGGGAGATAATATCACATACCTCCTCTTAGGGAATGAAGGCATGAAGGTATGTGAACTCCTCCTAAGAGACAATAGTGTGAGACTTCCTCTTAGGGGTGCATAGACGGCTTGCTCCTCTTGGGATGTGAGGGTGTAATGGCGCGCGAGCTCGTTTTGGAAGATAATAGTGCAGACCTTCTCTTAGGGTGAGAAGGCGTGTAAGCTCCTCTTGGGGGGCGCGAGAGCACAAAACCTCCTCTTGGGGGTGCGAAGACATGCGAGTCCCTCCTGGGAGACAACAACGTGAGGCCTTCTCTTGGGCTGTGAAGGTACATAAGCTCCTCCTAGGGGTGCGAGGGTGCAAAACCTCCTCTTGGAGGTGCTTAGGCGACTAGTTCCTCTTAGGACGTGAGGGCGTGATGGTGTGCGAGTTTCTCTTGGGGGTAGGATGGCTCTGGAGCTCCTATTGTGATGTGCAGGTGCGATGACGCGCGAGCTTCTCTTGGGACGCAAGGATGCGATGGCGCAAGAGCTCCTCTTGGGATGCGAAGGTGCGATGGCGTGAGAGCTCTTCTTGGGATGCGATGGCGCGAGAGCTTCTCCTGGGGAACAATAACACGATACCTCATCTTGGGTCATGTATAGTACCTCCTCCTAACGAAGAGCAAAAATATTTCTTCGGTTAGCTAGAAGTGGACGTTGATCGTCTCTAGTGCAACGGGTACCTCCAGAAGGGGGTTGCCTTTATTGCCACGTGTGTCCTCAGTAGGGGGTTGCCTTAGTGGTTGGGTGCTCTCACAGCTCTGGATCTTGACAACAATCTCAATGACTAGGTAGTAGGTTCCCATATACGACGCCAAAATAATGTGATATTACTCTTTTTAGTAGTACTTCTGCTCAACTCAAATTGTTGAGTGAGTCACTATCTATATCATAAAAAGTCATTAGAGGTGTTCGGGATTGACTCGGTGAAGACCCTCTAATTCTCAAGTCAGTTTCGGAATAAGTAGATATAAGTTAGAAATCTTAAGAGTATATAAATGCATAATTAATTGCGTACCTTTTAATAATGAAGATTGGTGTATTTATAGTGCTGATATAAGGGTTTTCGTGAGATTGAGCATTATGAACTTAGTTTAAGCATTACAACTCAATTTGTCTATTATCTTATGGAGCCCATGAACTCGGTCTATTAGATATTGTCTTTGTTTTGACCTATAATCTAAACGAACTTCTTGAACTTAGTCTCTTTAACTTATTTTGGGCTCATAGTCCATCAATCATCATTATATTCCTCAAGCATTCTATTTTTATGTGATTTCATTCTTGCATACTGAGTTGTGGCATTACATAACTAAAACAACTTAGGTGACAAATTGACATAAGTAATCATTCGCAATGAAAATGAAATAATCATTCGCAATGGTAATAAATATTGGTTTGTTGATACCTCCGAAAATAAATTTTCAAGCGGATGGGATGTTGTGGTGGTTGAAAAGTGCAGTGATTCTAAGAATTTAATAATATTGTATCAATCTTCGATAAATGTCCTTGATATTGCTACTTTTTATTTTTCTAACAAAAGAAAATTCTAAAAAAATTAACAATGATCTATTTAGCCTTAAGTTTGAGCACAATTTATTCAATACACAATGTGCGGATATCATTTATTTCAAAATAAAAAATTAGTTATACCGAATCATATGCTTTTTATCGATATGTTCGATCGAAAGAATCCTTTGTTAGTAAATAAACAATTTTTTTCTTTTTTTTTCTTTTGTCATGTGCATAATTACTAATGAATTTAACAATATATATATATATATATATATATATATATACATATATATGATGTGGTATATGTCAGGACGGACCTGTGTAGCTCGAGCTATGAGTAAGAAACTAATGTGATATAGGTTAGGTCGGGTGTGATGTAGCTCGGGCTATAAGTGAAATGCTAATGTGATATAGGTCAGGTCGTATTATTCAACTCGGAATATAAGGTTTAAGGTATGAATTGACAGAAAACTACTATCTATTGTTTGAAATCTCTATTTTGCCCTTATTTGGTATCTATAAATAAGGAATTCATTGCATATCACAGGTTACACTCTTTTATATCTGAGATACATATATTTCTACTTGCTTTCATCTTCCCCAAGAAAATATCCACTGACTTGAGCGTCGGAGTTCTTACGCTGAGTCACTCCGACGTCTTGTGCAGGTGATCCAACAAGGAGGAGGAAAGAAAAAACATCAGCTTGTTACTTAGGGTGCACTTTCTTTAATCGATGTATAATAAGTTGGCGCCGTTTGTGGGAAGATTTGTGAGTTAAGGCATGAGAAATGACAGGAAAATAAATCCTGGGTGAAGCTCCACCACCGAATGTCCGGCATAACATGGCCCGAAAGTCCAAGATTGGGGAGAAAATGATAGCCCACCCCCAGTAACACCTGGAGTTCCATTGTTTCGGACCACACAGGAATTTGGTTCCGGAATTTGGAGTAGGAAATGCTGATCAGTTTACCATGGAGCAGTTGGCAAATCTGATCACAACCGTGGTGGATGTAGCCTTGAGAAGGATGGAGGCTAATCCACCACCACAGAGGTACCGGAAAAGCAACTCCTTCCCGAAAGGCTATAAGAGAGTCATACAGGAGAATGTCGGAGTAAAACATTAATGAAAGAACCAAATGTATCGAAGAAGTTGAAAAATTTACATAATGAGCTAAAAGAGATGAAAATAAAAATGATGGGAAGGAATATGGTTATCAAAAGAGGAATTCTTTTTTCTAAAAAAGTAATGATTGATGACCTACCAACCAACTTCATATTATTAAATTATGAGTACGATGATATTACTGACCCATGAGAACATCTGTCATTCAATACATAATATGCCGATATCATTTATCCAAAATCAAAAATTAGTTATACCGAATCATATGCTTTTTATCGACATGTTCTACCTAAAGAATCCTTTGTTAGTAAATAAACAATTTTTTTCTTTTTTTCTTTTGTCATGTGCATAATTACTAATGAATTTAACAATATATATATATATATATTTATATTTATATATATTCATTCCAGAGTATACCTAAACAGTTTATGTACTTGGTCGATTTGCAGTGTAGAAAAACATGTAAAACTCATTACAAGTACAAGAACTTGGAATTTTATTTGACTGACCTCGGATGGCTTAAATTTTATGATGATCATGCCGTGGATGGGCATATCTTGATGTTTTTTCTTGTCCAGAAAAATGTGATGTTATGTAGTTGTAGTTAATAATGAAGCGTGTTGAGATTGTGTATAACTAGAATGTAACTCGTGAAATTGAAATCTTTTAATTTATGATATTATCTTGATACAAATTATTTTTGCAGTGATAAGAAATTCCAAAATTGCAAAAAGAATATTAATATATATGTTATAAATTTAAATTGTTTGATTTTTCAAATTATTTACCTTTTTAATAATCTTCATATTGATGATACATGGCAATAAAGCTAGAATATTAACATAATAGTGCAGTATAACTTGTTCGTATTTTGCACTGGGCCTCACACAAAATTCTCTAATTGTCAAATATAAACAAAGGGAAAAGTGCATTTTCAGCCCACAGTTTAGTGGTGTTACAATTTAGTATTATGCTTGTAAAAAAGTTTATATGTAGTTATATTAGTTAGTTTTTTTGTTGTAATTTTAGTTTTCATATTAAGTTTTGGATAATAAATTTCACTTGAGCGGTTAACTTACCAATACGGAGGGAAAATTGGCGGGCCGTCCTTTTGCGGAGGGAAAATTACCAGCACCTCCATAAAAGTTGAAAAATCAACTTTTCGATTAAAAAACTCATTTTGCAGTCATCCGTAAATAATAAGAAAAAATAAAAATTTTATAAGAAAAATATTTTCATCAAAGTAATTAAGAATGATTAGCCAATGTAGAAAATTATTAATACCTTGGGCAAATGAAAAATTCCAGCTTCACATGTCAATTATTTGTTGATTCTTTTTTAATTCTGCATGGTACAATAAAACTTTCCCGACAATGTGGATATAAATTATTTGTGAGGGAATTATGAATTTGGTTAAGTTATATGCCAAATCTTTTATCTATATAATTGCATGTCGTGTATATTTGATATGAATAACTTTTTTGCCCTTTATCTTATTTTAGTTTAGCTAAACTCAATCATTTTTTGTAATTAAAATTTTAATGTTCTAAATAATTAATTATTTTATTTGAGTATGGAGAAAATTTGTATTCAAAGTGCCAAATCTAAGTAGTATTACTGAAAATAGAAAAACGTATACATATTTTCATAAATGCACTTTGATATATAAATTTTGCTCAGTTTTATTTTTTTAAAAAAGAGGAAATAACCAAACTTATAAATAGGATAGTGGATTATGCCTTTAAATTTGCATAAAGATAGATGCTATTCTCATTTTAATTTTAATGAATTTAATTATATTGGATATTTTAGAGAAGTAGATTCAATTTATTCGCACTAAACATATTTTACAATAGAATAATATTTATTTTTAAAAACTAATGTACCATATATTTACTTGTGTTTTATTTCACTATGACTCTTTTATGCATTCTATTAATTCTACTTAATATATATATATATATATATATATATATATATATTAACATCACTGCTTTACCTATTTTAAATTATATTGTAGAAAAAAGGTTTTCATTTGTCTGGGAAGTTATCAGTTGAGCGGCTTCCCATAGTGACAAATTATTTTTAATTGCGTTGATGAAGATATTTTTTTCTTATAAGATTCTATTTTTTTGTGTGGATTATTTATGGTTGAAAATGACTCTAAAATGAGTTTTCTTATTGGAAAATTGGGTTTCTTTTTATTTTATTTATGTTGAGAATTATCATTTTTAGCATTTTTAGTGGATTTTATTATTTTTTTATGAAATTAAAAATATATTTTCAAATAGAAAATTTATAACGTTGAAAATGAAATTATGTTTCATTCATTATTTTCAAATAGAAAATTTATAACGTTGAAAATGAAATTATGTTTCATTCATTATTTTCATTGTAATCATTTTTAAAGTATATGTACATAATATTAAGTGATTTTGGTAGTAATAGAATCCATAATTAATATTTTTTGTGAGATTGATATTTTAGTGAAATAAGTTTTGAGTGGTGAGTCTCATATTAATAATGTAGCTGATAATAAAAAATATTAAAGAGAGTTACCTATGAGTCTCATATTAATGATGTAAATGATAATAAAAATATATAAATTAGAGTTAATGGATAATTGTGCATCCATATTGTATAGAGTTGAGAAGAAATGAGTTAATTGAAAAAAAAGTTGATTGACATTTTACGATAGTAAATTTGAAAATAGAGAGAATAGGGTTGAAAAACACTTTGAGTGGAAAATTAAAAATAAAATGATTTATTTCTAATGAAAATTAATAAAACAAACATGATTTTTATTTTTAAAATAGTAAAAAGTGAAAAAACTCCCATTAAGAATAAAAACAAACAAGGCTTTGATTTTCCAACTTTTATGGAGGTTATTGGTAATTTTTCTAAAAAAAAATAACATTGACGAGTTAACTGTGCAAGTAGAATTTCAAAACATAATATCGGGACTCAAATTATAATAAAAACTAACTCATAAAATTATATTTAATTTTTTTGAAAAAATATGATAGCAAAATTTTATGGAGGTCAGACAAATTTTCCTTCAAAAAAACGAATGTATGGTCATTTTTCCCTCCACATTGATGAGTTATGTGCACAAGTAGAATTCTTTTATCTAAAACTTATTATGGGGATTAAAATTATAATTAAAAACTAATTCAAAATTATATTTATTTTTTTATAAAAATATGATAGCAAAATTACAGCAATCTGTAAACTATGGGCCTAAACATGCATCTTTCTCTATATCGAACAAGTCGACTTCGTCCCAAATAAAAGTCATAACCAACAAATCAGAGTGGGACAGAGTCAAAAGTTAGTAATAAAGGCCGCAAGCAAAAGGACAATTTAGCCAGGCAGGTAACCAAACTACGACAGGTGGAGGGGAGCGTCTCAGGGTCATGCTGGACATTTCAAGTGTTTCCTTTCCTCTAGAACTGTGCATAAAGCCATCTGGAGTCTCATCTCAACGCGTAACTCTCTCTCTCTAAATATCTACCCCGAAAAAACAAACGTCCTTTATTCAGCCCTAAATTTTCTCTTTTAGGATTCTTTTCTAATCTCCCTCGATCTTCTCCGATCAAACCTCGCTACCATGGTAATGATTTTTCGCTTTTAATTTTACTTTTCCATCCTTATGCTATGCTTGTTTTTTCTTTTTTTTTTTAGAATAAATTTTCGGTTGATTATTAGTATTTCTTTTTATTTTTATTTTAACACTTGGTGTCCGATTCGCGATCTTTGTGATTTGTGGAATGGAAAGCAGGAACTATAATTATTTTTGCAGCTGGGTTTGATTGGATTTTTTTATTCATCTTTTTGTTTTTCATTTTTTAGATTCTTAGATCTGATTTGATGTAGTTTTGAGTGTTTATTTCGAATTTTGTATTGGTTACATTTTTTTAGGCCGATCTTGGATTGGCTGACTAGTGGCGGTTCTTCTGTAGGGCATACTAGTATAAAGTTTATATACGATTAATTTTTGTGACATTTTTGGGGAAAATAAATTAGCTGTTATGTGAGTTGACTAAGTAATACGTTAATTCAGTGATAGGTCTGATTTCAGTAATTTCTTGTGTCTTTTAGGTGAATTTAATGTTTACAGATTCTTTTCTTTTTGTCTTTAAGGTTAGATTTAGTTATTTAAGTGAATATGCTTGAATTCATTGAGACAAATGATCTGACATTTCTTTTGTCTTTCCTTGGCAATATAACCAACTTGGACTTTTTCCTTCAGTTGTGAAACCCCTGCATCTATATAGGTCCAACATAGGTTTACCCATTTTCTAATTATTGTAATCGCGGAACTCCACTCCACCTATCCGCATGTGAACGCTCTCCTTTCCTCTATGGACCAATAATGCTCCTTGTCCTAATCAATTATTTACTTTCAAAATAATCTTTATATGAATCAATTGTAGCACGGATGATCATATTTAAGGGGAAAAAAATAATGGTGCATAACATTCTTACTCATTGACTCACATAAAATTTATGTCAATTTAAATAAAAACAAGACATGGACTGAGAATTTCAAATTCACAAAGTTGTAGCTCTATTATGCAATTACATTACAGAAACTTTATTTAAATACCTTTTTCTGGCACTGGGAACCTATGGTGTCATGTATTAAGCCTTTTTTATGCATTTGGCATGTAAGACATTGTAAATTTATGTAATGGAATGGTTCAGCTACAAATTGCCAACTAGAGTAATATAACCAATCCAAGTGATGTCTTTATATGATGTCCATTTGATTGATTTTGCTATGTAATGTTAACATTAAGTTTTTTCCTTGATCCTTTTTAATGTGAGAAACAATTAATGGCAACATCTAATAATATATCTACCAACAGATGTCAAACGAAACAAAGTTTTTTTTAATTTTTGCAGGGGAGGTACTTAAGTCCCGGGTTTGGACAATGGTAGCTGCTGTTGAATTGACTAGGGGTAATAACATGTGAGTCAGGGAAGAGAGAAAATGAGAGCTTGGATGAAAAGGGTGATAGAGGGGGGGTAGGGGATTGTTTTGGGTGTGTTGGTGATGATGATAAATAATTATTACTGTTGGTAATAAATTTTGGCTTTATGTTTCTCTTTTTCAAAGTTTAATTGATGAAATGGGAAACTATATGAGAAGAAAAGGCTTAAATTTTTTGGCTAAATTTCCTTTGACAATTATCTTGGCTTTTTTCCTCTACTTTGTGATATAGTTTGTAGTATTTTATTGAATTTTTTTTTTGGTATAATGACATCATGTTTGCATCTGACCCATTAAATTGTTTGAACATATAAAACCAGTAACTTCCAAGCTTTCTGATTCACATTGTGGTCTGGTTTTCAAAACCTTCCATGGATATCTTACTTGGATAGGAGAAAAATATTCTATAGGTAATGAAAATATTTTAGTCATCTTTCTGATCATGGCATGCTTTTTATTGATTTTAGAGAAAGTACTTTTTCTCTATTTTCTCTCCAAATTTGTGAAAGTCATACTTTGCAGGATTGACTTGTGGATCCAGCTTTATGTAATGCAATTCTGCCTTAAACATGCGGGGACCGAAAAACTTGACTAATTGCCACAGCTACCTTAAATTTTATATAAATCTCCTTATCATAGCGACTTATGCCTTTTTTGGGTACTCAGAGGTAACCTGAATGATCTCGTGAGTTCCTACCATGGTAGAGAAATCAACTTTCATTTTTCAGTGTCATACTTCCTAAAATGTTTGTAGTGCAAATGTTGTTAGATCTTAATCAAGTCCCCTTTATATCATGTATTTGTTTTTTTTTTTTTTTTTTTTGTGTATATAGAAAGTAAAAAAGAATCTAATTTTGCGTGAAATGTTATGCCATTGTAGGAAATGGAAAAGAAGACCACAGATGTCTGGTTTTGTCTTGTTTTTTTTAAAAGTAATTGCATTGTGTGCCATTTTCATGGGTGAGCTCACTTTTGTATACCAACAAAGCCATGTCCAAGCTTCTCATTTTTTTATTTTTTTTTTCTTGCTTCACCTGAAAAATCACAAAAATCATTTTCGCCTTGACTGTAGACTATTTCCCCCTTCCTCTAGTGCATGCTTATGTTCTTGCATGGACAGTATTTGGGAGGGTCTCTCTCTCCCCCCTTTTGGGAATACAATCTATTCTTCTTGTTTAAGAATTTAAGTCTTTATGCATTTTTTTAACTTAGTTTATGCCTTATTTTAAATTTTTTGCCTGTTTTACTTGTTAATACTGCCGCACTTCAAGTTTTGTTCTTTCCTGTGCTTCTTTGGTTCTGTATTCATTGGGAATTCTTTTACGTAATGGTATGCTTCACAAGAGATGTAGGTCGAAAATTTCTTCACTTTAAAATATTATCATTTTGTTGCTGTTTGATAGTTTGACAGGTAGAGCATTCTTGGGTAATATCGTGCCTCATTTTCTTTTTGAACACAAATGAAGCCATGCAATCACTTGTGTTTCAGAAACAATTTCAGTTTCCCCCTCTTATGATGCAGATACTAGATTCTTAGCTATAGGTTGTTCTAGAGCAGGATCTAGGAATGCAATTTTAGGTGATTCTCTTTTCATTTCTTAAATGATATTACTGAGATGGAGATGTAAATTGGCATGGCTGGAATAACGAGCTATGGGCAAGTTTGAAGTTGGCTTGTGTTTTACTCTGAAAGAAAGATGTCAGGGTATATGCAATGGGTTTTAGAGACCTCTCTATCTGTCTGCCTGTCTGTCTGTCTGTCTGTCTCTATGCGTGTGTGCGTGTGTGCGTGTGTGCGTGTGTGTGTGTGTGCCGTTCTCTCCCCACTTTCTAAAGAATCAGGAAAGAGATTGAAGCCCACGCCCTGGAATGATCACCCTCAGCGCTCTCCTCCCTCTGTCTTCTCCCTACCCTCCCTGGTTAGGTAGTGGATCTGTTTGTGACACGTTTACACAGATCATCATTATTGATTGCCTTTGAATTATAATACTCAAAAAGGTTTTCCATTATTTGAAATTTATGTTTTCCTTGTTAGTAAATTTTAACTTCTTTTGTGTGTATAGGCTAATGCGGCATCAGGAATGGCAGTGCATGATGATTGCAAACTGAAGTTTATGGAGTTGAAAGCTAAACGGACTCACCGCTTCATAGTATTCAAGATTGAGGAGAAGCAAAAACAGGTTATTGTGGAAAAGCTTGGTGAACCAACTGAAACTTACGATGACTTCGCTGCAAGCCTTCCTGCTGAGGAATGCAGATATGCAGTTTTTGATTTTGACTTTGTCACCGAAGAGAATGTCCAAAAGAGCAGGATTTTCTTCATTGCATGGTAATTTCCCTTCCTGGTGACCATAGTTAATGCCAATCTCCTGGCTTTGTTTACATTGTGTTATCTGACTCTACACATTATGTATCCATTCTCTGTGCTAAGGTCCCCTGACACTGCAAAGGTGAGGAGCAAAATGATCTATGCCAGCTCTAAGGACAGGTTCAAGAGGGAATTGGATGGCATTCAGGTAGAGCTGCAAGCAACTGATCCAACTGAGATGGGTCTTGATGTCTTCAAAAGTCGTGCCAATTAAATCTCTAGAGTTGCAGCAAAGTATGATATAAGGTCTTTGCTCTACTCAAGAGAAATGTTAATAGTTTGTGGAACTATGGTACCTGGCTAAGCTATGATATTCCTCTGTTGTCGAAGTTTTATTTCTGTAGTAATGTCTTTATCCGGAACAAATTCTTTGATTTTGATCTTATTTTACTATTTTTCGTGTGTGGAATTTATTCTATGAATTGCGTGGGCTGGATAACCATCATTGGATTGGTTTTTATGTTTCAGAAATGTATTTGTGACTATTTTTTTTTGGCCTCCTAATTTCTAATTGTTCTACTTCCAGTTTGTATATGCTGGCATAAATGCTGGATGTAGCAATGCACTCACTTAGAATGGGCAATTATCATGATGTGTATTAAGTGAAATTTGGGTGTTTATTTGCTTGCTGATTGGAGCCTTTCTTCCTTATATCTCAAGTCTTGCAGAATATACCTTACACAATGAAAAACTGGGGCATCAACGTCATTTCATACCATAAAACAATTAGAATACACGTGACAGCCTCCTGCTTTGATTCTTTGAATTAATTCTTTTGATTAAGTTTTATTAAATACTTCAGAATGTCCATATTTGCTTTTTAACTGTCTGATGTATACTTGAGAAATATTGCAGCAGCAAAGTATCATTCGACAAAGATGAAAATTTTGAAATCTGGGAAAGTGAAATAAGCTGCTATTTCGATTTCTGGGGCAAGCTTCTGAGGTCTCATATACGCTTATAAGATTTGGAAATAACCATAAACAGGATTATAAACGTGATAAATCTGACGTCCATGAGTCTAATTCAGAAATTCTCAGTAGTGGAGGTGGAGCAAGACAAACATCTGGACAACCTAAACTTCATAACGGGCCAGAAGTCTTATTTAAGTGACCCAGTCTGCTAATAGAAACGCCGCATAATATGCTTTCATAGCATCATTGGATGCTACCTTGAAGTTTGTTGTTTTCTGAAATTGTCGAAGGATAGATTACGGCAAGACTAGGAATGAGGTAACAGTATCTTCGCTGCACCATCAGCTCTATGAGGAATGAATTCTTTGACCTGCCCGTCGTTCTGTTTTTTTTTTTGCCAAAGAATGTTAAAGGCATATGCCGACATATCTATTTTCAGTATAACTATTATACGTGTAGATCTAAATCATCAAGAAAGAAATCATATGTGATCTTATTGGGTAATCTCAATATTAGTATTTCCCTGAGCATTTCTGGCAAATCATTCCTTATATTAGCTATTACCATTGTAGTATATGAAAAAACAATTCAGATACAGGTTGCGTTCAGGAGAGCTACTAGTACATCGCTACCATCCTCATTTATCGTTATTCTGCAGTGCCAACTTGGTCCACCATGATATCTAGTCATTGTATAGGTTAGTTATCCTCTTCTCTAGCTTTAAACGCCCAAAAGATCAACCCTGTTGTGCCATTAACTCTATCTCCCAAAATTCTCAAACCTTAATCACTACAAATCATGCCAAATTGATGTGGGTTCCCGTTATCGCAACACATATTAAAGCTTCCCTGGCGAAAAGGAATAAAGATAAGACTACAGTTGACTAGTTCCAACATTAGCTGACTAGTGCCAACAACAGCCGACTCACTATTCCTTTTCCGTTATCATTTTCACGGTGAGTAAGCCCCTAAGGCTTGATAATTTTCCCTTACTGCAACATGGGAACTGAAGCTTCCATGACGAGAAGGAGTGAAGACTAGCGGCACTCGACTGGTACCAAACTGGTGCAGTAACAACTAACGAGGAGGACTAAAACTGATTTAGGGGCATGGATAAGGACTATAGAGATTCCGTGCGGTCAGAAATTAATACAGACAGGAAAGCATTTAGATCCAATCCATTCTTTGGGTCAAATAAAGACAAAAATGGATATGTCAGTGACGACAAAGCGACCATAATTGAAATTATCCGTAGGATGCTGATAAACCAGAAGATACATTAGTTGAGTTCTGTTGATCGATTAGATGCTACACCTGATCGTGTACATCGTATGTGTATCTCACAACATATTCACACACAAACATACACATATCCAATATCATATATTTTTATGTGAATGTATGGAAAAATGTACAATTGGTACCTACTTAATACCACCAAACTCTCTCTCTCTCTAAATATACATACATATATATAACCAACTGTTTGTGAGCAGAGTTCTACTTTCATTATAAGTTAAAAGAAAACTCTGTTTCAATTCAAAACAGGGACATTAACATCAATCTAACATTGTAGCTTAAAAACAACAGATTCCTTGCTTGACCATTTGATTTTCAATCTCTTTTACAAGTTGGTGACAAAAATCCAGATTCTCAATACCTTAAAATTTCAACAGCCTACAGTACACCGAAATGGGATGTTATCCAGTAAAAAGAAAGAGAAAAAAGAGAATGACCACAACCAAAATTCTATTTATACTTAAAATCTAATTAATTTGTACATATATCTATATATATACATTGTCGGTTTTTTCTTGAACTAAACCATCAAGAGTTTGTGCCAGAAATTCAGTACATGCCATAAGTTTTCAATCTCTTTGCCATACATTCATCTTGGAGACTATTTGAGTAAGTTTGTACTTTAGGATTGTTTGACTTCGTTATGATCTTATAATTCATATATGTTTTTAGTTTCTCCATTCATCTCCATTATCTTGGTGTAATAATATTTTAGTTCCATTAATGCAAGACAACAATTAATTATGTCCAAGGATTTAATGTTTCTAATAAGACTTTTGTAGATAAATAATAAATACTTCACGTACTAAAAAATTAAACAGGAGGTTTGAAGGTTCGAATTTAAAAATTAAAATCCTAAACTTGCCACATACCTGCTTATAAAACCCGTCCCAAGAGGGATAGATTTGGAGCGAGTGCTTGGGGCAGGTCTGGAGTGGATCAAATTTTATCCGAACTCTTTACTACTCATATTTGTACCTCAAATTAAAAAGGCGGATAAAAAATAAAAATTGTGTGCGTCATGGATTAAAAAATGAATTTAGATTAAGGGCTTTATGAGTTCGATTTGAAACAACTTTTGAACTAAACTTTCCTATGGGACTTCAAAAGGTAATAAGACAGATGCCGAAGTAAATAAATAAACTAAAGTTTAAATTTTTATATTTCTACTATAGTTTAAAGGTTAATAATAAAATTAATAATTCTTGTAGGGTGTACGAATAGGAGTAATAATAGCTAACAATGATATCGGTCACTTTGCTGGGAAGTTTGTAGTCAACAAGACATATACGATGAGATGCTTGAAAAGGTTAATTCAATATTTCCTAATGCATATCCTGAAAAAGAAATGGTGCTTAAAACATTACCATTAAAAAGATGTCCTTGAACACATTGGAGACAATATTGACCTCAATTTTGTGGAGTTTAAAGATATAGATCCTAAAGTTCACAAAAATAAAGAAGTTGGTATAAATTCTTCTCTCTTTACTTATTACTCGATTATTTATTTCACAACATAAGTTTCAATTTTGAATTATGTTGCGTAGATATTTATGAAATTGTAATAAAAGTCAAAGAATGTTAAAATAAACAATAAATACAAAGGCAACACTGAAACCTCTAAAGGAAATAATAATCATGAAAGAGTAAGTTATATATCACAATTTATTTTTATCAAGAACAATTTGATCTAAACTAATATTTTTTTGACTTCATTTTATTTGATCATTTTTTCTTAACTCCTATGTCTAGATACTTATTATTTTATTTAATTTTTAATTATACCGATGTCATCTCATGGTAATTTATCTTTGGGAAGATATGATAAAAAATGAGTATGTGCAATTGCAAAAATAAAAAAATAAAAATGCTGATTAATATCCAATTATTGCCATCATAAAGTTTACTGCAAAAGAATACCTAGGAAAATCCGAAAAATAATAAATTTGATATACGAAACAAAGACATAAAAAAGAATATTTTCTTTATTAGGTGAATTACAATTACAAATTTTAGTGACATCAGTTCTATAAATAGACTTTACCTGTGAAGAAATTGAGCACATGTGACAACAACATTCAATAATTTATAAAAATAAGCACTACATTAATTAAACATTAAAATAGCATATTTATTTGTTTTGCATGTTATATAGGTTATGTACAATTCACGCTGAAAATAAGCAAGTTATCAATGAAGCAAAGGTGCAAAAGAATGACCCTAAAAGAAGTCATACACAATCTGCACTATTTGAGGTACTTCTTGCAACAAAAGTCTTACTCATTATGCTTATGTAATATTTCTAATTATGACTCTTTTATGATTCCTTTTCTTGAATTATATAAGTTTATTTAAATCTTAAAAGTAAATTAGGCCATTCTTACTTTTTTTGATGGGCTTATAAAAGATCATAACGGTTAGGATCCACCATAATATTATGGGTCCCACAAAATTTAAAGTTTAAAAAACAATTGTCAAAAGGGAGGTTGTCTTCCCTAAATTGAAGCGCCGAAGAAATCAAGCATCTGCTTCGATTGTTTTGTCTTCCCAAAACCTCTATATAAAGTGATGAGGAGAAAAGAAGATACCACACAAGAGGAGATATACCAATTAAGGAACAACTGTAGGTACCATTTGAATGATCAATTTATGAGAGATTGAGAAATAAATCGCGAGGGGTGTGGAAAACATTTGTGGGATTATTATCCTGGGCAATACGAAGGAGTTGAGAGAGTGTTTTTGGTAATTTTGAGAGTGTTTGTACAAGGAATTTATTTTTTTGAGTTTAGGTATTGAACTCAAGTGTGTCTATCTGTATCGATAAAAATTAGCTTATAGTGGAAGAACAAAAACTCTTGTGGATGTAGACCCATTTTATCGAAATACGCAAATATTTGTGTGCATTATATTTATCCATTAAATATTATTTTTATCATTCAATTTGTTGGTGTCATTTGTGGAATCCTAATAAATTAAATTTCAGTCTCATCAATTGCTTATGTTGTGTGCCCAACAAGTGGCATCAGAGTAACTTGGTGTTATCTAAGAATTGAGTTTTAAATTATTAGGATGGACGGCATGTTAACAAAAAAATCATTTAAGGTGCAACAATTTGATGGCAAAAAGAATTTCACCCTTTGGCAAGAGAAAAATTTCTTGATTCAATAGGGCCTTGTAGTGGCGTTGAAGGGAAGGAAAGAGAAGTTGATAGATATGAAGGATGTACAATCAAAAGATCAGGAGTTGCACCTGTCAGTAGGATTCGATTTTGTATTATGGACAACATTATCATTAATATTGTAGATGATGATTTTGAAGATTTAGCACCTATATTATGAGCAAAATTAGTGAACTGGTATTTGGGGAAATCTTTGTCCAGAAAGTTGCTTCTGAAGCGACAATTATATAGGTTGAAGATGCAATAGTGTGTAAATCTTATGGATCACATAAATCAATTTTAACGAACTGGTAGATCAACTTAAGAAAGTTGATGTGAAAATTGTGGAAAAAGATAAAACACTTTTACTTCTCACCTCTCTCCCAGATTCATTTGATAGTCTGATGATGATGTTGTAGCATGTGAAAGCATCACTCTTGCCCCGTGAAAAACATAAGAAGACAAACCAAAGTGTGAGATAAGAATATGTGTTAGTTGCTCAAAGCATGGATCAAAATTGGAGGACATTTGGTGGTGGAACTGTGAATAATTACATTAAGTTCAAAGGCCAGATGAAATGCAAGGTCTACTATTATTATCACAAGGAAGGTCACATTAAAAGAAATTATCCTCACAAAGGGAAGAATGAGGATAGTTAAGGTTGAAGTAGTAACATGGCAATAATAGAGGCATAGAGTGATGATGAAGATGTTCTCAGAGTCTCCACATGTACGGCATTGCTTCTCGTGATGATTGAATTTTAAATTCTGGATGTATAATGAATGTGTACTTTAGAAAGGATTATTTTGATTTTTTCAATCGAAGAGGGTAGACACTTTGTCCTTGGGTGATGGTCCTTGACTGGGTTGCACGTGTGTATTGGCCGACTTGAATCAAGTGGAATTAAGACCTTACTTATTTGGCATGTACACTGAATTTTTTAAAGGCCAATAAAATTTAGGTGCTCTGGTTTGCGATTAAAATATACTTTTGTGAAGGTATTTTGTGGTGGAGGTGGAGATTGTTGGAGTCCATCCCAAAACTATGGGCCCCACAAAGTTTAAAATTAAAAAAATAGTTGTCAAAAGAGAGCTTGCCTTCCCCCAAATTGAGGCGCTAAAAGAGAAGAAAATCAGGCAAGTTGTTTTTTTTTTTAACCAAAACCTCTACAAATAGAGAGGTGAGGACAAGAGATGATAAGTGCATATTTTTACATATTTTGTATTAATTATACTATATCTTCCTTGATTTGTTCTTGTTAATATTAGTTTTTTATTAATATTTTGTGTGTAATAGGAGTTTGGGAATCAAGAGACCGAAAATGAGCCAAAACAAAGTTGAAATAAACATTCTTGGGCCAAATTTTATTGACACGGTGCCATTGCGGTAAATTTTGTATTTTAGGAATAACTTTCTGATCCAAAACCCTATTGATCTAATTCTTAGTTTATTGAAAAGATAAGAGTTAGATCTACAACTTTCATATTGGCAGCTTATCTCAGTTCAATTGATTTGAAAGAGTCAAAAGTGCACTAAAACTTCCAGATATGACAATCTTCATACTTTTTGCATAACTCTCTCCACATATGTCATTTCGAGTTGATTCAAGTATCTGGAAAGACAAGACACATAACTACAATTCATTAGAAGATACAAAAGACTAATTTAGATTATAAAGAGCTTAAAAATAGCTTACAAGAAGAATGATCAGGGTCGTGACGCCAAGTTGACAGAATATTTGACACCGCGGCGCCAAAAATCAGAGCCGTGGCGCTAGTAAGACAGATTGTCTGGAGCTACTGCCCCAGTTCACGAAAAATTGAAAACACAATTTTTAGGTTCGATTTTGAGATTTTTTTTGGTCTAAAAATATGGAGGAAAATGAGAGGTAAAAAGGGGAAAAAGCCAAGAAAAGGGGGAAAAATTTCAAGTTTCTTTTTGGAAGATTCTTTTGGGGGAAAGCCATAAAAGTAGAAGGTTTTCAGGGGTCATTCATCTTTAAAAAGAGGAGGGGAGCTTAAACTATTAGACACACTCATTCTCTAGAATTCATACACACATTTGGTAAGAAATTTTGGGGTCTTTGGCATCAAGAAAGACAAAGTGGAAGAGGCTTGGAGAAGGAGACATCCATAATCCACCATCAACCTCAATTGTCTTTTTCAATAAATAAGTTTCTATGGCTACCCAATGTTGTTAGTTTAAATTTTCTTGTCATTTTTCATCATGTTAGACTAGACTTCCTTATTGGTTGAGGGTGATTTGAAAGCCCTAAACATGGATTCTTATAATTAAATATTTGGTGTTATTGATCAATTTTCCAATTAAAGTTGTTTATGTTTTTTTTTATGTTTAATGTCTTAATGGGTATTTTCTTGCTTTGTTTGGGCGCGCAACCAAATTGAGTTTGAGAACTCCCTACAACTAGATTAGAGATTTTGGATCCGTAATTGTCTTGAATTTCTAATCATGTGTAGTAAATTGTGATTAATGATTATGGGATATTTTTGTTAATTGCAGTGAAAAACATTACCTAAGTTGAACGACCCGAACTTGTGTAGTTGTTACTTAGATCAATCTATCTTTCTTATTTTAATACATTAATTGAAGTAAATCTAGAGAGCTTGTTCTAGGTTGTTTGGTGGGTAGGGAATTTGTAATACCTGAGCCTCGCGCTACTCACCTGACCAATGTAGTTCATGCATTTTATGCTACGTATGTGCCATTTGTATTTTAATTGATATTTCATAATGCATTATATTTTATACGGTATTTTTAATAATTAAAATTTTGAAGTTATCACCGATATCAGTTTCCAAATTCTTTAACCTAATTGGTTGAGTTGGTACTAAGATACGAGAATTTAGGTGTCAACTATCAGATACCATTACGATACGCGTAAGTGAAAGGTGGCATCATTGTGTTTATTGATGTAGATAAACTATACAAATAAATTAATTAGGGAGAAAATAGTGATAGTAATAGTAATAATAATAATAAAAGAAAACAAGGACATTATCATATTAATTAAGAGGGTGTAAATTCTTACTAGAAATAAATTTGGGGGTTTATAAATAAATATCAAAATATTATGTATTAATTATATATATAAAAATATAATATATATATACACATATATACATATATATGTATATATATATATATATATATATGTATGTATAGATGTACGAAATATATATAGATATAAGTATATGTGTGTAGTATAATAAAATAATACCATAATATATATATATATACATATATGTATACACGTGTATAGCTTATGTTTTAGATAAGCATATGTTATATATATATTATATTAAAATATTAGTTTCTTAGTCATTAAGTAATAACACACACCACACAAACACACGGCCAAAACACTACACACACATTCACAACAACAAAGGAAAGGAAAAGATAAAAGAAAAAGAAAGAAGAGAAAAAAAAGAGGGTGCTTCGACAAATTTCAACGGTAGGAATTGGAGGAAATTTTGGATAAGTTTTGTATGGATAAAAATATATATTTATGTCGTTTATTTCTAATTTGAAAGAATTTTTTTTTTTCTTGAATTAAATTAACTAGTTATCTACTTGTGAGATAATAATTAATATACACTTTTAATTCGAAATTAGTTACAAAGATTTGATTTTATTATCTTGTATTAATTGGATGAAAGAGCTAATTTAATTGAGGATTGGTTATGGGGATTATAACACATCAATTAAATAATATTAGAATAAATTCGAGACGAGAAATCAAGGTATTTAAAAGATTCTGATTGGGTTGAAGTATATATATATATATATATATTTTTAAGGTTTGACTGTTACTTAATTAAATTTAAGTTAGGATCCCATATGAGATTTGATTTAGTAAGCCTATTGATTAAGAAAGAAAATTAATACGTTATACTTTTACAAACAGTCTTATATCTAAGGTTAGGGAGTAGAATTAACCTTCAGTAGGATAACAAAGATGAAAGGTAAGTGAAAATTCATTTGCAACTACAATGCATGGACATAGTATTTCTTGCCTTATTTATATTAAATGTGATCATTATATTTTGATGAGTGTCTTGATGAGTATTATAAATATCTTATAGTGCATACGTTGATTGGATGATGGGACATGGGATTCGTTATGTCATTGAATATGTCATTCATCAACATTTACACGTGCATGCATAACACATGCTCACAGTTGAGGTTTTGCATGCATAACATTATTTTCTGAAAGAAAATATTTTTGGTTGGACACTACTAATGTATTGAGGCCTGTGTGGCTTATTGATATGATTTGTTGGGGCTCCACGAGTATTACTTATCGGAGGATCATATGGGTTGACAAGGGGTGTGCCTCTGGTGGTCACGAGAGGGTGAACCACTTGACTGTACCCTTATCGACGCTGCTGGTGGGAAGAATTTTGGAGGGTCATAGGGAAAGACAGAGGGTGGACCTCTGGTGATCCCAAGAGATGGCCCCCGGACTGTGTCGATCTGTTTATGGCCATGTGATTATTGATATTGTTGAGAGCTCTATCCAGTACATAGTAGGTGGGCCAGGGGTCCAGTGATGGAAAATAATTTTGAATAAAATGATTTTGATGCATGAGTTCGCATTCTTGTCATGATCTCATAGAAATGCATTACATTTATGTTAGATTATCCCTTCAGCATGCATGATTTTCATTTACTGAGCATTAGCTCACGTAGTTCATGCATTGTAGGTGAGTTTGATGATACTTGAAGCCATGGACTTACTGAGCGAGCGGCTGGAGCTCCTACAGATTCTGAGGATCACTGTAGATAGATGACGACCTGTTGAACTGGTTGTTAACTTATTTGATTTTGGAGTCTATTATATTAGGTTTTGGGATTTGTACTATGTATTACTTTTATAACTTTTCTATACATGGGTATGTAAATATTATGATTGTTATGGATCCTCTGCAGGTATATATATATTAGTCTGTAAGTGGGAAAGTAGTTTATCATTTATTAATACATTACAGAAAAAAAAAATCATGCATGCACACAAGTTCTATCATGTCAAATTATATTATATATATAGTCGTGTAGTAATGGGGGTGTTACAGAATTAGGTAGAGAACTTGTTCTACCTAACGAACAATTAAGAAAAGATTGGAGTAGTAGAGCATGCTATTACCTACAGTTGATAATTTGAATGACAAGTTGTTAATAATATTGATATAAAAGTACAACCCATTGTATTAACCTACTTTAATCGATTGTTGCTTGTTGTTTGAATTTTGATTATTTTACATTTTAATTAGTTTTAATTTCTATAACCTAGTTACTCAATTCAATTCCCCCTCTCTCCCCAACCGTTTGTTGTTTATTTCTAGAGTCTACTTGTTGAGTCTTAGCTTTAGATTAATAATTTTGAAGTTAAATTTCTTAGTTAGTGAGTCGATAGTAAATCAGTTAGCCTTGATCATCTTGGGATCGACTCTTACTCGCTCTATACTAGTTAATTTTTTTTTCAAGAGTAAGGTTTAAATTTGGTAGACCTGCAACAACCAACCAAGTTTTTGGTGTCGTTGCTGGGGATCAAGTGTTTAATTGATTCATTATCCTTTTCAATTTTTCGTTTACTTTACTTAGTTCTTTTGTTAGTTTAATTTAGTTTGTTTTCTTGTTATTTTTGGGTTTTATGTCATTAGAGGACTTGAAGCTAAGACTTGAGTAGATTCAGATTAATTTGAACACACCCCTGTTACTATTACCGCCACTTCCACATATACCTCCAATCAATTCACCACCCAGCTCGAGTTTGAACCTCTTCCCCCTATTTCTGAAACTTCTCATCAACTTGAAACTGTTGAAATAGAACATAATTATAGAACATTGAAGGTGTTGGCTATTTGGAGAATCAACCAACGTGTATCACCTATCCTAACTTGGAAGCTGCTTTTGAACTCAAATCCGAGATGATTTATCTTTTTCCCACATTCCATGGTTTTGCAGGTGAAGATCCACATAAACACCAGAAGGAATTTCATGTTGTGTGCTCTAGTATGAAATCGACAGGCATTTCAAAAGAAAATATCAAGCTCGTTGCCTTTTGTTTTTTATTAGCGGATTCGGCAAAAGAGTGGCTTTATTATCTACCATTTGGCATGATTACCACATGGAACGAAATGCGAAGGATGTTCCTTGAGAGGTATTTTCTAGCATCCAAGGTACGGAGCATCCGAAAAGAAATATGTGGGATTCGACAATACAATGGATAATCTCTTTGTGAGTATTGGGAAAGATTTAAGAAGTTGTGCGCCAGTTGTCCTCATCATCAAATCAGTGATCAACTTCTCATATAATATTTCTATGAGTGGCTTATGCTAATGGAAAGAATCATGATTGATGTTATAAGTAGAGAGACTTTAGTTGACAAGACACTCGAGACATCAATGAATCTAATTGTAAACATGGCTGCAAATTCTCAACAATTCATCACCCACAATAATCCACCGCCACCACCTAAGAGTGTCAATGAGGTGAACGCATCACTTCATGAACAAAAGCTCTCACACCTCACATCTTTAGTGCAACAAATGGCTGTAGAGCAACAAGTCAAAGCATGTGGAGTATGTTGCATGGTAGGGCATCCCACAGATATCTGTCCATCCCTCCAAGAAGGTTCTATGGAGCAAGGAAATGTGATTGTTGGTTATTTGAGTCAACTAAGGTAAAGTTATAATCCTTTCTCAAACACTTATAATAAAGAATGGAAGGATCGTCCCAACTTGAGATATGAGAACCAACAATAACAACCCACTCCATTTCAAATGCCAAACCGACCACCGGGTTTTCTCCAATCGAATGTGAATAATTGGGTGCATTCTTGGAGGATCTCATGAAAACACTTGCTACCAATACTATGCAATTTTAACAAACCACACAAGTCCGTCTCCAATATATTGAGAATTAAGTGGGGAAAATAGCTACTAGCTTAAGTTGATTGGAAACACAAGAATCGAGCAAGTTACCTTCCCAACTCATGGTAAATCCTGAGGAAAATATAAGTGTCATGTCTCTTAAAATCAGAAAGCAATTGGAGTCTCCTAGCTTGCCAACAAAAAGAGTATGTAAATAGGTTGAGAATGGCGAGTCAAACAATACCATCCATTCTTTAGACGATTCTCACTCTCCTACTCATCTAACATCCATAGTCAAGAAGAATCCAAAGTCGATAACCACTCCTAAACTTCTCTCGAATACTTATGTAACACATATACCTTTCCCTAGTAGGTTAGCAAAGTCTAAGAAAGAGGAGCAGGAAAATGAGATCTTAGAAACTTTTCGAAAAGTGAAGGTAAACATCCCTCTTCTTGATGCCATCAAGCGTCTTGCTATTCCAAATTTCTCATGGAGCTATGCACCAACAAAAGATACTTGAGAGGGGATAACAAAGTAAGTGTGGGGAAAAATATTTCGGCAATTCTTCAAAAGAAACTTTCTCCAAAGTATAAAGATGCGGGCACTTTCACCATCCCTAGTACCATTGGTAAGACCAGATTTGAAAAATGTATGTTAGATTTAGGAGCATCAATTAGTGTTATTCTATATTCTGTTTATACTTCTCTAAATCATGACCTTTAAAAGAATTGGCTGATAGATCTAATGCTTATCGAATAGGGTCGTAGAAGATGTTCTTGTACATATGAATGACTTGGTTTTCCCAACCGACTTTATATTCTTGAGATGGAGGATGACACATCCCCCAATCCTACACCCATTCTTTTGGGAAAACCATTCATGAAGACAACCTGAGCTAAGATTGATATTCATAATGACACCCTTACTATGAAGTTTGATGGCGAAGTTATAAAATTTAATATTTTTGAAGCTATGAGATATCCTCGTGACGTGCATGTTGTTTCTGCAGTTGATATTATTGATCCCAAGTTACAACAAATGCTTGAGTTGACTGACAATGATGGAGTGGAGGTTGATTTATAAAAATATCTCCATGTGGAGGATTTGAAGAAAATAAAGCTAGATGTGCAAATGTTGGGGGATGGAAAAAATGTAAAGGGGTTAGAATCATTGCCTAAAAAATCAAGGTATGGTATCTCTTATGTTGAATTGCTATTATCTAATGAGAGGCTTCTATCTTCTCTGGTGCGAACATCTACAATGGAGTTTAAACTAATCCCGGACCATCTCAAATATGTCTACTTGAGTGAGAAAGAAATACCACTAGTTAGCATTGCTAAAGACCTCACTCACGTACAAGAGGACAAACTTTTTTGAGGGCTTCAAAATCATAAGACGGTAATTAGATGGACAATGGCAATATCAGCATATGTTGATGAGTGAAAAAAGAGGCGATGTTGGGCTGATGACGTTAAACCAAGCGCTTACTAGGAGGCAACCCAACAGATGAAAAGAAGGTATTGAGAGCTTACAATCATAGATTTGATCTCTCTAACTTTTATTCTCTTTTCTTTCTATCCATTTTATTTCATTTAGTTCTTTTATTTTTCTTTATTTTATGTATATCAATTCAACCCTATTATATTTAAGTCTTTATTTTAGTAGCCTAGGCTTACATTGAGGACAATGTAAGGATTAAGTGTGGGGGGAATAATTTAGGACTTAGAATTTTTTTTTTAGTTTTTTGACTTATATTTTTTTAGTTTTTTTACTTATAGTTTTCATTGTTTTGTTTTATTTGTGTCTAGTTGTTAAATTTTTGAGTCCTAGGTATTCTTCCAACTTCTATGATGAGAATTGAGTATGAATGATATGGTTGTATTTGACGATAAATGTTGTTTTAAACCTTGATATTATTCTTTGGTTGATATGTTTTCATGACAATCATACTCAATTCTTTTCACACAAATAGCTATGTTCTTCGGATGGAGACAAACATGTCAAAATAGGTCACTTTATTTATCACTTGAGTTTCGACATGTGGGAGTTGAATATTAGAACTCTTTTGGAGGAGCCCTTTATTGACTAAGCTATTTCAGTGGTAACCATATCTTCTTACCTAACCTAAATACACTATTATCCTATCATTGTTCTATAAATGAATTGGAACTTGAGAGACATTTCGATAACAAGGTGAGCTTGCAAAAGAAATTTGAGTTGAAATAGAAGATAAGTGCTCGAGCTCAAAGAAAGAAGAAAATAATTGAATTTTTTTGAAATAAATATATTTATTTACAAAAAAAATAAAAAAGAAAAAGAAAAAGAAGGAAGAAAGTTGCAAAATATTGAAGAAGAAATCTATTGTGAGTTGCAACTAAAAATGAGATATTAAAAATTTGGTAAGAATGATGAAGAATGGTCCAATACAATGATATTAGGCCCCGATGTTGAAACTTGTGGATTATGAGAATCATTCCATGATGAGATTTATGTCTCTCATTCCATGAAATTTTAGAATATTTGTTGTATCATATCCCTTTCTTTCTTATGCCTCATACTACCCATTAGCCCCATTACAACCATTGTTTAAGACCTTTTGATTTCATATTGTGCCTTCGGTGTAGTGAAGATATGTGTCAAAGAAGGAGCCTATGATGTTCGACTCTTTCATTAGAGACCGGGTGATGGCTTTTGTGAGGCTCTATGGAAATTCATCTATTTGAATCATGTATGGTTTCATCACTATTGACAATGGCTATTCCAACACATATTTGAGTTTGATAGTTGTGGAAGTATATTTGTTTTTGAATAACTAAGGGTTAGATTGAACACTTGTTTGATCTCATTACCATATTACTTTGTTGTTCTCTGAGAATTAATCGTTGGAAGTTAGGTGTCATAGGTGTTTGTGGGTATCATTACTGAAATCCCTCACGAGACTACAACTTATTCTCTATGGTTCGCCTAGGGGTTTAAAGGCTTGTTTCATGTGCTAAATATAATTGTGATTTCCTACAAAAGTGGATTAGCTTAGTTTGTGTTAGGTTTACTCGAGGACGAGCAAAGGTTAAGTGTGGGGAATTTAATAAGTGCATATTTTTACATATTTTGTATCAATTCTACTATGTCTTCTTTGCTTTTTTCATGTTAATATTAGATTTTTATTAATGTTTTATGTGTGATAGGAGTTTGGGAATCAAGAGATTGACAATGAGCTAAAATAAAGTTGAAACAAGCATTCTTGGGCCAAATTTCATTGACACTGTGTCACTGCGGCAATTTTGTATATTTTGGGCATAACTTTCTGATCCAAAATCCTATTGACCTAATTTTTAGTTTATTGGGAATATAAGTAATAGATCTATAACTTTTATGTTAGCAACTTATCCATTTTAACTGATTTTAAAGAGAAGAATTCGGTTAAAGAGTCCAAAGTGCACTGAAATTTCCAAATATGATAATCTTTGTATTTTTTGAATAACTCTCTCCACATATGTCATTTCAAGTTGATTCCAGCATCTATGGAAGACACAACAAGCTAATTAAGACTATAAAGAGCTCAAAAATAGCTTACAAGAAAAATGATCAATATCGTGGTGCTAAGAGGACATAATGTTTGGCGCCACGATGCCAAAAATCAAAGTTGCCGCGCTAAGAGGACAAAATATTTAGCAGCACGATGCTGAAAATCAGAACCGCGGCACCAAGATGGTAGAATATTTAGTGTTGTGGTGCTAAAAATTAGAGACGTGATGCTAGTAGGATAGATTGTCCCCTGAATTTAGAGTGGCGGCCTGCTCGTGAATGCATGGTATCAAGTTTAATACAATGGTGAGTTAAGTATCGTATTCACAAGAATTGTAATAAAAAAATTACATTAAGTACCTAGTTCAAATAGTCTCAATTTTATCTACAAAATCGAATGATAATTGGTAAAAAAGTAAAGTAAGATAACAAAATGCAGATGTAAAAGTGGAGTTTCTTAGAAGTAATACAACAAACACCTCAGAAGTAAGAAATTCTAGAAGAATGGCTCACCTAATTATCACCAATATTTTTTTTTTCAAAAATATCAATTCAAGTCAACAACATATGTAAGTTAAGAATTCTAAGCTCATCAATTCCCTCTCTCGAATGTCGAATTAATTATGGTTCCAATATGAATTTCGATATCTTTATAAAAATCTAAGAATAAAACTCTACAAAAGTTTAATAAATTCTTTTTCGAAGCTTCAAAGGTTTCATAAGTTTATCAACTATATAATTCCTAGGTTGTGTTATTCTTATGATCATGTATAATCTTCTCTCTCTTGAATATCGAATCTCATACATCAAATAATTTCAATTAATGACCAAATAATCAAAATGCAATACTAAACAAGATAACATAAATAATAACTTGAACTAATAATGTTTGGAACTCAAAACATAGGATCAAATTAGGTTACATCATCATTTATAAAAAAAGTTTAGTTTATCATAGATGAATACAACTTTAAGAAACACATAAGAGAGAGAATGGAAATTGTTCCCCAATTTGTGAAGTGGAATGGTTGAAGCTCTCATTGTCTTCATGAATGACTTTCTTTGTTGATGCAAATCTCCTCCTCAACTTCTCAAGATTATTACTCATCTTTTCTTCTCCCAAGAGTCTTCAAAAGAGCCCCTTATATCGTCTCTCTTTTCTTCTTGGTTGTTCTCCCCTCTTTATCTCCACCAAAACTCTATCATTTTTGAAAGTTGTAGCCGACCCATTTCTTAGTCATCTTATCTCCTCTTTTAGCAATCATTTTATTTCTTTTTAGCCTTATTTTTCTTTCTTTAATGACACACTTTTTTAGTCCATAAAATCTAGTTCAAATGTTTTCCATCATATTTTCTTTATTTCCTTAAAATTGGGTGAAAAGAAAAAGAAGGCCATGTGCAGAAAATGTGACCATGTTGGGGCATGCTCGCGGCATGTTGGAAATTAGACTAGCATGCCAGGACATGTTCATATCATGTCGCGACATTCACTTTTGTGCTTGATTTTCTTCATTTTTAGGCTATACCGCGGCATGGTATGACTGTGTTATGGCATGCATTTATCTTTTTCATATTATTGGCTTGTTTTGTCCCTCATTTTTCTTCTTGAATTGCATTTTGGAGAGTTATTCTGTAATGTATCAAAACACTCATAAAAATTAGGTAAATTGCTTGACATCAATCAAATAATTAGTCTAGAAGTACTGAATTTATTGGTATAAAACTAACTTATCACGGCTCTAGTTTGTGAAAAATTGAAAACACTATTTTTAAGTTTGATTTTGAGATTTTTTTTGGAGAACTTTAAAAGGCATATTTGATGAGTGGATTTTATACCCATTAATTGAGTACCATTTGCTTAACTTTTTGTTTAATTTTTGAGTTTTTTGTTACTTTTTATGTATTTAATTTGAAATATTGTAGGTAATAACATAATGAGGAGAAAATGGAAATAAACATAAAACTTGGTTTAAATTTTCAATAACCCACTTTTTGGTGCTATTGGGGTAGTGTTCGTATTTCAATCATAACTTTTTGCTCCAATATTATTTTGACTTGTTTCTTGAATCATTAGAAAGACAAGATATATATATATATATATAATGTTTATGTTTGCCATGAAATTCAGTTATTTCTATTTTAATGAGAAAAATTAGGTCAAATAGTCTGCACTTGACTGAAATTTTTTGATATGACATATTTTGATATTTCAGGCATAAATCTTTCCACCGATTTTTTATTGAGTTGATTTAAGTCCCTATCAAAACCTAAGACACAGAGGTACAATTCATATGAAGACACGAAAAGCTAATTTAGTCTAGAAATAGGTGAAAAAGTAATGTCTGTCTAGGACAGAATGTGCAGTTCCTAAGCGCTGGAAATTAGAGCCTAGGCGCTTCCCTCACTGGACTGCAAAGTGATGCAGCGCCTAATTGGCGCCTAGACGCTGTCAATCGGGAAGTAAGGGCAAATTAATATTTTATGCCCTCTTTAGGGCATCTCCCATCAAGTTTAAGTATTTCAAAAGCCTCTATATTAGATTTTTAGAGATGGAGAGAAGAGAAAATAAGCTAAGAAAGAAGAATGAAGAAGAAGAAGAAGATGAGAGAATTCTTCCATGGTTTGTGAAGAAGACATCTACAAGTGAAGAAACTCATCATCTTTTAAGTTTTATTTCATTTTCCTCTTTTTCTCATTAATTATGTTCATGGATATTGTTAAGTTATTTTTCATTTTCATCATGAATTAATTTCTTTTTATAGGGTTGTGATGTAATCTAATTATGATATTTTGAATATTTGTATCAATTCAATTCTCAATTTATATTCAAGTTGAGTTTTCTACATTGTTCTTAATGCTTTCAATTATTTGGCCACTAATTGAATGATTTGTTAATTATATTGACCCAAGAGGTGATATATGTGTCTAGTTCTATGTGTAGAAAATTATAAATTGCATGTGAGATAGGAATATACTTACATGGTTTGTGTAGTCATGTTTGAGACTCCATATAATCTAATGAATTATTGATTGTTGTAATTCACATAGGAATATAGTGGGTTAGCAATTGATGATATTTTCATTTAGACCTTGGGAGAGGCTAGTAGATAATTTAGCGATTCTCGACTATCACTTTGGAAATAAATTGAGATTGATGAGATGAATTATTCAATTCGAATTAATGACGATGAAATCATAACCCTAGGCTTTTAAGTTAGTGAATTTTATCTTTAAATGCTTTCTATCATTAATTTAGTTTAGTTGAATTTAATTTATAAGCAAAATCACTTATTTTCATTTATTCAAATAAAATTAGAGTTAACATAATTTCGGTACTTAATAATTCAACAATTCTCGTGGGAACGATAATATACTCATTATTTTATTACTTGTATACGATAACGTGCACTTGCGTTCACGAATTTTCGCAACAATATTCTTAAAAAAATTTGGGGACTTTTTTTAGCCAAAAACATGGAGCAAAAAGAGAGAAAAAAAGGAAAAAAAAACTAGAAAAGGGGGAAGAATTCCAGGTTTCTTTTGAGGGGAAAATCATAAAAAGTGGAAGGTTTTCAAGAGTCATTCATCCTTAAAAAGATGAGGGAGCTTAAACCATTGGACACACTCATTATCTAAAATTCATACACACTTTTGGGAAGAAATCTTGGGGTTTTGGGCATCAAGGAAGACAAAGTAGAAGATGCTTGGAGGAGGAGACATCCATAATCCACCATTAACCTCAACTATCTTTTTTAATCAATAAGTTTTTTTGGCTCTCAATGTTGTTAGTTTTAATTTTTTTGTCATTTTTTATTTTGTTAGGCTAGACTTCCTTTTTGGTTAAGAGTAATTTCAAAGCCCTAGACAAGGATTCTTATAATTAAATATTTGGTATTATTGATTAACTTTTCAATTGAATTTGTTTATATTTTTTCATGCTTAACGTTTTAATGTATATTTTTTTGCTTTGTTTGGGTGCACAATCATGTTGAGTTTGAGAACTCTTTACAACTAGAATAGAGATTTTGGATCCATAATTATCTTGAATTTATAATTATGTGTAGTAAATTATGATTAATGATTATGGGATATTTTTGTTAATTGTAATGGAAAACATAACCTAAGTTGAACGATCCGAGTTTATTTGGTTGTTGCTTAGATCTATCTATCTTTCTTGTTTTAATGTATCAATTGGATTAAATTTAGAGAGTTTGTTTTAGGTTGTTTGGTGGGAAGGAAATTAGGTAGAGAGCTTGTTCTACCTAATGAACAATTAAGGAAAGATTGGGGTAGTAGAACTTGTTATTACTTATGGTTGATAATTTCAATGACAAGTTGTTAATAATATTGATATAAAAGTACAATCTATTGTCTAGTGCGGCGAAAAAAATCTTAACCTACTTTAATCTATTGTTGCTTGTTGTTTTGATTTTAATTATTTTATATTTTAATTAGTTTTACTTTCTACGACTTAGTTACTCAATTCAATTTTTCCCTCCCCCAACTGTTTGTTGTTTATTTTTAGAATTTACTTGTTGAGTCTTAATTTTACATTAGTAATTTTGAAGTTAAATTTCTTAGTTAGTCAATAATAAATTAGTTAGCCTTAATTCTCGTGGGATCAACTCTTACTCGCTCTATACTCGTTAAAAAATTATTGAATAATAAGGTTTAAATTTGGTAAGTCTGTGATAACTGACCAAAAGGGAAGATACCACCTAAGAGAATAAAGAAACCAACCAAGGAGCAAGTGTAGGCATCATTTGAGTGATCAATGTGTGACAAATAAATTATGAGGGGCGTGGAGAACACTTGTGAGATTATTCTTTTGGGGTACTATAAGGAATTGAGAGAGTGTTATTTGATAACTTAAATTCCATTAGTCTTTAAAAAATTCATTGCACAAACTAGAGCGCCTAAACTAGTTTGCGATTAAAATGTACAAAAAGTAAAATTATTGCTCTATGAGATCGACGTGTGCCTTTTTTGGGGGGTGGCATCTGCTAATCCAATAACGCAATCTGAGGATCTAAAAAGGACGAGTGATAAAGGTATTTTATGGTGGAGGTGGAGATAGAGATTATTGGGGTCCATCACAAAATGGTGGCCCCATAAACTTTAAAATTTATAAAATAAAGAAGTTGCCAAAAAAGAGGATTTCTTCCCCAAATAGAGGCACCGAAAGGAGAAGAATGGGTTGGAAGAGTGCTCTTTGATAGCTTTTGAGAGTGATAATAAAAAGGAGTTATTTTATTGAGTATAATATCCAAACTCAAATGTGCTTTGGTGAGGGTATTTTGTGGTGGAGGTGGATATTATAAGGGTCCACCACAAAATTATGAGTTTAAAATTAAAAAAAAATTGTCAAAAAAGAGACTAGTTTTTTAGAGTAGTATTAAAAGAGAGTTGTTTTCTTGAGTTTGGTTATTAAACTCAAGTGTGTACATATCTTGTACGGATAGAAATTCTTTCATAGTGGAAAAACGGTAACTCTCATGAACGTAGATGTATTTTTTCAAACCATATAAATCTCTGTGTGCATTATTTTTTGGATATTATTTTTACTATTTAATTTGTTGGTATGATCTATAAATTCCTAATAACCTAAATCTCAATCCCATTAATTGCTTTCATTGTGCCTAATTATAAATTTATTTATGGAACTCATGCACCCATGTGTTAAATTTTTCTCCAAACACTTTATGAAACTTATTGACTATTGTAAGATGTTTAAGAAGGTAAAAAGCTCATAGTCCGGATGAGAAAATGATAATGCATTCTGTTAGAATTTATTATCGGGTTTAATTAATTCGATTAAATAGTTTACCAGATTCGTTATGTTCCAATTAATGTTTGAACAAAGATTAGAATATAAAACGACATACACAGCGGAATTTAAAATTGACATCAATAATTATAACGAGGTTCGGATGTCAATATTATACATGGTAGTTAATGGTAGAATTATGGAAGGAAAGTCTTTGTAATAAATTAGGAATCTTTCCTTGTATTTAATTAGGAATCAACTAGAGTGTTTTGTGTATTTAAACACAAACACACATTAGTTTGAGCTGCTAATTTTAGAGAAGAAATCCAGAGAATATAGGCAGTCGATTCCCCATCCAGTGCACATAAAAGATTGTGATTAAAATTCGAGTTTCAAGCCAGCACTGTAGATTTAAGTCTGTTACAGACTATATCGGAACAACACATTGAACATCTTTCGGGAGAATGAGGTGAGTTCTCGGGAGAGAATGCTTTGCCGTTTTGATGGGAGGTCAATGTTGAAGGGAGTTCAACGAGGCAGATTCAAGTCGAGGGGATCTCGCAGACAAGTCCATCGGTGAAGCAATACAAGAACGGCGTCAAAACAAAAAGAGAGTCTTTAGTTTTGTGTTATAAGTCCAATTATTGTATTTTTGAATCTTGGAGTTCAAGATTACAATAATTTTCTTCTCTAAATAATGATACATGGCTTCTTGGAAGGTAGGAAATCTGTCAAGTCTCCTCTTCATAAGGAAAGTCTATAATAACTCAACTTCATTTCCAATTGGATATAGAATTATTATAAGACATCTTGTAGATTTATTTCTATAAATACTACAAGCTTGTATTTAATAAATCAATTCAATATGGTAAGTAAGAGAGTTTGATTCCTACAAAAAAACAAATAAGCAATAATTAGTTTAGCATTAAAACTCTTATTAAACATACAAAACCTAACCTACCTTAATTAAAAGACTTAATAAATTGCACTTACCATTTTGATCAAATAATGCTAATTAAACTACATAAGTCACACGGACTTAACAATCTCCCACTTTGGCATTTTTTGTCAAAATCAACAATCTTACCTTTGTGTCTGAAAATAGGTTCAAGTATGCATGTTCCATCAAGAAATATCATATAAGCAATTTAGTCCAAAAACCTGTTTTCGAACACGAGACTGAACATGATAGTGAATAACATACTAAGGCAGATAAAACAATGTTCAGGGGCAATCAAAAAGTCTACCTACTTTTAAAATACTTCCCCTAACACATCAAACAAAACATTAAAACTTCAAAAATAGCAAATCAGTTTTAACCACATAATCATATCAATCAAAATCAAAATAAAAGCTTTATTCAAGCTTCCTTATCAGCTTCAGTATCCAATGCTTCTCCTCTAATCTCTACAGCAGCTGCAACTCCAAGTTCAACATGAACTCTCTCTGCATCAGAAGTCCCTACTTCTTCAGCCGCTTCAACAACAACTGACTCCCCCTTTATGGTCAAAATGTCGAAGGACCAGATGCCTAAGTAGCAGAGCTAGAACTATCCAAGGAAAGTGGTTCAGTAGCAGCAACAGCTTGGGAAGTAGAACCTTTGAGTTGGGCAATACGATGTAGAACTTCTTTTTCCTTAGCCTGCCTTTCTATAATTTGTTACCTTGTTGCAAGTAACTGTCTCTCCAGATAGCCTAAAAGATCCTCAAAAGAGAATGGAGCAGCAAATGTTCCAGGCCGTGTTCCAGCAGAATATGGAACAAGAGTGGATAAGTCATCCATATGTCCCTTAAACTTGCCAAGCCTAGTAGAAATAGAGTAATAAACTCTAGGATATTCCAATTGTTCCTTCCTAAGCTTCTTAAAACCTCGAGACACCAACACATTGTAAATCAGGAAGGGAATGGTAAATGACCAGTAGCAGTCTTCACTTCAGCATGCTTAGCAATGGTTCTCATGATGTGTCTGCCTAGGTCATAAGGATGTCCCGTCCTAATACAATAAAGTAGTATAGCCTGATCCTTAAAAAGCACTGTGTGATTGGCTGTGGAAGTCCAATTGGTCACTGTTGCTTTGTGAAAAATGGCATATTTAAGAGTCAATTTGGCAGCAGGAAAAGTATAAGAATTTCTAGGCCAAGCATTCAAACTACCTCCATCCAACTCCCTAATGATCATATCAAAATCAGTTGGTAACTCAGTAACTTCAACCTGAGGAGTACCCAAATAGTCATTGATCATCTGAGCCGAAAAGAAATAAACCTTACCCCTAACATAAACATGACCAAATTTACCAGAATCAGCCTTGATAATATCAGAATGGAGATTGTAATAAAATTCTTTAACAACCTGAGGAACATAAGGCTTAATATCTGTGACAGAGCCAATCAATTGTCTATTAATCAAAATTGAGTCTAACCCGCGATCCTCAAAATCACTCAACATAATTGACCTCTCAAACCACAGTTTCCTTTGAGAAACACATTCCTACATTTTATTTGCATAATCAGAATAAAATTTGTGGGATACAGATTTACTTACCTCAATTCTGTCACTTTCAACATCCATCTCATCCCATTGGGCAGATTCCTTAGAAGAATTCTCAGAAACAGAAACATGAATGTTACCTTAAGGATTGAATTCTTCTAGAATTTATGTTGTTATGCCTCTTGTTCGAACATGACTTTGAACAGGAACACCACCAGTGCTACCTTGCTGCACTGTAAATTCTACAAAATTAGAGGATGTGGATAAACGGATAGTGGGTTGAGGAACAGAGTCAGAAACATGATGAGCTTCATCTCCAATAGGATCAGTCCTTTGCCCTTGGTTAAAGTCCCTCAATGTTTCAACAACTACAATAGTATTGACAAGAGATATTGCTGGAGTATGAAACGAAGAGCTCCCTTGAACAGGTTCAGTGATTTGTTCTTCTTCAGCAGTCGGTGCTTTTGTGTGAGGTTCAGAGGTGATTTCAAGTAGTGGATATTCAATAGCTAAGGGTACGACATCAACCTCTGGCTCCATAGGAATTTCTGGTGTTGGAGATATGCCGGTGGCAACACCATGTGGTTTTTCTCTTTTGACTTTAGCTCCAGATAACTCGCCTCTCTATTTTCTTTTCTCTATACATAATTTCTATTGCAATTAGGCTATTGTTTTATCTTGAGATCCTGCCATGTTAGAACAGGTCGACGAACAAGAGAGAAAGCAGAATAGATAAGAAAAAATGGCTGAGGAATTTTTACGGCTGTAATTCCTAAGGTTTTCTGGTGATGGAGCAACAGTAGGGTTAAAAGTCCTATTTATACACAAGGTAAAATATTTTCTCGCCAAAATGAAAGAGTCATTTAGTGCAAAAATTTCTTTCAAATCCGGTCCTCAACTTTTGGAGTAATCTTCATCCACCAAACATAAGTTTTTTACTTACACTAGGAGTCTAAGAAATAGGGATATAGATAAATCAAATTTGTACCAACTTAATAATCAAATAACTTCCATATTTATCCGATTATTGATGCATGAGAAAATCAAAATAAATCCTAAAAAGTTATGCCTATTTGCATTCCATCCCATGCAAGTCACAAATCAAAACGTGCTAAAGATAAATATGGTACTATTTAGATTTCAAATCTCATAATTCCAAAACATCAATTAAGAAATTCAACATTTGATCCAGTTTGACAATAAATTCAGAATTCCTTCAAATTTTCATTCCATATTTTTTTACATTTCATCACAAAAAATTGATCAATCAAGAACTGCATTTATGAACCATCATCATTTTTTTTTATGTCCAACATATTGTTCTAACATGCACTGAGAACAAGAATTTAGCCAGTCAGTAGCTTTCACTCTAAGACTTAGGGTAGCCTTTTGTCATGGTAGATCGTCCTCTAGATATTTGTGACACCTAGTCCCAAATTACTCACGAGTGGCTTTCATTCCTAAGAATAGGTAGATTTCTCTGTCAAAGGCCTCCAAGTTCTTAGTTTTTGTAAATTCTAGCATAATTAATTATGGAATTTTTCTGAAGTCTACTCGAATTTAAGGTCAAAACAGTTAAAGCTGTCATTCGAAATTGAGATTTCAGAATTTAGAAATATCAAAATCTGATCATACTAGACATTCAATGCAGTATGCCTAATGCAAGTCCTAGCATGAAATGCATGAATTATCAAATAAAAATCAAGTCCTATTAGCTATGTCCTATCAGAGTGCTGGAACACAATCTACATGTGACAGTGTGCAATATGGTGTTCCAGCAACAGACTGAACATGACACTACAGAATGCAAATACCCAAAAACTTTCTTAATGCAGTGAATCTCTGTGCATCAATAGCCTTGGTAAAAATGTCAGCTAGTTGATTTTCAATTGTTACATGATTTATTATCACACTTCCACTATCTACTAACTCTCTAATAAAGTAATGACGTATGTCGATGTGTTTTGTCCTTGAGTATTGAACTGCATTTTTAGAAATATTTATAGCACTTAGGTTATTACAAAATACATTCACTAAAGTTTGCACAATTCCATAGTCAGCAAGGATTTGCTTCATCCATAGGAGTTGTGAACAATAATTACCACATGCAATATACTCAGATTCAGCAGTAGATAGGGAAATACAGTTTTGTTTCTTACTAAACCAAGATATTAGATTATTACTGAGAAAAAACAACCACCTGATGTGTTTTTTCTATCATCCACGTCACCAGGCCAGTCATCATCACAGTAGCCTGCAAGATTTGAATTAGTGTCCTTGGAATACCATATGTCATATTCAGATGTACCATTCACATATCTAATGATCTGTTTGCTTGCTTTCAAATGTGATTCCTTGGGATCACATTGGTACCTGGCACAAACACCTACACTAAAGCAAATATCAGGTCTAGAAGGAGTAAGATATAAAAGACTTCCAATCATGCTTCTGTACAGTGATGTTCCAACATCATCTTTGGACAATCTGTCATTGGTGCCCATAGGAGTTCTAATGTGTTTGGTGTTCTTCAGTCCAAATTTCTTTACTAGGTTTCGAGCATATTTACTTTGAGAAATAAAAATCCCATCATCAAGTTGTTTGATTTGTAAACCTAGAAAATAATTTAACTCTCCAACCATACTCATCTCGAACTCTTCAGACATTTGTTTAACAAACTCATCAACATTGTGCTTAGAGGTTGACCCGAAAACTATATCATCCACATATATGCGTGTGATGATCAAACTGATGTTCGAACATCTTATGAACAAGATTTTATCAGCTCCCACTCTCTTATAGCCCTTATTGACCAGAAAGTTTGTCAAACGCTCATACCAAGCTCTAGGAGCTTGTTTCAATCCATACAAAGCCTTTTTTAATTTATAGACATGGTTAGGATGATGTGGATCCTCAAAACCTTTAGGTTGTTCTACATGAGCCTTTTCATTCAAAAACCCATTCAGAAAGAGTTTGATAGAGTTTGAAATTCATCAAGCATGCAATAGCCAAAAGTAACCTAACAGACTCTAACCTAACTACGGGGACAAAGGTTTCATCAAAATCAATTCCCTTAATTTGTGTGTAACCTTGAGCAACAAACCTAGCTTTGTTTCTTGTAATATTTCCAAACTCATTAGTTTTATTCTTAAAGATCCATTTGATACCTATTACATTAGAGTCTTTAGGTCTAGGAACTAGAGTCCATACATCATTCCTAACAAATTGACATAATTTCTTTTGCATAGCATTGACCTAAAATTCATCTTTCAAAGCTTCATTGATATTTTTTGGTTCAATAGGGGAAGTGTAGCAACCATACCTCACAATGTCTCTATAATTGAGCTTAGGCTTTTGCCTTGTCCTAATCTTATCAGTAAGAGTTCCAATTACCTGATCTGAAGGATGATCTTTTTTAATTCTGACAGGTAGATCCCTTCTGGGTGAATCTGTCTTATCAGAATTGTCTGTTCCATCCGATGTTATGATATGATCGGGAACAACAGATGGAACATCATGTTCCTTTGACTTTGAAGATTCCAGTAGACTATCTGCATCCTCAGTCAGATTGTTAATTTTCTTTTCCAAGGAAAATTCTACAAAATCAGAAAAGTCGTCAATAACCACATTAGAAAATTCCATAACAGCTTGAGTCATCATGTTAAACACACAATAGGCTCTATTGTTAGTGGAATATCCGATAAAAACTCCCTTATCACTCTTTGCATCAAACTTTTCCAAATATTCACGGTCATTAAGTATAAAGCACTTAGCACCAAATATATAAAAATATTTGAGATTAGGTTTCTTACCTTTCCAGATTTCATAAGAAGTCTTACCAGAACCATGTCTTCAGTGAACTCTGTTGGATATGTAACAAGCAGTACTAATGGCTTCAGCCCATAACTTTTGAGTCAATTTCTTAGAGTTGAGCATGACTCAAGCCATTTTTTGCAAAGTCCTGTTCTTCTTCTCAACCACACCATTCTGTTGAGGAGTTTTAGGGGCTGAAAACTCATGAGTTATACCATACTTATCACAATAATCAGCAAAAACAATGTTTTTAAATTCCTTTCCATGGTCACTTCTAATTCTAATAATTTGACTAATTTCACTGTTTTTCTCAGTTTTTAATCTTGCACAAAGTTTTTTAAAGACATGAAAAGTGTCAGATTTCTATCTCAAAAAGTCAACCCAAGTATACCTAGAGAAATCATCTACACAAACAAACATGTATTTCTTACCATTAAGGCTTTCAACCTGCATAGGATCCATTAGATCCATGTGTAGAAGTTCCAAAATCTGTGATGTACCTACATGTTGAAACATGGGATGGGACACACGTTTTTGTTTTCCCAGTTGACACGGATCACAGACACCATCATTTTTCTTACTCAGTTTTGGCACTCCCAGAACTACACCTGTATTCACAAGTTTAGACAAGCTTTTAAAATTTAAGTGCCCAAGTTTCTGGTGCCAAATCTCAGTCTCATCATGTGTGACATAAAAACATGTCATCTGATGTTCTAGCAAGTAACAATTGTCTGATGACCTTTTACCTGTCATAACACAACAATTAGTATTATTAACAACCTGACATAAATCTTTTGTAAAATGAACAAACAAATTTTGATCACATAATTGACTAATACTAATCAAGTTTGTCTTAAGGCCCTCAATCAATAGCACATTTTTTAGTCTAGGTAAACCTTTAACATCAAGTGTACCCTTACCAAGAATCTGTCCAGAAACTCCATCCCCAAAAGTCACACAACCTTTCTCAATACTTTGAAAGTTTGATAAGTTTTTTTTGTTACTAGTCATATGCCTAGAACAACCACTATCAAAGTACCAAGATTCACAAGTAGATGCTTTCAAGGATATATTTGCAACATTACACCTAAAATCAAATTTCCTAATCCAAATTCTGCGTGGAAAATCATCTTTTAGTTGGATCTTAGTCTTTGGTGTGTGTTTAGAAGTAGATTTTGGGTCATGTTCAAACTGTCTAGAGAATGATATTCTAACATGTTTTTTATTCCACAAGTCAATTTTCAATTTGAAACACTTAGGACGTATATGACCAGGAATATGACAGTAATGACAGATTAGTATATACCTTCTTAGCCGAGGTTTTTGAAAAACTTTTTTCTTACCAGAATAAAAAGTGGATGGTTTAGCTACAGTGCTTTTCACAAATTCAATTTTCGATTTAGGATCCATCTTTGTGTTTGAACATTCACCAATATATCCTATACCTTGACGATTTCCTCCAACTTATCCAGTAGAAAGAATCTCATCAAGTTTGGTTTTACCAGTATTTATTATAGACAAAGAGACTTTGGCCATTTCTAGCTCAGTGGTAGTGCTCTTGAGCAACATATCTTTTCAACAATCTGAAGCTTGAATTTGTGTTGTAACTCAGTTGTGTGACATGTGAGCTCAATAATCTGTCCATCTAATGACTTGTTTGTCTTATAGACTTCAAGCCATTTTTTGTACATCAGTCTACACATTATTCGAATGTCCTCATCACTTGGCTCTTCTTCATCACTAATGCAGTCAGAAATCTCATCAGTAGAAAAATTTTGAACAACTTTTTCTTTACCTTTAGAAACAGAGTCAGTACTAGCTTCTGAAATACACGATGTTCCAACTGGTGTTTGAACATGACTTGTGACATAACATTTTTCAGACTGGACAATTGCATCTTGTTTGGCAGATAAAGCAACACGGTTGCTCAAAACATCATCACGTTCTTCCTGATTGTCATCTGAATCAGCATCACTCCAAGTTATGTTTAGTGACATTCCCTTCTTCTTCTTGAGAGTGTTTGCATATTCTAATTGAATGTGTCCATACCATTCACACTCTCTGCATTGGATTAGTTTGTCTTTCATGTCCTTAGAAAATAAAGAAGAATTAGAAGCACTTTTATATTTAGGAGTATCAGAATTCTTACCTCATTTAGATTTGTGGGTTTTCAAAAACTTTTGAAAGTTTTTGTGTAAGAAGAACCACTGGATCAGTCATGTCCTGCTCATCAGTTTGAGCATCATCTTTGGTTTCATGAGCTTCCGCTTGCAGCGCAATTCCCTTGTCTTTCTGCCTTTTATTTTGTTTCAAATTCATCTCAAATGTCTGTAGTGAACCCATAAGTTCATCAAGATGCATAATGGTCACATCTTTAGCCTCCTCGATGGCAGAAACTTTGTGAGCAAACCTATTAGGTAGGGATCTTAGTGTCTTTCTTACCAGCTTCGTGTCATCATACTTTTCACCTAAGGCATGACACTCATTTGCAATATCACAAAGTTTGGCATTGAAGTCAACAATAGTTTCGTTATCTTCCATCCTGAGGTCTTCAAATCTGGAAGCTAACATTTGCAGCTTGGAAAGTCTAACGGATGTTGTTCCTTCATAAGCTACTTGAAGTATGTCCCATACTTCCTTGGCAGTTTCACAAGTTGCAATCAACCGAAATTGATTTGAGTCAACAGCGTTGAAAATAACATTCAGAGCCTTGGAATTGCAGCTTGCAAGTTCATTGTCCAATGCTGTCCACAAATCTTCGGGCTTGAGAATAACTTCCTTTTTCTCATTCTCCATAACTGGATATTGCCAACCAGAGACAACAGATTTCCATGCATTCTCGTCAACTGATTTTATGAAGGCTCTCATTCTAGTTTTCCAGTACGAGTAGTTGGAACCTTCCAGTAATGGTAGATGCGAAACTGAGCCTTCTTCTCGTAGGATATTCATATTTGCAAAGATTCGACAACAAATTAATCCAAGATCTCACTAATTATATCTAGTGCCTGCTCTGATACCACAAGTTAGAATTTATTATTCGATTAAAGAGTTTACTAGATTTGTTATATTCCAATTAATGTTTGAACAAAAATTAGAACATAAAACGACATGCATAGCGGAATTAAAAATTGACACCAACAATTTTAACGAGGTTCAAATCTCAATATCCTACTCCTCGAGGCCACGCCCAGAGATAAAATAATCCAATATCAGTAAAGTTTAACACAATACAATAATTGGACTTATAACACAAAACCAAAGACTCCCTCTTTGTTTTGACGCCGTTCTTGTATTGCTTCACCGATGGACTTGTTTGCGAGATCCCTTCGACTTGAATCTGCCTCGTTGAACTCCCTTCAACGTTGACCTCCCATCAAAATGGCAAAGTGTTCTCTCCCGAGAACTCACCTCCTTCTCCCGAATGATGTTCAATGTGTTGTTCCGATATAGTCTGGAACAGACTTAAATCTTTAGTGCTGGCTTGAAACTCGAATTTCAATCACAATCTTTTATGTGCACTGGAGGGGGAATCGACTGCCTATATTGTCTGAATTTCTTCTCTAAAATCAACAGCTCAAACTAATGTGTGTTTGTGTTTAAATATACAAAACACTCTAGTTGATTTCTAAACAAATACAAGGAAAGATTCTTAATCTATTACAAAGACTTTCCTTCCATAATTCTATCATTAACTACCGTGTATAAATTTGAATCTTGGAGTTCAAGATTACAATAATTTCATTCTCTAAATAATGATACACGGCTTCTTGGAAGGTAGGAAATCTGTTAAGTCTCCTTTTCATAAGGAAAGTCCATAATAATTCTACTTCCTTTCCAATTGAACATAGAATTATTAAAAGACATCTTGTAGATTTATTTCTATAAATACTACAAGTTTGTATTTAATAAATCAATCCAATATGATAAGTAAGAGAGTTTGATTCTTGTATTTAATAAATCAATCCAATATGATAAGTAAGAGAGTTTGATTCCTACAAGCAAATAAATAAGCAAGAGTTAATTTAGTATTAAAACTCTTATTAAACATGCAAAACTTAACCTACCTTAATTAGAAGACTTAATAAATTACATTTACCATTTTGATTAAATAATGCCAATTAAACTACATAAGTCACACGGACTTAACACATTCATTGCAATGTTTGAGGAGGTAGCAACTATGTATGTTGGATACTCGATACATGAAAATACCTAACATCAATTGAGCAAGTAATTTGTTATCCTAAAGATTATTTATTTCTCTTCTTTCAATTTTTTTTTTTACCTTTTTTTCTTTATTTCTTTTCTTCTTGGTAGACATTTACATAGTCGTTAATGTAAATTGTGTTGGCATCATGTATATAATGTAACAATTATGATTTTTTTAGTTTGAAATATGTATCATTTTAAATTTAGAATTAATTAGTATATTTATATCTTGATTCTCTAAATTATTAATATATTAATTTATTCAAGGAGAATATGAATCCAACTCTTAAAGGGGACTAAACCTGGAAGCATTTAACCGAACTCCGCTTTCTCATTGCTTTTAGTAAAAAGACACAACTGATGAATGGAAAATTAAATATCGTAGCTGATAATACAATAGCAAAGTCACAATCCATATTGAAGAATGAAATAAAAAATATATATCAATCACATCAACCATTCGATCGGGTGAATGTAATTAAAGTTGAAAAAGTTGGCATATCAAATGAAACATGCTGCAGTTTCATAGAAGATGTTGAAAAAAAAGGCGATTTAGAAAGAAAATACGAGAGAAATCAATATTCAGAATTCAAGCCATTATGAAGAGATATTTAACAATTTTAAAAAAAAAATCATGAAACCAAGTAAGAAGATCAAAGAAAAGATGGACTACTGATACCATTAGTTCATATAAGAACTTATTTAGTTAAATCATTATTTAGCTTTTGAATTTTCATTCATTTTAATTCTTTGAATATTTTATTTAATCATTCGTATCAATTAAAATTTAGTGAAATTTGTATTTATCTATTTATAAAGTACCTTAGAATGTTTAGTCTAATCAATTAAGTCTCTAAATAATATATTTTTTTATTTATGAATAACTTTTGATTTTTTTTTTAGTTAATTAAGTTTTTAAACAATATAATTATTTAACTGAGAAAAGCAAGTAGATTATTCATATAACCCTCCTATACAAATATTGTGCAACCAACCAAAATAAGCAATTTCAATTGTGAGAATTTTATTATCTACGAATTGTCAATGAATAATTACATAATAACCCCCTTGCCATGATACGCTCCTGAGGTGACTTTTTGACTGTCATCTAGTCCTATGTTGGTAAGCTACATCTTTCTCTAATTTATTCTGTCAGTTGGATTAACCTATGTCAAACTATACCTACAAAATTTGCTCAGAGTCCTTAGCAAAATCACGACCTTGAACCTTTAGTTGGGCCTTGCGCTGTTGAGTTAGATCACTGGCAATCAATTCTGAAAACAAATCTATGCATCTGATGATACCAGGAATAATAGAGAGCATCTTTTCACCATGTGACTAGCTGGTGGGTTGCTGAAGTGATGATCCTGGCATGCGTGTCTGTTGCATAAGATAAGCATATGTTGCCCGAGTTAGCTTTAGGCCTCTTTTCACCATATTATCATGAAGTTCAAAAGCCTTGCCAACCTCTCCAGCAGCACAGCATGTATATATCAGAAAATTATAAGCAACTGCATCAGGCTTAATATTTCTGTTTAGCATGGATTCCCATAACCATAAGGCTCCTTGCAAGTTACCTCTTCTACAATGTTCATACATGATAGTCGAGTAACTTATACAATCTGGAGATATACCATTATTTGTCATTTCAACTAGGGCCTGAGAAGCTTCCTGAATTTGGCCCAACTTGCAAAAGCCTCGAATTAGCATATTATATGAGACCGTGCTGGCAAGAAACCCTCTAAGCATTGCCTTATGTAGCTGTATAGCCTCTTCCATGTTCCCTTCTCTGGTAAGACGATCAAGAAAGCATCCGTACGTGATCTCGTTAGGAATTATGCCGCTAATCAACATTTCCTTGCATAGATTCTCTGCCTTTTCGACAAATCCTGCCTTGCACAGGCTATTAATCATCACGGTGTATGTCACAACGTTAGAAGTAATCCCTTCATTGACCATAAGATCCCAATGAGCCATAGCCATCTTAAGATTTCCAGCCTTTCCATACTTGTCGATGATACTAGTATAGACAACATTATCAGGCCTCAATCCCCGGTCATGAATCTCCTTCAAAATATTGATCAATAATTTTGTATCCTTCTGTTCAAGAATTCCTTGAATAATTATAGCATAGCATATAAGATCCATGTCAATACCTCTTTCCCCCATCTCATCACAAGCACTCAATGCATCCTTCAATCTTCCATCCTTGCAATAACCATGTAAAAGTGCAGAATAACACAACTCATTCAACTTATGATGTTCCTTCTGCAGATCATCCATGAATTCTTTGGCTTCAGATACCCTACCTGTTGAACAAAGCCCAGTGATTAGAGGCCTGTAGGTAAACGTATCTGGTGCAAGACCCTTCTTCACCATCTCATCAAACAACTCGAAAGCTCTTGCTATGTTACCTACTCTACAGTATCCTTCTATTAGAACATTATATGTTACCTCATTTGGAGCAACATTCATTTCCACCATCTCGTTGAACATATTACATGCTTCAGCCATCATATTTGCATGACAAAGACCATAGATAAGTGCTGTGAATGTATGAACATTCGGTGAAATCCCTTTCCCAGTCATCTCGTGATATAGCCAGAATGCCTTATCCACATCTTTTTGCTTACAGTAGCCATCAATCAACGATGTATATGTCACAACAGTAGGGCTCAATCCTTTTTCATTCATCTCAACAAACAGCGTCTCAGCTGCACTCAACTTTCCCAACTTGCACTGCCCCCTAATTAACATGTTATATGGGTAAACTGTTGGTTTTATCCCGGCACTGAGCATTTTACCAAGAACAATGATGGCTTCCTCCAGTTTTCCTCTTTTGCAGAACGAATCGATAATGATGTTATAACTTACATCATTTATGAGAAACCCCTTTTCCTCCATCTTTGCGAATAGCAACTTTGCTTCTTCTAACTTTTCATCTTTGCACAAAGAATGAATCATAGCATTACAAACATATAAATTAGGCATTTCCCCAAGTCTCTCCACCTTATCAATCAAATCATAAGCATTAGCAACTTCCCCTTTTCTCCTAATCCCATCGACAACACTCGATAAAGCCTCCTCACTTGGAACAATCCCATACTCCACCATCTCATCCACCAAACCTCGCGCAAACCCAAACTCATCCACTCTACACAATCCCAGCACCAACGTACAATACGTGACAACATCAGCTCTCAAAGCCTTAAACCCCAACATTTTCTTAATTTCAACGGCCTCCCAGACTCTCCCACTCTTACATAGCCCATGAATCAACACATTATATGTTACCACATTTAATTTGCACTCCCCATTCTTCTCAACCCACCTAACCATTTCCTTTGCTCTATCATAATCCTTCAATTCACACAAGCTCCTAATGACAGCAGTATACACATAAACATCTGGGCTTAGCCCGGAACCCACAAACATCTCAACAAACAAGCCAAGCACCATATCAAATCTCCTTATTCTGATCAACCCATTTAATACGGCACTGATAGTCCTCACTTCCGGAAATAAACCACATTCCTTCATCGATTTCACAACTAAGACTGAATCCAAAACTCTTCTACTCTGAACATAGCTTTGAACCAGTAAATCAAACCCGTACGCCGAATAAAAATCGAATCTTTTATAAGAATCAAACAAATTCTGCAAAACAAAACTTGGATTCTCCTTCCTTTCCAAAAGGGTTTGCAAAAGGGACGACGCCGGCCAGTAAATTTTCGACTGGACTAAGGAGTGAACCAGCAAGCAAAACGACGTCGTGGAGTGGCGGAAGTTCTTGTGAAGCCCGAGAAAATTGAAGAAGCGGAGAGCTAACCTGGAGTCATGGAGATTCTGGAGGATGAAACTCTCTATGTGAAGCGGGTTGAGGCGAGTGGAGATGGAGGGGTTGTCGAGAGCGATTGACCAGCTCTGCTTGCCCCGCACGACATCGTTTAGCATTGCCAGGAAATTTTCGTCATCGTCTTTTGGGCGGCGGGGGTGGGCTGCGTGTCTCAGTTTGGAGAAGGGAATTGGGGTTCGAATGGGCGGCCTCATTTTGCAAGAGATTTTCAGGCGGCCATTGGCAGCGAATTTAGGGAAACTCCGTTGAGTTGAAGTTTGATGGGAGTGCAGCTGTGCTGGGATTTTAAAAAAAAAAATGACTTCAAGGAAATGAGAATTAATGTTGTCACACTGGCAATTGTGGTATATTTCTCTGTGCAGATGGTGCAAAGCCTTATAGTGTGGATCTACATTGTCAATTCATTCGACGGAGTCGAATTATCATTTTGGATTTTTTTTTATTTGTATTTTATTATATTATTTTAATTTACAGATATATATTCAGTGTTCACTATTTATTTAATGAAATATTTATATATACTTGATGTTTATTTATAATATAAAATAAAAAATTAAATATGAATTTAGAATGAAGAATATGAAATGCAAATCTATATATATCCATGAACTAATACGAGGAATTCTTGTAATACTTAATTTGTAAATGAACATCAGTTTTAAGTCTAGATGGAGTTGAATTTATATTTGTATTTTTTAATTAATATATTCTCTACATTAATGAAATGAATACAGATTAATTAATAGATAATAAAGCAATCAATATCATAAATATATAGTTCAAAAGAAGCATTATTTCTGCACTAGAATGACGAGTTCTTAAACTTTGAACTCACCATCTAAAAACAAAATTTATATTTGTACTGAAGTACACAGTAGTTAAAGCATCACTAATTTGTATATATTCTATGGCTCCTTAGAAGTTCCAAGGAAAGATGTATATTTGGATTGTCCAATTTGGATTTGATACAATTTTTAACTCATTTATTTTTTTTATACAAATATAACATATCTTCTCATATATATCCTTTTATTTTAAAATAAAATCATCAAATACATCGTTATATTAAAATATTAAATAACAATAAATTAATTATCATCAATCAATAATTTATTATTGTTCACCGTTAACAATCAACAACTATAAAAATAAACAAACACACTCGATTACTACTTTGGCTTATAGTGGAATTCGAGCTTAAAATCTTCAAACAATATTAATTTATTCCATTTTATTACTATTAATCCATAACTAATTTCATGATTTTGACGTTATTAGAATCACATATATCCCAATCCAAATAACGCATGACATCAAATTTATCACTATTTGAAAATAAACATGTACCACATATTCAACTTTTGAAATAATTATTTCATTTTCAAATAAATATCTCATTATTTTATCTCACTCTTTCCGATACAATTCCCATACACACCCTAATTTCAGAACCACGAGGAACCTATATCTCTAACCAAGTGCAAAAATTAGAAGAATATACATAATTAAACAAAACGACAAAATATTTGATTTTATAACTAGGTTTAAATTTTGTTTAGGTTTTTGAAATGTTAATTTTTCTTAGATGTCCTTGAATATTTGGGCTCACACATGAATTTAATTTAAATTAAAACCCTAGCCTTGGCTTAATTTTACTTTGGTTTGTATTCATAATGAACTCAAATAAATAGGTTTTCAAGCAAAATTGGTCAATTTCGAATTCACTTTACCTCACTGATGGTCATATTCATAAATTTGAAAAACAATTAACTTTTAATGTGTTTGCTCGCCAAAAATTAAGGGCTAGGGGTATTTCAATCTAATGTCGAAAGGCTATTTAATCAAAATTTGAGTTGAAATAAGATATGCACTAAATAAATCTTTTTGAAATAGATTTCGCCTCATGCACTTATTTTATAGGAATGTGGATATGTATCTCTGAAAATACAACATTTATTACAAAATTAGTACAATACTATAATAATCTTGTTGCGTAAACCAAAAGTTTGATTATATTCTTTTTTTAAAAATATCTCAGAATACTAAAATAATCAAATAAAAGATTATTTAGTAGAGAGTAAGAAAGAATCAATTGAATTCGAATTGATTAGAGTAATTTGAAATGAAATGAAGGACTATTTTTTATAGACTTCTAGGTGCCATTTTGTAATTGATTGTATCCCTTAATATGAATCAATCTAGACCCTCAAGCTCAAACCTCTTCAAATTTGGCCGCAATCTAATGGGCTAGATTGTATCTATTCGTGAAGTTCCACAGTCCTTACCATACACCTCTGTTAACTAAACGATTGTATCCGTCACTCGCACCCCGTCAATGTTAATGATCAACCGCAATTCCTTGTACACGTCTCGTTAGCATCTATGTGTACGATCATGTCAACTCGACACCCAACCGAATGGTGTCACACGATGCGGGCACCAACTGGACTTTTCCACCACATCACGTGCCACATTGAGCTGCTTAGCCACTGAACAATCCCCACTCCTATTACCAACTGCAACCCTTTGTACACGTCTCGTTAGCACCTATATGTACGGTCATGTCCACTCAACACCCAACTGAATGGTGTCACACAATGCGGGCGCCAACTGGACTTTTCCACCACATCACATGCCACGTCGAGCTACTGAACCAAACCCCACTCCTATTTCTATTGCTTAAAAATTTAAGGCTCCTCAGGTATGTATGAATTATAAAGTGTGCCTATAAAGTGATCAATGCGGCCTTTGTAGCGTGTGGTGTTTCGCACCAGCCGAATAGCTCTTTGAATCTAGCAAAAATTCACTAAGATGCACGATAAGAAGAGCTATATTTTTACTCTACTTTATAAAATTTTATATATGCAAGACAAACTTACTTCATATTTTCAACGTGAGATACACCCTCACTCCAGATCACACTCTTTTTAAAGTTTGTAGGCATATCAATTCACACACAACCTTTTAATAGGATATCCATAATTCCAATACATCTTGTGTGCATGTTTGTGTGTTAGAACTTCTATTGTTTGTATACTCATCTTTCATATGTTAAAATAACTAAAATTACTGTGTCGTGTCGTATGCATCTAGACTCGTTTACTTTGAGGCATGGAACCAAGAGATGATAGATAAAATGTTTGATTAGAGGAACAATATGATTATTTTATAAATGATGCATTATATGATGGATATAAGGAGGACTGATTAATGATGTTTTATATTGTTTTTACCTTGACAGACAAAAGAGTGGGATAAAAGTCATATACCCAAAATGCCCTCAATCCCAAAATTCCCAATCTTCCAATTAAATCGGCTGAAAAAAAAAGAAAGAAAAACGTTAAAGAAAAATGAAATCGAATGGCCACATGCTTGTGCTTCTGAGCTTAGACCCCCCAAAACCAAATAAAAATGAAGAATTCATGCAAGTAAATACTACGCCTCATCAATGGGATTTTTTCAACAATTGGCCGATTGATTTGGGTTTAAGATTATGGGCTTTTGGGAATACTTTCTCGCACCGAATCGGGTCTTGTAAGGAAAGAAGGAAACTCGTTTTGTGGTGCTTGAATTCAAAGAATTTCATGACTCAATTTGTGAGATGTATCAAAAGGTTTCATGTCAAGGAGTAGGCTGTGAACTCAACTCAAATTGGGGATCTTGCCTCAAGGTAATATCTAAGGGCATTAATGTAAGTGTAATTAAGTTTTTAGGGACAAACACGACTTTTTGTATCAAATAAAATTTTGCAAAAAAAATTATATGTAGGTGTTCCATCACTATCCTTTAAGATGTGGTGGTATCTAACCTCACATCTTGTGTGTAAGGTTAGAAGTTCGAAAATCCTCTCTTCTCCTACCTTGGATTCGAACTCCCAAATAAAATATATGTATGTACGTGTTTCAAATAAAAATGATTGAAGCGTCAATTATATAACAAAAAAGGGTTTTGTGCTTTATCTAATAATTATACCAAAAGTCATAAAGAAGGTGCATATATGTGTAAATTTTAACTTTATCAAGATAAAATGAAAAAGATTACAATTTTGTTTTAAGGCGTTGCCAAAAGATGAATAATCAATAAATTATTATATTACAATACCAATCAATAATCACAACCTACCTAACAAATTACTGAGAAATTAGACTAATAAATGTACTTTTAGTCGAATTCAAACCTAAAGTCTACTTATTACAAAAAAATTCTTGTGAAGGACAAGATGATTATTTATTTCTCTATTTGTCAATGAAAGGTAAATAAGAATTGGGTTATTGAGAAATATATAGAATTTTAAAAGGTCTAACTGACAAAATAATTTTATGTACATTTATATGTAATAAAGTATAAAGTTGGAAAGGGCCATTTATAGACTATTTTTTCTATCCCAGGCCAACTTTACATCTTTTTGTGAGGCTATTTTACCAGTCCTAATCCATAACACTTCAAAATCTGCCCAAGGGATTAAGGGTTGAACTTGAGCATATTGAACATACGTCTAATTAAGACCATAAATATGGGTTTTTGCATCTATCAACACTAAAATATTTAACTTTGACAAATTATCTCCTAAAGTATGAAATCTTGACAAATAAGCCCTTTTGTTAAGTTGATTGTTGATCACGGTTAAAATATGAATGAAACAAGTATTTTTATAACCAGATTGATGGTCAAACCGCTCTCGTTATCAGTCAGCAGTTGAATCCTTAGTCCGACCGCTCTGATGAAAATTGATTATAATATTTTATTATATTATATAAAATGATAATATAATGTAAAAAAAAAATAATTAATTAAAATACATATACAACAAAACCTAAAATTCAAATAATTACATACATATAATTAAATATCAAGTTTAAGATTTTAAAAAATAAAAAATAAATAAAAGAATTAGTTCTGACCGATTTATTTTTTTTATTGGTTTGACCTGATTTTTAATTTTTTGCTCCTTGTCGGACCGAACCAACATCAATTCGTAATTGGACTGGTTGAACTGACTAATTCAATCCAATTTTAAAAACATTGGATGGAACGACCTTTTACCCTCATCTCTCAAGAGCTAGTTGGATTTTATTCTTTTGATATTTTTACTTAAATTTAATCACAAAATTTTTGCTCTTATTCATTTCTACAATTGAAGACCTCTAATACTTAATATTGTCATGCACATGGGAAATTTTCGTCACAAACACATAACACTAATTAAAGTATCAGAATATCTCATAGTGTATTAAAAGACATATTATAATTATAATTTATTCAAAAATATATTTACAGTGCAAATAAATTGCTTAGAGAGAAAAAAATTACTGTATTATACTTTTTTTTTATTTCAGAGTGGTAATAGTTTTTATCAATACATAATACTAGTAAGTAATTCTCATTAGAAATATGAGAAGATAAAATATAAAAGCATCGTCAAGACAGGAAAATTAAATGCATAAATGAGAGATTTAATTTTCAGTGAATTAAAAGTCTTCATAAAAAAATAGTGACTCACATATTAGTTTCCATTGCCAAACAAAATCTTAAAAAAATACCGAGACATGAAATTTTGTGAGAAGTCAGAGATATAAAATTTTGTGATACACTTTTTCCATAGACATGAGAATATTTCATATGCATGAGAATTTCAATCATTAAATGTAAATGTATAAGCGTAGAAACAATTAAAATCCAAATAACCTTAGAGATAAAGGTATAAATATCGTTGGATTGTTATTTTAACCATTAATTAAAAATCAACTTATTTGCTCGAGCTACTTTAAGATTGTGTAGAGTCAATTTGATGGTGATATTGATATTATAGTATTTTTCTTGAATTTTATATTGGCAAATATAATTATTTATTTTAAATATTATTATATTTTATATTTTTTTGTATTAATAATATTAAAATAAAAAATACAACAACATTTAAAATAAAAGATTGAGGGTTGTGGATGAAAGGATGCTGGGACAGCAAGCGAGGCTAAGGGTGCTAGGAGAAAAGTTGTAGTGCGCTTAGGGTGAAGAAAAAGGAAAACCGGAGGGGGAGAAAAGCAAATGAAAACAAGAAAGGGAAAACAAAGAGGCAAAGATGAAGAGAAAAAAACAGCAAAATCCCAATTAGTACTTCCTCTCTCTCAAATTTATACTCTTATTTTTTAGGATAGTTTAAAATAAAATTTTATTTTTTTAAGTGACTTTTTCTTTCCAAATCTACTGTTTTAATTAAATTATTAATGTGATACTACTAGCTATCAACTATTACTTTTAAAGGCAATATTGTAAAAGTATATAAAATTTAAAAAATAATACATAAACCCTTTTGGAATTCACTTATGACCGCAAACACCTTTCTAAACTTACAAATATAATATTTAACTCCTAAATCAAATATTTAGATAAAATTGCACTTAATGCAATCAATTTATATAGTATTTAGTAACTCTTGAGTATTTGGCATCTCGAATTTAAATTCAATATTTTTTATTAGAAAAATATTTTAAATTATATTTTTTTAAAAATAATTAGTAACTTAAGTAATTAAAATTTTAAAAAGCTAAGGTAATAATTGAGTATGATAAATACACCAAAAAATATTAAACATGAAAAAGTTACTTTGATTATTTGAATTCAAAATATAATATTAATTATTTAATCTAAATGAGTTTTGAACTCTTTTGAATAAAAGTAAATAAGAATATATATTCATATTTTAAATTGAACAAATATATATTTCAATAAATTTTGGCCTTTCGAATGAAAATGCCTAAATCATTTTCATTCAATACATATAACTAAATTGAGTTTACAAAAGTATACTTCTTTATCTTTATTCAAAAAGAGTTCAAAATTCATTTAGATTAAAGAATTAATACTAAATTTGGATTCAAATAATTAAATAATTTTTTCACATTTAATATATTTTTATGTCTTTATTATACTCTTTTGTTACTTAAATTTTTTTAAAATTTGAATTACTTAAATTACTAATTATTTTTTAAAAAAATACAACATAAAATATTTTATGTAATTAAAAAAATTGAAATTAAATTTGGGGCGCAAAATATGTATAATATACTAAAAATTATCTAAATTTATTGCATTAATTTTTTTTTATCCAAATAGGAGGCAAATATTATATTTATAAGTTTATGGGGTGTTTGCAATCATAGGCGAAGCTCATAAACATTTATGTATTTTATTCTAAAATTTATATTTTTTAACTCTCATTTAAAATTATCAAATTACCACGTCGAAAGAGAAACATAATTTTGAAACGTAAGGAGTAATAAGTTGTACCACAACTAATTTTGAACGATCATGTACTTGATTAGATGAACAAATATTTCATGGATTTTTAAATGGGTTAATCTCACTTACCCCCTCAACTTTTGTTGAATATCATTTTACTCTCCTCAATTTTTGTTGAATATTACTTTACCCTTCTATACTCTCAATTGTCTCACTTTACCACATTATACACTTATATTATCTCACTTTACCCCCTTATACTTTTAAAAAATTAACCAAATTACCCTTACTAATTATTTCTAGTAAAATTACTTTAAAAAGTTCTAAAATTAATAGACTTGTATTTATATTTTAATATTTTTCAACTTAATTAATAACACTTAACATTAAATTTATTTAAAATTTTATTATCCTTAAATTTTAATAGCTATTTTTTTTATAAATATAGTTCCTATTAAATTTCTATATCGTATGATATTTTTTATTAGTTAATATATTTTACTTATAAATTTTCTACTTGTCATAAATATAAAAAATATATAACATATTTTTAAATTTTTTAAATGCATAAAATATTAGTAATAAATTCTCCTTGTTAACGGAAGTATTAAAATTTCATAAAAACTATGTTAAATTCAAAAAAAGTTATTTTTAGGTATAATTTAGTAATATTAAATAAATTATAAACAATCAAATTATTGTAATTTAATAGATACTATGTTCTATTTAAAAAAATCATAGTCATTTTAGTATTTAATTTTATTACTATTACTTGATTATAATGATTATTTTAGAATTTAATATAGTTTCTATGAATTTATGATAATTCTATTAATAAAAAAAATATTACTAATATTTTATATATTTAGTAAGGTAATATTTAAAAATATTTTATATATTTTTTGAATTTATATTGAGTAGGAAATTCATAAGTAAAGTGTATTAGCTAATAAAAAATATTCTTTTTTATACTAATTTAATAGAAACTATGTTAAATTAAAAAATAACTATTAAAATGTAAGTACAATAAAATTTTAAATAAATTTAATATCAAGTATTAATTAATCAAATTGAAAAATTATTAGAATATATATAAATTTATTAATTTTAGAATATTTTAAAGTAATTTTACTATAAATAATAGATAATGATAATTTGGTAATTTTTTTAGAGTACAGGTGGGCAAAATGAGATAATGAGAGTACAAGGGATAAAATGAGACAAAATGAGAATACAAGAGGTAAATTGAGATAGAATGAGAGTACATGAGGTAAAATGAGAAACAATGAGAGTATAAGGGAGTAAAATGAGAAAGAATAAAAATATAAAAAACAAAATGATATTGAACAAAAATAAAGTAATCAACAAAAGTAGAACCGGTAAAGTGAAATTAACAGTTAAATATTTTATCTCAAATGAAATATTTAAAAAAACATATCTGAATTGTGACACATAATTAACCATATCTAATCTATATCATGATTCAACCAATTATTGCAAATAAATTATAAAAACGACAAAAAAAACATTTTTGTTAAATATGATGTTATGATGAGAGATGGTGGAAAAAATAATAATAGTGGCTAAAAAACCCAGATTGGATGGGCTACTCTCCCGCCACATGTAATGAGCTCCACGCCATACTTGCTGATGTGGGTTTCTACTCACTGCCACTGATCGGTTGTCGTATGCCTACCAAATTTAAACATTACTCTTCAATAAATATTTAACGAGTATAGAGCGAGTAAGAGTCGATCCCACAAGGATCATGGCTAATTGATTTACTATTGACTCAACTAATTAAGAATTTTAACTTCAAAATTATTAATTTAAAACTAAGACTTCATCTAGAAATAAACAACAAACATTTTGGGGGGATTGAGTTGATTAACTAAGTTGCAGAAACTAAAACTAATTAAAATTCAAAGCAATGAAAATTAAATCAAGAAGCAACAAGTGATTAAAGTAGGTTGAGGTTTCATTCGCCACCACTAGACAATGAGTTCTAATTTCATATCAATATTATGAACAATTTGCCAATGAAATTATCAACCGTAGGTAATAACAAGCTCTACTACCCCAATCTTTCCTTAGTTTCTCGTTAGATAGAACAAGCTCTCTATCTAATTCTCTACCCACCAAACAACCTAGAATAAGCTCTCTAGATTTAATCCAATGGATGCATTAAAACAAGAAAGATAGATTGATCTAAGCAACAACCACACAAGCTCGAGTCATTTAACTTAGGTTATATTTTCCATTGTAATTAACAAAAATATCCCATAATCATTAATCACAATTTACTACACATGATTAGAAATTCAAAATAATTACGGATCTAAAATCTCTAATCTAGTTGTAGGAAATTCTCAAACGCGATTTGGTTGCGCACCCAAACAAAGCAAGAAAATACCCATAAGACATTAAGTATAGAAAAACATAAACAACCTCAATTGGAAAATTGATCAATAATATCAAACATTCATTTACAAAAACTCATGTCTAGGGCATTGAAATCAACCTCAACCAATAAAGAAGTTTAGCCTAACATGATAAGAAATGATAAGAGAATAAAAATTAGCAACATTGGGAATCAAAGAAATTTATTGGTTGAAGAAGATAATTGAGGTTGATGATAGATTATGGATGTCTCCTCCTCCAAGACTCTTCCACTTTTTCTTCCTTGAAGCTCCAAAAACTCCAAGAGTGCTTTCAAAATGTGAATGAATGTAGAGAGTGAGTGAATCTGAAAATTGATATTTGTGTTGAAATGATAGTGCCCTTTTATAAAGTGTGAGATGGTGATGTGATTTGGTGTAAAGTGTGTAAGATGTGTTGTGTATTTTGTGTAAAGTGAGGAAGGTGTATTGTGCATTTGGTGTAAAGTGTGAAAGATGTGTTATGCATTTGGTGTAAAGTGAGTAATGTGTGTGGTATGATATATGTATCTAGTGTATACATATCACAAACATGTGCCAAAAGGTGTAAAGGATTGCCACTTGTCACCATTCCAACCAAAAGCATCAGTTTTGTCATATGAATAGCACCTAGGCGCTATAATATGGCGCCTAGGTGCCATATTTCTCGAAGAGGGCAGTAAGCACGGCGCTTAGGCACTGAAAACAGGGCGCCTAGGCGCCGATGCTACTATTTTTTTCTTCTCCAAAATGGCTGTCTGACACTGTATTTTCCCTTTCAACTGATTTTTGACCTCTTTATAAGTTGAATTAGCCTTCGGTGTTAGCTATCTTTATCCACTTGAATTAGATCAATATCACATTTGTATAGAGAGTTATGACAGATATACAAAGACTGCCATATCTGAAAGTTTCAGTGCATGTTTGACTTTTTAACCGAATTTTACTCTTTGAAATAAATTGAATTGGAAAACATTTCAAACATCAAAGTTGTAGATACATCTCTTATATTTCCAATAAGATAAGAATCAGGTCAACTGAGCTTTGAATCAGATATTTATGCCCAAAATACAAACATTGCCGCAGCGGAACCGTGTCAATTTGGCCCAAGAATGATTCTTTCAACTTCGTTTTGGCTCATTTTCGATCTTTTCATTCTCAAACTCCTATCACACACAAAATATTAATAAAAACCTATTATTAACAAGAACAAAGCAAAGAAGACATAGAAGAATTGATACAAATAAATATAAAAATATGCACTTATCAGCCACGCATATGCTCTCCATCTCTCTCTTTCTCTAAAATTCAAGATTTGCTTTCAGAATTGGCTGATTTCGCTTTTTGCCGGTGGAATTTTGTTCTTTTTCCCTAATTTTTTTCAAAATTTTACCACATATTAACATATATATATATATATATTTATATATAGTTTTTGGTTTTTTATTTGAAAAATATTATGGAGGTGCTGATTGACGATGCCGTGTTGATCGAGAAAAGGAAGAAAGCTGGTGAGCCATATGTGATAACGGTGAATTGTCCTAACAAGACCGGCCTTGGCTGCAATATTTGTCATACTATTCTTGAATTCGGACTGTATGTTACCAAATGAGGTCGATTTTCTACATTATTTTATGTATTTATATGATTTCTTTGCGGAAGTTTTGATTATTGTTAGCTCTCTATGCAATTGCTGGTGTTCATAGCTTCGTAGTAATCTAGTTGTTTCGTTGTTTTTATTCGCGGTATTAGATTTTTAGTTTGATAATCTTTTCATATGCTATTTAAATTTTGTTTTTATTTTGAAGATAGAGTTGTGGGTATTTTGATTATTCATAAAAGAAATATGTTGTGTTTCTTGTTTTAATGATTAACATACTAAATTCACATTGGTGTTTTTTGTATATCGCCTCAAGTTTTACTTCTAATGGCTTGTGAAGTTGTGGTTAATTGAGTTATTGCTAAAATTCATTGTTGTACACCTGTGGGGGATTTATTTATGCATTACTTGAACTGCATTTTGTGGCTGAGATTGGAGCTTTATGTGTTGCATTGAAATGCAAATAAATTTAAGTTTGAATGGAAAATCGTCCATTTTCAAAATAAAAACCAAGGTCCCGATTCCATGTGGCTATTTTTAGTGAAGATGTACTAATGCATTTGGTGTTGTACTATGAAAATCTCTACAAACATGCTGGCTATATTTTATTTACTACGGCGTCAGGATTTATTGTTGGAGTCTGTCATTGTCCAACTTCAACACTTTTAAAGTTGCCTCTGTTTTCTAAGTGGAAATAGAAACCTAAAACTTAAGCATGACCCCATTGATAATTCAATAAAAAGGCAGAAACTAGGTTTAACTTGTCAAGTCAATATCAGCCATGGTTTTTCTGTTTGCTGACCAATAAGATTACAATTTCTTGAATGAAATAAGGCTTTGCTTTTCAATGTTTTGGTTCTTCTAAACAACTTGACACCCCAGATCTTCTATTACTCTATCGTTTACAGTCTGTTGTCCAAATGGTGGCTGTAATATTTCTTTCTTTACTAGTGGAAGTCATTTTCTAACTTTGCCAAGTTATGATCTCCAAATGTTTCCACGAATAGTATATGGTGTTATGTCCAGCTTGTGTGTTGTGAGATGGGTGAACTTAAAAGAGCGGCTTCTATCTAGATGCCCATTATCTATGCCTTCATTTTACTTATACTAGCCATCCCCATGTGCTTCCTCTTCCCCTATTTACTTGCTGAAGTTCTGTAGCCTTGATATGAGGGGATTATTGCACGGTAGTAAAAATTGTTCTTATTGTTGGTTTTGTTCATTTAAAAATTTTTGTGTTGTTGTAATAATGTTTCCTACATGTCTTCAGATATGACTCAAGTCTTTGATGAGCCTGAGCTTACAATTCAGAGAGTAAAATTGACCACGACCCCTGATGATAGTGTTCTGGACCTCTTCTTCATCAAAGATAACTTGTAAGGTTTTATATTTTTATAAGAACATTATGAATTGTTAGATTGCAATATGTGTGATCTAATTTTTTTGACAACTAAACATGCCACTCATTAGTTCATTTTGGATGATTAGATGGCATTCCATTTGATGACATTTTCTTTGTTGTTTTAGTTGCAAATGATGTCTAGTTGCTCAATATCTCCTCAATGGGGGATGTTTAGCTGATGAAATCCCTAAGGCTTCAACTTCTTTCCCCACTTGGTTATCTATTTGTATCCTCTGAAGTTGATTTTGGTTCTCCTGCTCCTTGATATTCACCTTAAGACTCCATTTTTCCTCTTTTCAAATGGTAAATATTTCTCAGAACATGGAGTGTGAATCAAACTTATGTTTGAATTGAGATACTGATGCGAGTTTCGCTTGTGAATCAGATATAATATTATAAATCTAGATGTTTCTCTTTCTACTTAATAGTTAGAGAAGTGTCTTTTACTCTATTCTTCTTTGATGACTTTTGAATCTCGTTTAGAAAATTTTATATGCATATCATTTGGGAACAAGAATTGTCCTCAATTAATGAGGTTAGGATCTGATAAATTTCTCTCTTATCACCATTATTTTCTATTTTTGATTTTTCAGTTATATAATATTATCATTATATTTTCTCAAGTTAAAGACTAAAGTTTGTATGCTAATCATAACTATTGTTTCTTGGTTTCATGCATATGTATGTTGTGTTTTAGATGCTAAGGTTATCCATTAGCACTAGTTTAAGAATGAAATTACATGTCCAAAAATAGAGAAACATATATAGAGGAGCCTGTTGGACTTGTATAAAATCACTAATAGTTACATACTCCAAGTTCTTTTGTTCTTTAGAAGTTTGCTGTGATGACCTGTAATTCTCTCTACTGAGCAGATGTATGTATGGCCGAGTGAATTTATACAAGCTCAAAAGTATACTCACACTTGAGGTTCGCATCAATGTTTATTGTCTTTACCGCTTAAACATAATGTCAGTATGGAGAAAATATGTGTTTGATAGTTTTTTGTTGATCATTATCTGGTCTGGTTACTAATAATTATTACTGAGATTATAACCTTTCTGAGTGTTCAGGGAGCTCTTACATACAAAAGAGAGGCAAGATGAAATGCATGAGCACTTGTACGATACTCTTGGTGAATCATGTATTAGTTGTAAGCTTCAGTTAGCTTGCCCTCAATATGATAATCTTCAAGGCATAACTTCTCTATCTCCAACTGTTGCTGAAGAATTATTTAGTATAACACCATCAGGCAAGGAAACTCGCTCACAGGCTCTTTGCTCTTATGCCAATGAGTTGAAAAGGGCTAGTGTAAAAACTGACAATTCCTTGAGCCCAGCTCATATATTACTTTAGATCAACTGTGTAGATCATAAGGGTTTTCTTTATAATATAATGCGAACATTGAAAGACAGCAATATCCAGGTATAAGTTCATATTCTCCTTGAATGTTCAATTTTCTTCTTAGTTTTTCCTTTATTACATGGTTCGTCTGTTAAGCTTCTTTTGCTAGTTTGCTGGTACGAATTGTAACTTTGTTATATTAAACTAGCGTTGCCATTAGTTTTAAATCCTTCTTTGCTTATAAGCATATGTCTATAAGGTTGTCTTGAGTATACAGTATTACATCTTGTTTACATCTTTGATGACTGTTTAATGAAATTTACTGTGCCTTGTAACCTTTCAGTGTTATTGATAAATTGGCCACTTTTAAGCCAATTAATTTGAAGTCTGTGAACTGGCCTTGCATTTTGGATAATTTCACTGACGATTTGATGCCTTTCACAAGTGTGTGTTACTCTTTTTCCATCTAACACCACTTGTCCAGTACTGCTACCAAAGTTTGTGTTGTTGTTGCCCAAACATCAAACTGAAACACACTTTAGTTATATCAGCATAATGTTCTATATCGAAGAAAATTTAACAAGTGCATTAAGCTTATATTTACTGATGTTGTTTTTCTTCTTCTTAATTTAGCTAGCATACGGTCGATTTTCACCTGTTAATAAGGTTACCGAGAATTAAACCTATTAACTCAGCAGAAACATGGGAAAAAGATAGTGGATCCCAAAAAGCAAGATGCACTATGCTCTCGCTTAAAGTTGGAATTGTTTCATCTACTACGTGTTCTTATCACAAATCGTGGTCCTGACACACAACTTTTGGTAGCTAATCCAGTAGAGCTATCTGGAAGGAGAAGACCACGAGTTTTCTATGACGTTACTTTTGCCCTAAAGAGTTTTGGGATCTGCATATTCTCTATAAGTACACATCCCGAGCTGAAGATTTAAATTATCCACTCATGCATTCTTTTTCACTGAATCTTTTCATGTATGATGGAAGGAACCTTATAGTCTTTGGAGTGATGGAATGAACCCCAATTCAAATTAAACTTTAGAAGGCACATAGTTTTATCCATCAGAGCCTATTTGTATCTACAAATAGAATGTTTCAATAGCCTTGTTGTTCTAATTTTTGTTGTTGATTAATGAACATTATATTGTCTGGATTTGTAGGCCGAGATTGGAAGACATTCAGCAGAAATCATGAATGGGAGGTCTACAAATTCCTTTTAGACAAAAATTGTAATTTTCAGTTGTCGTGTATGGTTATTAGAAATCAAATTGTGGACAAGGTTGTTAGAACACTGATGGGTTGGTGAGCTTCCTCTATCTTCACTGGTTCTTTTCCATCTTTGTGTGGTGTCTCTTTTAGAGTGGAAATAAGGGGTGAATGCGGCATGTTCTATGTTGCTTGGTGAACAAAAGAAGAAAAGAGAGGCCTCTATGGAGAGTTGCATTTTTATTTTGTTTTTGTTTGTGGTTGGGGGTTAAGGTAATCCTACTTGTATCGTTCTATTGATTTCTAGCTAGGATTGATAAAGCATAGTTTTGTTCCATGTAATTTAATTGTGTTAGGGCCCCTTACTTTCTTAGAATAGTTCAAATTAACTAATTTATCTAATTCAGTGGGTCCAATATGTACAGTTGTTGATGGAGGGCCAATTGATAAAAAGAAACCCACTATTTCAAAGTTTTTGGATTGTTAGCTGGATTTGTATCCCACCAAGAGGTGGGATCCAATAATATTGCCCATCGGTTTTACTAATGAGCAAATTGTTTAATTTGTCCTTAAAAATCAATGTTAACTTACAACGTTTGCCTTTCTGTCCAAATGATGAAATCGCAACTTATCACTTTTGCCTTTATTTTGGATGGAAACAAATTTTCCCCAATTTCATCTAAGCTGTTGAAATTTCTATTCCACAGTTGTGTTGGCAATTTTGTGTTCTTCCTCACGTTGGCGGCAAAAAATGGAGAAAAAAGATAAAAATTGGAGAAAATAAAGGAAAAAAGAGAAGAAATAATTAAAAAGAATAATGTAATGTTATTGGTTGAGTTGGCGGCATTAGCTTTGGTAGAGTCGATGGTGGTGGTGATGCTGGGCCAAGGAGCGAGGTGAGTATGGGGAAAAAATGAGAAAATTAGAAGGGAAAAAAAATAGAAAAAAATGAGAGAAGAAGAAAGAAGAAAGAAAGAAAGAAGAGAAAAATAAGAGAAGAAGTACATAGAAGAACAAGAGAAGAAGGAAAAAAAACAAAAAGGAAAGGAAAAGGAAAAGAGAAAGGAAAAAATTAAAAAAATTGTTAACGGTATTTTAGTTAAATTATTATACTCTTAACTCTTTTATTTCATAATTATACATTTAATAACATTTTATATTAGGACAGTATTCTTACAATCAAATTAAGTACGCAAAATATGTTGGTTGGTCTACCTTATGTGAGAGTGGCTACCAAAATATATCTAATTTACTTAAATTAAGAAAAAAACAAGAAAAAAAAAGGAAATGTAAATGTATCTTTCGGTGCCATTGACAAAAGAAAGAGACAAATAAGTAAATAAATAAAAAACCTCAAATTTGCCTATTTAAAACTCATTCGAGAGCAGCAAAATGTAAATAACTCTTGGGCAAAACAAAGAGTGTTTGAGAGGTTGAGAGTTGTTTCAAGAAACAGAAAGCTTCTTCACAAAAGAGTGCAAATAGACCAAAGCCAATAAAAGAGAATTTGGTTGAAAGGCTCTTTCGATTTTTTCGAGTGACAGAGTTTGTCTCTATATGGTGGAGAGTTTTCTCTAAAAGATAGAGAGTAATTTTTCCAAATAGAAAGAGATTTTTCTCTAAATATTATGACTGTGTGTAATAAAATAGTGGAGTTAAATTTTTCCACACTATGTGAAATTTGAAAAAATTAGTGGGTTTTCTTTTAAGGTATTTAATAGTATTATGAGATACACCAAAATAGAGTATTTATATTTTTTCCATTGTTAAAATTAACTCAAGTTTGGGGCAAAAATTTGAGGTATTTGTAATCGCTATTTGTTAGTGGATTCTTAGTAGGTATTTGCCCTGTGTTTTTTCCTTTATTCTTTTGGGATTTTCTACATAAAATTTGGTGTCTTGATTTATCACTTTATTTTTCTTGGTCTTCATTTTGATATAGATAATTATTTGCTTGGGGTATTTATTCAATCCGCTGCGTATAGTAATGTTTAAGTAGATTCTGCCTAAATAGACTGAGTTTTAAATGGAATTATTGTGACCCATTCATTCTTTCCTTGGAGCTTACTGTAATTAGTATTATTTGTTTGTGAATTTTTTATTAACCTGATACCCAACAAGTGGTATTAGAGCCCGGGTAAAGCTTGGGTTTTTTCTATACCTGTTTGTGATGGATACAAGAGATGACACTAGAACCATGATTAAGTTGACAACAAATACTTACATAGTGTGGAATCCAAGAATGGATGATATTCTCTTTTGTAAGGATCTTTATGATCTGATTGATTGAGAATGGTGGAGCCAAACCCAACGATATAGATGAAAAGACATGCAACCGACTTAACAGGAAGACTATTGGAATGATCCAACATTTAATTGATCAGAGCGTTGTTCGTGAAATACTTTGCAAACCGCAAGTGTACGGTGTCAAGTTTTAATACAACGGTGAGTTGAATATCGTATCCACAGATATTGTAATCAAAAATTGCATTAAGTACCGTAGTTTAAATAGTCCCAATTTTATCTAGAAAATCGAATGATGATTGGTAAACAAGGTAAAATAAATAACAAAATGTAAAGGTAATAGTGGAGTTCTTAGAAACAATACAACAAACACCTTATAAACAAGAAATTCTAGAGGAATGACTCACCTAATTATCACATATGTTCTTCCTTCCCCAACATACCAATTCAAGTCAACAACACATGTAAATTAAGAATTCCTAAACTCATCAATTCCCTCTCTCGAGTGCCGAATTGATTATGAGTTCTAACATGAATTTCAATATCTCTATAAAAACTCAAGAATAAAACTCTACAAAAGTTCAATGAATTTTTCTTCAAAACTTCAAAGGTTTCATAAGCTTCTCAACTCTATGATTCCTAGGTTGTGTTACCCTTATGATCATGTATAATCTTCCCTCTCTCGAGTATCGAATTTCATACATCAACAATCTCAATTAATGGTCAAATAATCAAGAAGCAATACTAAACAACATAACACAAACAAGATGAATAACTTAAACTAATATTAATTGGAATTCAAAACATAGGATCAAATAAGGTTACATCATCCTCTAGAAAGAAAAGTTTAGTTCATAATGGATGAATACAACTTCAATAAATAAATAAGAAAGAACATGAAATTGTTCACCAATTTGTGAAGTGAGAGAAATTGTTGAAGCTCTCATTGTCTCCAAGAGTGGCTTCATCTTCTTCAAGAATGGATTTCTTCTCTCCAAGCCTCTCCTTCTTTTCATTTCAAAAAAATGAATGGCCTCCTTTTCTAAGAACCCCCATCTCCTTTTAACTCATTTCAATTATTCTTTCTCCAAAAAATTCCTGAAATTCCTCCTCTTTTCATGGCTTTTCCCTCATTTTCTCTCCACCAAATCATTTTCTATGTAAGTTGTCCCCCAAGAAGTCCACAAAGTCTCTTTTAGAAGTTGGCTTTAATAGCTTTTGTCCAAAATCCGAGTCAAAAGATCACACTTTCAGAATTTTCAAATCATTTGGCACCTAGGCGCAGAAGAACGGTGCCTAGGCGCCATATATACTATTTCAGCACTTTAGATGGTGCCTAGGCGCCTTCCATTCTATTTTGCGGCCTCAGATGGCGCCTAGGCACCGTTGCTGCTGTTTTTCCCTCCTCCACTTCAGTACTCTTACACTCTTCAGCCCTTGCAAGTAATGTTTGACCTCTTTAAAGGATGAATTGGCTTTTGACATATTCTAATGAATTATATCTATAATCTTATCTTTCCAATAGGAACTTGAATCAACTACATATGACATCGGTGGACAGAGTTATGCCTAAAATACTAAGATATGTCATCCTAGAAAATTGCAGCCCAGGGCTGACTCTTAAACTCAGTTTTTCTCATTGAAATAGATCGAATTGGATTTTATGAAACATAGAAGTTGTATATCTATCTCTTGGCTTTCCAATGGATTAAGAACCAATTTGATATGAATTTGGGGTTGAGAGTTATGATTGAAATACGAAAACTGCCATAAGTAGCACCACAATTCGAATTCTTCAACATTTCAACCAAGTTTTTGATTTCTTTCCATTTTCTTCTCTTATTGTCATTACCTACAAGATTTCAAACTAAATGTATAAAAAGTAACAAAAAAACTTGAAAACAAACCAAATGTCAATACAAAAATATATGAATTATTAGTATAAAACCATCTTATCAAATACCCCCAAACTTGAAGATTTGCTTGTCCTCAAGCATCAAACATGAAATTTTCAAAAACAACCCCTCTATGAATTAGGTAACCAAAGTTGAGAAAGAATTTTTTGTTTTTTGTTTTTTTTTGTTTTTGTTTTTGTTTTTTTTTTTTTTTTTTTTTTTAACTTCTCAAAAGATTAGAAAAATATACCAAGTTTACATGTTAACATGCATATTGGTTTCACTTAACTTCATGGTCTTGTGTGTGTGAGTGTGAAAGTAGTAGTTTATCAAATTTCATTTCTCATTCGGATAGGTTTATAAAGCTAACTACTCATATTTGATCCACTTTTGAAGTGCTTACCAAACTCCATAGGCTTGTTTTTCACACTAGTCTCCACTAATGTAGGTAGATCATAGCATCAAAGATCAAAAGGACTTCCAAACTTGTAATGTGAGGCTTAGTCATGGTGGGAATATATGAAAATTGTGGCTAAAATTTACCCATTTTACACAATCATACTAGAACCTTTATGAATGAACACCAACTTCTTCATCAATCACTTCATTTTTCTTTATTGAACATCCCATTCTTCTTCTTTTTAATCTTGGATTACCCCCAAACTTATTTCTTTTGTTGTATACAACGGGGGTCTATCTATTTTAGGAGTTCAAATCATACACCTCAATTCATAATCTCTTCATTTTCATCCTTTTTCAATCTTTTCTTCTCTTTGATTTCGCTTCTTTTTTTTTTTTTTTAATACAACAATTCATTCAAGAATGATTGTGTAAATGAGATGAAAAAGGATGGAATATTGGATTTTTTTTTCATTTCATAAAGCTCAAAAATGTGTATAGGGTGTCCAAAGAATTGTTTCAATAGGCTCAAGAGGGGACACTAGGGAATAATTCAAGTATAGGTTGGCTTGAACAAACGGTCCAAAAATGGCCTAAATCATTTCTTAATGCTATGCCATCTAGGATTTCACCTCGACTAGTGATCAAACAAGTTCTAGAGGTTGGTGGGATCATTTAAGAAATAATTAGACCTCATAAACTATCTCTAAATAATTAAATGTAACTCAACAAACTACTTAGTGCATCAAGATTCACAAGACCTCATAAAGTAAATAAAATCAAAATTTGATGTTTAGACACGTAAACAAACGTACATATTCTACTTTTCAAGCAACAAGTAATAATCCTAGACTCATGAACTCCCCCCAAACTTAATATAAGCATTGTCCGCAATGATTAAAAGAATTGTAAAACAAGGGGACTTTTCTGAAAATGGGTGGTGTTTAGCCTTTAACCTGCAAAAATAAATAAAATATCACAGAACAAGCATCATGACATGAAACAAAACAAGAATAATAACACTGACAAAAACAAAACAAAAAAGAGCTTGGGTTGCCTCCCAAGAAGCGCTTTATTCAAAGTTTTTAGCTAGACTGAAACTTGAATACCTTAGGTTGCTTCTCCGAGTGGAAGATTAGACATCTTCCACATTTCATTGCCATAATAATGTTTCAACCTCTGTCCATTGACACGAAATAATATGACATCCTTACCTTTGAGCTCAATCACCCCAAATGAAAATGTCTTGTTGACAATAAAGGGATCGACCATCTAGATTTCAATTTTCCGGAAAAAGTTTTAATCTAGAATTGAAAAGTAACACAAGTTGTCTGGGTTGAAATTCTCTTCTCAAGATCATTTTATCATGCCATTGTTTTGTTTTTTTTTATAGATTTTAGCATTTTCATAGGCATCAAGCCTAAATTCCTCCATTTCATTGAGTTACAACAATCTTTTTTCTCCTATTGCCTTTGTATCAAAATTTAATTATTGCATAGCCCAATATGCTCTATGTTCTAGCTCAACGGGGAGGTGACAAGCTTTTCCAAAAACTAATCGATAAGGAGACATACCTATAGGAGTTTTATATGTCGTGCGGTATGCCCACAATGCATCATCAAGCTTATGTGCCCAATCCTTTCGATTAATGCTTACTGTTTTCTCAAGGATTTGCTTTACTTCCCGATTTGAGATTTTGGCTTGTCCATTTGATTGAGAATGATATCCAAGAGCTACCTTGTGTCTTACACCATACTTAGCCAAAAGGTTATTAAATATTTTATTGCAAAAATGAGAACCTTCATCACTTACAATTGCTCTAGGTGTGCCAAAACGAGTAAAAATATGTTTGTGCAAGAATTTAAGCACTACATTGGCATCATTAGTAGGTGTGGCAATTGCTTCTATCCACTTGGAGACAAAATCCACATCGAGCAAAATGTATGATCAGCCATTTGATGGAGGAAATGGTCCCATGAAGTCAATCCCCCAAACATCAAAGAGTTCAACTTCCATCATGTTAGTCAAAGGAAGCTCATGTCGTCTAGTAATTGTTCCAGTCCTTTGACACCGGTCACATGTCTGCACAAAAACATAACAATCCTTAAACAATGTTGGCCAATAAAAACCGGATTGTAATACCTTAGAAGTTGTCCTTGTAGGTCCAAAATGACCACCACATGGGGATGAATGACAGTGCTTAAGAATTTCATTTGTTTCCTCCATTGGAATGCATCTCCAAATCACAGAATCTGAACACCTTTTGAAGAGCAATGGATCATCCCATAGATATGATTTCACATCATGTAAGAATTTTTTATTTTGATGATATGTGAGGTCTGGAGGCAATAATCCACCTACAAGATAATTCACAAAATCTGCATACCAAGGTAAATTATCTTTGATTACCAAAATAAACTCATCTGGGAAAAATTCTTTAATTGGTCCTTCAAATTCTCATTTTCCTGCTCCAACCTCGATAAGTGATCCCCACCACATTTTCACTTCCCTTCTTATCTTTGATTTCAATATCAAATTCTTGAAGAAGGAGTATCCACGGATTAGCCTTGGTTTTGCATCTTTTTTGGCAAAGAGGTACCTAATAGCAGTATGATCGGTATACACTATCACCTTGGTACCTATAAGATAAGCACGAAATTTATCAAATGCAAAAACAACGGCTAATAATTCTTTTTCAGTGATGGTGTAATTTTGTTGAGCATCGTCAAGTGTTCGGCTTGCATAATAAATGGCCTTAAAAATTTTATCTTTTCTTTGTCCTAACACTGTCCAACCGCATAATCACTAGCATCACACATAAGTTCAAATGGTTGAGTCCAATCCGGTACCACCATAATAAGAGCTGAAATGAGAGCCTTTTGATGTGATTCAAAGGCCTGTAAGCAATCAACATTAAAGTCAAATAGCTTATCTTTTTCCAAAAGGTTGCACAAAGTTTTACAATTTTTTGAAAAATCTTTAATGAATCTTCTATAAAACACGGCATGTCCCAAAAAACTACGAATGGCTTTCACATTTATTGGTGGTAGAAGTTTTTCAATAGCAATAATTTTTGCTCGGTCTACCTCAAGTCCTTCGGAGGACACTCGGTGACCTAAAACGATACCTTCTTTTACCATAAAATGGCATTTTTTCCAATTTAAAACAAGGTTAGTCTCCTCACATCTCTGTAAAACAAGAGAAAGATTATGTAGACATATATCAAATGATGAGCCAAATACTGAAAAATCAACCATAAAAATTTCCATTATGTTCTCCACCATATCATGAAAAATTGCCATCATGCATCTTTGAAATGTGGCTAGGCATTACACAATCCAAATGGCATTCTTCGAAAAGTAAAAGTACCATAAAGACATGTGAATATTATTTTCTCTTAGTCTTCGGGTGCTATAACAATTTGATTGTACCCCAAATAACCATCGAGAAAATAATAGTATTGATACCCTGCAAGTCGGTCTAACATTTGATCAATAATAAAATGGGAGGAAAAATGGTCTTTACGAGTAGCTTTGTTGAGTTTTCTAAAATCAATACACACTCGCCAACCTATGACTGTCCTTGTTGGTATTAATTCATTATTATCATTTTGAATTATGGTCATGCCACCCTTTTTTGGAACTACATCAACTGGACTCACCCAACAACTATCAGAAATTGTATAAATAATTCCAGCATTCAACAATTTCAAGACTTCATTTCTTACAACCTCTTTCATTGCAGGATTTAGTCTACATTGATGTTCAATATATGGTTTGTAAGATTCTTCCATTAAGATTTTATGCATGACAATTGAAGGACTAATACCTTTTAAATCAGAAATTGACCAACCAATAGCAGATTTATGCTCTCTTAAAATACGAAGCAATTTCTCAACATCTAAATGAGATAGGGATGTAGAAACAATTATCGGATATGTGTTGTTAACACCTAGAAATTCATACGGCAAATGTTCGGGAAGTACTTTCAACTCCGGTGATATTGTTTGTTCATTGATTGTGGTATCTCCTATTGCTTCCTTGCATTTATCCTTTTTCAACTCCATCTTTCCTGATTGAAGAAAGAGCAAGTAATGTACTAAATCATCATTATAATATCATGGTCATTACCTTGCATTATGGAATGAACAATGCATCACTCTAAAGGTTTGATAGAGTTTTGTTTGAGGAAATGATCATGCAAGCAAATTTCTAACATTTCATTCCTATTACAAGTATGTGGTTCCTCTTGAAACTTCAATGCACGATAAATGTTAAACATTACTACATCCTCATTAACTCTTAGAGTTAATTCACCGCGTTGCACATCAATCAAAGCACGCCCCATCGCAAGGAATGGTCGACCAAGAATTAAAGGGATTTTTTGGTCTTCCTCCATATCTAACACCACAAAATTGCAGGAAATATGAATTTATCCACTTTTACCAATACATCTTCAACAACTAATCTTAGATAGGTGAGAGACCTATCCGCTAATTACAAGGTGATAGTGGATGGCTTGACTTCTCCAATTCCTAATTTTCTGAAAATAGAAAGTGACATCAAATTAATACTTGCTCCAAGATCATATAATGCTTTATCAAAGAAAGATCCTTCTATGGTACAAGGAATAGTAAAACTCCCTGGATCTTTCAATTTTTAGGAAGCTTTTTCTGTAAAATGGCACTGCACTCCTCTGTGAGATTCACAGTTTCAAATTCCACCAATCGTTTTTCTTGGCATCACATCTTTTATGAACTTGGCGTAGATGGGTATTTGCTCAAGAGCATCTGCAAAAGGAATGTTGATATGAATCTTCTTGAAAATTTCCAAAAATTTTGCAAATTGTGAATCAATCTTTTTCTTTTGAAATCTTTGTGGAAAATGAATGGGAACATTAAATTTAGGAGAAGTTTCCAAGTTAGGAGTAGATTTTATTTCTCAGTCCCTATTTGTTCATTTGATTGCCTTTCTTCTTCCCTTGGGTGTTCCTCCATAGGACTTTCACTCGAAGTGCCCGCGATTGGCTCGTCAACTTGTGAACTTTTTATTTTGGCCCCTTGATTTCGGTTCCACTTCGAAGTTGGATAGCCTTGCAATGCTCCCTTGGATTGATTTTCGTATCACTTGGAAAATTTCTTTATATTTTTTAGCATTAATTTTAGTAGCAAGCTGTCCAATTTGAGTCTCCATTGATTTCATTGAAGCTCCTAGTTGCCCTAATTGAGTCTCAATGTTGTCTATCTTCACTTCATCCTTATTCAATCGGGCTCTTGTCTCGCCAATGAAAGTGCTTAGCAAATCCTCCAATGATGCCTTTTTTTCACCTACGTGGGGATTGGGAATTGATGGATTGTTGTAACCCGGTGGGGTTGAAGCACATTTTGATTGTTGGCATAGAAAAAATTCTCATGATTTCTAAGCCCCAGATGGTAGTGAGTAGGTAATTGATTTCCCCTGAAATTGAAATTATGATTATTGACAAAGTTTACCTGCTCATTTCCTTTGGTTTCCACAAATTAAGTGCTAGTGGATGCCATGGAATCCATTCCTTGTTAAGCTCCATTAGAAGTCCAAACTATAAATTGGTTAGAAAGAGCAGAAACTTGTGCAGCTAACTGAGTAAATGAATCTACCTCAAAAACTCCAGCAACCTTTTTAATGGAAGATCTCTCGGAAAGCCATTGATAGCTATTAGTAGCCATCTCCTCAAGCAAAATATGGGCTTCGTCTGCGGTCTTAGACATTAAAGTCCCACCTGCGGCAGCATCTATTATAGTTCGAGTTTGTCCATTCAAACCATTGTAGAAGTATTGTACCTGCTGTCAATCCTCATAACCATGTTGAGGACACCTTCTTAGAAAATCCTTAAACCTTTTCCAAACTTCATATAATGGCTCAAAATCTTGTTGGCGGAATTGAGCTATCTCACTCTTGAGTTGAAGTGTCTTGCTTGGTGGAAAGTACTTAGCAAGAAATTTTTGTGTCAAGTCATTCCAACTCGGTATGCTACTTGGTGCAAAAGATTGTAACCATAGCCTATCTTTATCCCAGAGTGAGAATGGAAATAAGCGAAGTCTAATGGCATCATCGGGTACTCCATTCATTTTGATGGTGTCACAAATCTCCAAAAATATGGCTAAGTGTGTATTAGGATCCTCCAACGCACTTTCTCCAAATTGATTTTGTTGCACCATGCTAATGAGAGCTGGTTTAAGCTCAAAATTGTTGGCATTGATCGGTTGTCGAACTATCCCGGAGTAGTTTTAGTTCATGGTTGGTTGAAAATAGTCCAAGATGGCTCGTTGTGGTGGTGGTTGTTGCAACGGAAGATTGGCGTTCACATTAGCATTACTGATGTTATCCGTCATTGCTTTATTGTAAAATCTTTTGTTGCTCTAATAGCCCGAAGAGTCTGCTCAATTTCTGGATCAAAATAACCCAAGTTCAAGACTTCTAGCCTTACGCATACAAATATATATAATCCAATGCAAAGTAAGACAACATCAACATATGGAAAGAAGGTAAAAACAATCTAAACTAAAATCAAGACTAAGTCATAACAATATTAATACAATTATGATAAAACAATCCCCGCAATGGCGCCAAAAACTTGTTCATGAAATACTTTGCAAACCGCAAGTATATGGTGTCAAGTTTTAATACAACGGTGAGTTGAATATCGTATCCACAGATATTGTAATCAAAAATTGCATTAAGTACCGTAGTTTAAATAGTCCCAATTTTATCTAGAAAATCGAATGATGATTGGTAAACAAGGTAAAATAAATAACAAAATGTAAATGTAATAGTGGAGTTCTTAGAAACAATACAACAAACACCTTATGAACAAGAAATTCTAGAGGAATGACTCACCTAATTATCACATATGTTCTTCCTTCCCAAACATACCAATTCAAGTCAACAACACATGTAAGTTAAGAATTCCTAAACTCATCAATTCCCTCTCTCGAGTGTCGAATTGATTATGAGTTCTAACATGAATTTCAATATCTCTATAAAAACTCAAGAATAAAACTCTACAAAAGTTCAATGAATTTTTCTTCAAAAGTTCAAAGGTTTCATAAGCTTCTCAACTCTATAATTCCTAGATTGTGTTACCCTTATGATCATGTATAATATTCCCTCTCTCTCTTATCGAATTTCATACATCAACAATCTCAATTAATGGCCAAATAATCAAGAAGCAATACTAAACAAGATAACACAAACAAGATGAATAACTTGAACTAATATTAATTGGAATTCAAAACATAGGATCAAATAAGGTTACATCATCCTCTAGAAAGAAAAATTTAGTTCATAATGGATGAATACAACTTCAATAAATAAATAAGAAAGAACATGGAAATTGTTCACCAATTTGTGAAGTGAGAGAAATTGTTGAAGCTCTCCTTGTCTCCAAGAGTGGCTTCATCTTCTTCAAGAATGGATTTCTTCTCTCCAAGCCTCTCCTTCTTTTTGTTTCAGAAAAATGCATGGACTCCTTTTCTAAAACCCCATTCTCCTTTTAACTCATTTAATTATTCTTTCTCCAAAAAATTCCTGAAATTCCTCCTCTTTTCATGGCTTTTTCCCCATTTTCTCTCCACCAAATCCATTTTCTATATAAGTTGTCCCCCACCGCTGACCCATTTGAAGCTTTCACATTTTATTGCCAAAACAACTAACATAACCTCGACGGTGTTCGACAACAAAACTTCCCTCTTTGTACTTCAAGTTGACAATTTGTCTGATCAAGTGATTTTTGTTCTGAGTGTGTTTTCTCTTGTACAAGGCTTCCAATTTCTTCCACAGGCTATGGTCATTAGTCTCCTGAGTAAAGTGATGAAACACGCTTGATAAGATGATTTTATACCAATAATTCATATATTTTTGTATTGACATTTGGTTTGTTTTCAAGTATTTTTGTTACTTTTATGCATTTAGTTTGAAATCTTGTAGGTAATGACAATAAGAGAAGAAAATGGAAAGAAATAAAAAACTTAGTTGAAATGTTGAAGAATTCGAATTGTGGTGCTACTGATGATAGTTTTTGTATTTCAATCATAACTATTGACCCCAAATTCATATCAAATTGGTTCTTGATCTATTAGAAATATAAGAGATATATCTACAACTTCTATGTTTACCACAAAATCCAATTCGATTTATTTCAATGAGAAAAACTGAGTTCAAGAGTCAGCCCTGGACTGTAATTTTCTGGGATGATATATCTTAGTATTTCAGGTATAACCCTGTCTACAAATGTCATACGTAGTTAATTCAAGTTCCTATGGAAATACAAGACATACAGCTACAATTCATTAGAAGACATAAAAGATAATTCATCGTTGAAAGAGGTTAAAAATCACTTGAAAGGGTCTGAAGAGTGTAGTAGTATTGAAGTGGATGAGGGAAAAATAGCAGCAACGGCGCCTAGGCGCCATCTGAGGCCGCCAAAATAGAATGGAAGGTGCCTAGGTGCCATCCGAAGTGCTGAAACAGAATATGTGGTGCCTAGGCGCCGTTCTTCTATGCCTAGGCAACAAATGATTTGAAAATTCTGAAAGTGTGATCTTTTGACTCGGATTTTGGACAAAAATGATTAAAGCCAACTTCTAAAAGAGACTTTGTGGACTTTGCAATAGGAGTTGTTTGTGATAATTTATACAAGACTCATGTAAAAGTGTGTTTTGGTGGGCTTACTACAACTGAAAATGAGTCTTTGTCAAATTTGTGGCATTGGAAATTGATTCACATTAATGAAAATGAGAGAGTTTGGCAAGGAAGTCCCTCATTCCTTTTGCCAAAGGTATACCAATGATTTTCTATACCTCTTGTTCTGAGAAGTAGAATAGAGTTCGCTTAAAAAAAAGAGAGTTTTTTTTTTGTGCAATATGTTTGCACATAGGAGTTGTGAAAGGAATTTGATAGTGATGTCGTTTCATGTATTTTTTTTAGTTTTGAGTGTTGTATAGGTTATGGGATATAGTGTATCAAAAGATACTGAGATATCAGGATGTGTATGGAGATTACATAGCCACGAGTTAGTGTTTTCGATCTTGCTCCATATTCTCTTTTGTTAGAGGTGTGTCCAGTCAAATTAGACTTTTAGAGAGATATACCGAATGCTTGCAACACCGGTGATATGCCACTCACTAAGGGTGTTGAGTATGAGGGAGTTGTAACATTCACCATATAGCGCACTAGAGTTTAGTTGGTCGACCAATGAACATTGTTTTTCATTGAGGAGAAGTAAGAGAAATTTGAGAATGCTCAGGAGTGTGTGAAAGCTATGCAACAGTATTTGATTTGCTCATGATGAGAGTAGCTCCTTGACAAATGGTTAATCATGGCTCAACAGATTTTATGCAGACTAATACGATTTGATTGTGAGATCTTTTCCGGTGTATATGTTGTGTGCTTGTTGGTTGAGTTCTGCAATGTAGTGACAGAGTCTTGTTCTATTGTGTGAGTAGAAGGTGTTTCTCCCACATGAGGTGGATGGGAGAATTGTTGGTAACTCCACCCCATGTGGGGATGGCTACCAAAACACACCTAACTTACCTAAACTAAGAAAAATAATAAAAAGAAAGAAAATGTCAATGACGCCTTTCGATGTTATTAACAAAAGAAAGAGACAAATAAATAAATAAAAACTTAAATTCGCCTATTTAAGGCTCATTCGGGAGCAGCAAAATATAAGTAACTCTAAGGGAAAAACAAAGAGTGTTTGAGAGGTCGAGAGTTGCTTCAAGAAGTTGAGAGTTTTTTCATAAGAGGGTGTGAAGAGAGCAAAGCCAAGAAAGAGAGAATTTGGCTGAGAGGTTCATTCGACTCTTTCGAGTGGGAGAGTTTTTATCCAAGTGAGGGAGAGTTTTCTCCAAAAGAGATAGAGTAGTTTCTCTAAATAGAGGAGAGTTTTCTCTAAATATTATGACTGTATGTTATAAAATAGTGGAGTTGAGTTTCTCCACACTGTGTGAACTTTGGAGAAATTAGTGGATTTTCTTTTAAGGTATTTAATAATATTGTGAGATATACCAATAGAGACTATTTATATTTTTTTCTCCATTGTTGTAATTAACTTAAATTTTGGGCAAAAGCTTAAGGTATTTGTAATAGTTTTTTGTTAGTGAATTCTTAGTAGGTATTTGTCCCGTGGTTTTTTCTCTTATTCTTTTGGGATTTTCTACGTTAAATTTGGTGTATTAGTTTATCACTTTATTTTTCTTGGTGTTCATTTGAATAATTATTTGCTTGTGGTTATTTAATCCACTGTGTATAATACTATTTAAGTAGGTTATGTCTAATGAGATTAGATTTTAAGTGAGACCGTTGTAACCCCTCCACCCTTTCTTGGGAGGTTACTATAATTAGTACTATTTATTTGTGAGTTTTTGATTACCATGATACCTCAACAAATTATTTGTTGATAAATTAATTCATATTCTACTGTTTATTACATTATTCATATCTTATTTTCAACTCAACAAAATAAATGCCCCTTATGGGACTAGAATTGACATGCTACTTACGCCACGTTTTGTTTGGATGATGAGGTTGGATAGATGATGTAATCATATCTTGTCAAGCATTTAGAATGAAAGATGGTGGCCCATGATGGATGAGTGGCCAGTGAGCCTATCACTCAACTGCATGACATGTTATCAGCCCATACCCCTAAGATTATGCAATTCCAATATTGGGCTAGGATCCATAAAATGTTGAATGACATCTTTGCACCTCAAGACCGAGAGGTAATTACAAAGCGACCCTTGAAATTGTATGGTATTATAAGTCTAGGCATATAAAATCCAAAAGGCTACTTTGGATATTTGTATTTACTATTCTACTTAATCGTCAAATCCAAATAAAAATTCTTATCCTATTCTGAAATTTTAAATTTCAATCCTACAATCCAAATACTTTTTAAAATAAATTACATTATTTATAAATCATGTAATTCTACTCTATACAATTAATTTTATCAATCCCTTCCATAAATCCAAATTATGCCTTAGTGGTTGTCAAGCACTTGTTTTGATTTTAGTGTGGACAATTCTGATTGCTTGTCTCTAGTTTGTTAAAAACAAATTTAAGTGTACTCCAACTTTGGACATGATTTGGATTTAGTTCATTTAGGACTCGTTTGGATTTATTGATTGGCCTGAAAAAATTATATAATCAATTTGGGTCAAGCATTTGGGAAACTGGAGATCAGCCCATGATGGGCAATGGACTCGGTAGATGATCAGGCAATTAGAAGAGTATTAATCCATATTTAACCCCTAGTGTTATACAATCCAGCTGATGGGCTCAGATCCAACAGAAATTGAAACTACATATTTGCCCCTGAAATTGCTCCACAAATATCCAATTTAACCCTACACAACTTGTAATAACATGATTGCACCTATATAAAATCTCAGATTGCCAAGACCTGAAAATTCAAACTGTAATTGTTTGTCCTTTGTATCATTTATTTTTGTTTTTGGAGAGAATAGTGAAAAAAAAATATTTTAAAAAAAAAAAATTGAGAATATGATTAAAAATTAAATGAAAATATAATGACGACAACTTATTCAATCCCTTTTTAGACAAAAAAAAATCAAAAATGAAAAAAAAATATTTCCATTTTTGTAATGATTTCTTTGTCAAATGAGACTCATTTTTTCCCCACGAAATAACCATTGATTTCTTCAAATGAACAAAGCACACCCCAACAATAGAGAAAAAATATACTCGCAAAATGGTTGTCTTAGTAGAACTGATTCGACAAAAATTTGGGCTTACAGAGTGTAAAAAAAGGCCGCGGCCTATAAAACTTAGAGGTTAAGCTTGAGTTCTTCATTTTGATCGGAGAAATAGTGGAGGAGATAATGGCTCTTCAGCTGCTTCAACACTGTGGTTTCCGAATAAATATTCCGATAAATATTTCCACAATTTCTTGCTTTTCTCCCCCTTCTTTTCACCTTTATAAGTATATTTTTTGATATAGTATAAATTATTATATTAAAAATAATATAGTAGTAATCAGTGAGTACTATTATTTTCTTTCTATATCATATTTCAAATTGTGTTGAATTAAAAATTTATTATTTATTTTATTATGAACTCAATTATATATTAAAATTCTATTGATTAATTAATTAGTAAATACCAAAACATCCCTTTTTATTTGTAATTCTTGATGGCAATTAAGTGCATTCAATTACAATTAATTAACTCTTACAAAAAACTTTTTATTTGGATTAGGTGTGCACGAATTAAAAAATTAGATACACTTTCGATTGGGGAGAAGCAGTTAAATGTTTTGTTTTGTCTTTTCTTGCTGAGGGCATATTAGACTTTTGATCTTGTCAAACCATGTAATCATCCCATACAAACACAAGATTGTTAGTTTAGCTTGGATTTCAAAAGCTTCAATTCTATAATCCAAACACATTTTTAGATTTCAATCCTGCAATTCAAATACATTTTTGAACTTATTTTATTATTCATAAAAAATATAATCCAACTCAATATAATTAATTTTATCTATCCCGTCCACAAATCCAAAATGGAGGCGTTAGACAAGAGTGGATTAGCCAACAGTATTCCATTTTCATAATATGCTAAATTTTTTATCATGGAATGTTTTAAGACAAATGTCATTTTTCTTCAATGATGATGAAGCTCAACCCTTTTTCTTTTTCCCGCTTTTCATTATGTTATTAGTTTATGGTTGATTTAATAAAACTATGATTTTGTGATTTTGTTTTAGATAGACCACATTTGTTATGATCCAAAAAGTATATTGTTAGATTAGGTCGTATTAACATATTATTCTTGCGGTTCAATCCTTTTCTATTAAGTCATCCTAGTTTCTATGTATTACTTTTTGTAAAAATTGTTGTAAAACTTTACATTAACGTGGATCTTTATATGAATCTTGGATTTAAATGAGGAAAAAACAATATCATTGATACAATTTTTCTTTTTTTAAAAAAAAAGATTATAGTGTTTTTAATTTTCCCTTTTTGGATGGAATTTAAGGTCCATTAAACTTAGAGACCTAATGGAAATATTGAACAACACCAAACTAAGATTCTGAAATATTTTGCATTTCTATAAATATAATTTAGGTATTATATATGTATATAGCTGTACATATAGGGGTCGTTAACTTTGTACCTACTAGACATAAAAATCACTTAACTCACATCAATTTAGAAGGCAAGTATTATTGACATGGAGCCTACACATGACTTCTATTAGTGGTTGTGATATTTTAAAACTCACAAATTTTCAAACTTCATAAATTAAAACTCATAAGGGTATTTAGTAGTAAAATTAGTTGATCCGGCAAGCAAGAATAATAACATTAGCTATATTTGTTTGATTGAGATTTAAGTTTAAATTAAAATTATGATCACGCAATATTGAGTTCTTGTGTTTGATATAATAATTAAAATTTGAATAAAGAGAGTCGATTCCTTCAAAGTTGGAAGCTTACATTTAAAAAATTATTTTCCTCACAGTTGAATTCCTGCACTAAAAAATTATTAGGAATAATGGGTTTTGATCCAATCAAAACTTGATTATAAAAAAGAATAGTGAAACATAGGTAATTTGCTAAATGATGAAAAGCATACCTTAAACTTAGGACTCAAAAACATTTTATAGCTTTGTGGTTTTGTTTCCTTCTAGAGCTCAAATTATTTCGAGCTTAGAATTTAATAGGACTTCCTAGGGTTGGGCTAGTAGAGCCCAGCTCAGTCTAATGATCCGAGAGGTCGACCTAGTCCATTGACCCAAGTCAGCCCATGGTCTTTCAGTAAGGTCATCCAGCTTCAGAGATAAAGGCCTAGCTCCTAAACATCCTGGACCATGACTAAAGTTTGGTCATCAGGATTTTAGCTCAGACCAATAGGCTGGGAACATGCCACCAACATTAGTTCAGTCTGAGATAATATGTGAGAGTAGAGGTAAGATGTCAAACTATTATTATATTGAACCACATTGGCAGACACCATAGAGGTAAAGTGCAAGTATACTTCAAATCCACCCCAGTTGGGTATATCCCTCTCAGAATTGACCTTTGAACTCTTTCCGTTTTATGGCGCATTTCATCATGACCCTAACATACTTATAAATGAAGGAATAGAATGTGAATAGAATCTATATTCCCAAATTCATTTTTAAACATATAATTGCTATAATTTATAATATTATTGGTATGTGGGAATGAATTGAGAAAGAAATGGGTATTCTCAAATTCATTTTATTCTCATTCATATGATTGGTATAATTTGGAATAGGAATATATATTCTCTTAAGAATCTGTATTCCCAAGAATGTCAATTAGTCATTTCCTTCCTCTCCTAATTGGTTTAACTATTCTCAGTCACTCAACAATAAAGTTATATTTATTTTTAACAAAATTATTCTTCTAAATATAACAAAAATATTGGATAAACTCAAAATCAAACTCATCAAGATTTTTATGAACATGAAATTTCTATATATGAGAAAATAATATTATTAATAAAAAAATAATTATTTATAATTTAATTATTAAAAAATTAAAATTTCAAATACATTTATTTTTTTTACATTATTAGCAAAAACTACTCATTAATTTTATATTATTATTATTATAAGAGTATTATATTAATATTTTCAATATATATGTACATGCATAATTATATATATAAATATATGTATGTATATATATCACATAATTATATACATAATAAATAAAAAATATATGCGTAATATTTTAATGGGCCGTATTCAATTCTTATCCAAATATAAAAAAATTAAAATCTAAGACATGCTCCGAGATCCATTTGTCGATCTTTTGTATTTTTTTAAAAAATATGTTAATATAAAATTTTATCTATATTCTATATATGTATATATATTGTTTATCATCGATCAAAATAATAATAACAAACTTATTGATACGCAACATATTGAATATAATTATATTTCATAAATTTTCTACTAAAAGGTATTTTGATATTTAAAATTATTTTATTCCATTCATATCATGCATTTCTGATTATGAGATTATAACAAGAAATGACAATTTCATTCTTTCTTATTTCTTATATATACCAAACATAGAAATTGGTATACACATATCATTCAATTACTTAATTCAATTCATCCATAACAATCATCACCTTAGTGTTATAAATACATATTCCCAAATGAATCACCGTTCCTAAAAATATGAGTTTAGTCATTTCATTCCTTTTTCATGAGTTTAGCCATTTACAATCAATTAGAAATGAACCTATATTTATATTTAACAAAATTATTCTCCTAAACTAGAGAAAAATATTTGATAGAATTTAAGAATGACAATATGTTAGATCGGGTTTGCTATGACCCAACCCTCAAGATTTTTATGGATCTAAATTCGCCCCAAACCTAAGAGTTAATGGATTTAATCCATTAGACTTAACTTATAATTTTAAAAATATTAAAAAATATTTTTTTAAAAAATAATATCACTGTAACTTCTAAATATGAGAAATAATATTATCAACAAATAACTAATTATTTAATTTATATATATATGTTTTAATTTTTAAAAAATAAAAAAATTCAGATATACTTGTTACTTTTATATATTACTATTTCAATTTATAAGAGTATTATATTTATATTTTTTACAAATATATATAAGATATGCATTTTTTCATATATATATATATATATACATCTATATATATATACACATCACATAAATACTTATATAATAAACAAAAAATATATGTAATATTTTAAGGGATCGGATTTGGGTTTTAAAACTAAAATCTAAGACTTGTCTCAAAATCAATTTGTGATTTTAAAACATATCCCAAGCGAAGCGGGTGGTCCAATCTGGATCTATTGTATCCAAAAAAAAATTGAACCAATACACAAAAATATTTTATATTTTCGCATCGTCTTTTTTAACTTTTTATCTCAATCAATCAATAATTAAAAAGAATATAAAGTAATTTTATGTGTTGATTTTTTTAATAAAAAAATAATAATATCAATGTGAGATTTTACCTATATTTATATGTATATTATATATAATATAAATATATAAATATACATTACATAATACTTATATAATAAATAAAAATATATATGCAACGTTTTAAGATATTGGGTTTGAGTTTTAAAACTAAACCTGCCTCAAAATTTAGTTGTTGTTTCAAAATCTGCCCCAAACGAAGCGGGTTTGGGGCAGTCCAACTTGGACTCGTTGTATTGCTAAGAAAATTAATCCAACATAAAAAAATATTTTATTTTTTAGCATTATCTTTTTTAACTTTTTATCTCAATTCAATTAATAAAAAAATATATATAAAGTAATTTATTTGTTGATTTTTTTATTGAAAAAAATTAATATTAATGTGAGACTTTGTCTAAATATATATATATATATTAACACCGACTAAAAATATAATAAAAATCACTATACACGATATATCAAATAATAATTTTATTTAAAAAAAATATCTATGAAGGGTAATTTAGTCATCAAAAATAAATTATTACATTCATACGATTCATTTTTAATTACTAATCATTATATTGAAATCAAGTAAAAATTATTCATTTCATTCATTCTCAATTTCTTGTATATATTAAATATGAGAAATACTATACTTATATTATTCTTTTTCTATCATTATTTAATTCTTAATTTAATTTCATTTGTAATTTCATTTTATTCCTATCTAATTTAGTTTTACGTACCAATCGTCTTTAGAGAAAAGACCATCCGCTGCAGTGCTCTACTCCTCGAAACACTGGGGATTGAAGAAGGAGAAATGCGCTGATGAATGTGCGAGAATAATTAGATGTGGTGTTGTAGGATGGAGAGTTTGGGTTCTTTTTAAACTCTACCTTAAAGAAGAAAGGATACCAACATAGAGTGAATTTGTTCGTTCTATCCATAGACCAGCTATCACCTAATTAAATAAATTTTAGTTAAATAATAACAAATACATGCATATATATATATATATGTGTGTGTGTGTGTGTGTGTGTGTGTGTGTGTAATATTAAACACTTTCTTTAAATTTCAATTATGGTCAGAGTTATGCTTAATTCCCAATCCCACCCATCTAATTTGGATAAAAGAAGTCAAGAAAATTCCTGGGTGTTGAGAAAATTTAACATTTTGCTAACTATTCAGAGAGTAGATAAACGAGATAAAGCTAACAAAATGAAGTGCAAAAGAAAAAAAAAATCTCATAGAAGTTGTGAGGTAAAGAAATCTTAATATAAGTTAAATTGCCTTAGAGCTTAGCTTGAAATGTATATTGGATGATAATGGGAGGGGTCAAACTTGAATACGGGGATGAAATTTTATTATTACAAACGGGTTAGGGGCAGGTTTTGAATTTTTTTTTTCAATTCCGTTCTACTACGAATCCACCCAATTAATTTATATTTTTTATTTTTTTAAATTTATTTTTTTGTGTGATATTTTAAAAATATATTTTTAAAATTTTTTAATGTATTATTAAAAAGTATATTTTTAAAATAATAAAATAAATATTGGGTCTAGTGAATATAACTCACATGGTTCGAATCATGAACAATTTAAATTTGATTCCTAAAATTGAGGTGCAACGACTTTCAAATTTGGCCACACCAACTCCATATACTCCGTATTAGTCAATAGAGCATGACCAACAAGATTCCACTATCACAATGGATATCAATTTGGGAATCTTAATTACTTTAGCGTAATTAATAAAACTGAAGTTCAAATTGAATAGTTACATATAAATAATGTTAAATTAAGGAATTATGCTGATTAGATTTATTTATGGAATATAGTCAAAACGTTACAGATAGATGTAAACATGGTGAGAAATGACTTAATGAGATATATGTTACATATATATGTATATGGAAGATATCCTAAGTTGAAAATTTGAAGAAAAAAACAACTTGTTCATCTCATTCCATGTAAGAGAGACATGGAATCATGATATTGAATTAACTTCTTCATAATTTAGTAAATTGATTGGATATAATTTAAATTGAATTCGATACGGACTTCAATTTAATTAAAAATTTTAATTCTGTATTCAATTTTTATTTTTTCAAAAAATTTGATATTCAGTTCGAATTTGATATTTGGTTTCGATTTATCCAATCGTACAAAATACAAAAATTATAATTTTTAGATATTGTTATATATATATATATTATATCTTATTTTGTGCTTGTTATTTATTTTTACACTGTTTTTTTTTTTTTTTACTCACCAAAACTAAAAAAATAAAAAATAAAAAATATAATTATGATTTTATTACTTTATTTAAAAAATGTATATATTGTTATATATAAATTTTATATCTTATTTTGTGTTTGTTATTTTTACACTATTTTTTATTTTTTACTCACCAAAACTAAAAAAATAAAAAATAAAAAATATAATTATGATTTTATTACTTTATTTAATTTTTTTATTTTTTAATATAAATGTAAGTTAAGATTTAAAAATATTTCTAAATTAATTTTGAGAGAAAAGTGTCACAATAGTTGACTTTAGAAGAGGGACGTGAAGTGCTATTAATTATAATTATAATAACATGAAATACACAAAGTATTAATTTTTTATCTCTTATTTAAAATTAAAGCGAAAAGACATAGGAGTATTATTTATGTTAAATAAATAAATCTTGAAAAGGAGACAAAGAAACAAAGAAGCGTTACCTTGCGGTCACGCCACCTAAGCCAAGGAATAGTAATTGCTGTCCCAAGTCTTAAAGCAATCCACTTTTGCTGACTCACAATAAATTATAATAAATGGAAAAAAAGATTTCATCTCTGTGGGAAGCAAGCAACCTTCATTCACACCCACGTTTGGATAATCTTCGCGCAGTAAAAATCCCGTCTCCAAAGAAAGTGACGGTGCTGTAAAAATTATGTATGTACCTATATATACGTACCCCTCTGCAGGCAAAAGAAAAGGGCAGGTGTTTTTCCGTTTCAAATGATCCACATACGATTGCGATCAGAATGCCACCGGCTCGCGGCTCGCGGCTCGGCTTATCTCACCGCGCTCGCTATCGAGATTGAGAAGAAGCTTCAACGTGTATGTACTCTCTCACTCTGTATCAGTATGTGTAATTTGTGCGTATTTTTTGTAAGGATTTTTTTTTTTTCATTTGAAATTTATTATTCTTTTTTGTACTTTGTTTGGCGGTGTTTTTGAGTGATTGATGTTACTTGACTGTTTCTTCTGTAGGCGTTAGCTTCGGCATCGCAGAGGCGAAATTTGTTGCAAGAGTTGTTTGCTGACGTAGCTTTGGAAGTAGATGATCGTGCGAAAGGTGAAATACCCAGGAATTCTTTTGGTGTATGTTTTGGGATTTTGCGCTTTATTTTGTAGCACTTACTAATAAATGCATAAATATTGCATGCCGATGCGAAACTAGGCGAGGGGTGGGGAATTGAATTGGAAAGAATTCCTCGTAACTTTCATTGTCCAGTTGCCGACGGTTGGAAGACAATAGGCACTTTTGGTATTAGATTGATAGCTATTTGTATGTATTGCACTTATATTAATTTTTCCTTTTTAAGTTTCTTGCAGTTTTGAAAAAGAATTTAAGAATTATTGGATAACTATTCATGAATATGAAATTGATTTTTGATTTATCACCTTATGGTTTCTGTAATTATATGCTGTATGATAAGTGAGTTGTTTATTTCTTAATACATTTAGGTATGTGCAGTTGCCTTTGATCAACTTAAGCAACTTTATGGGTTAATATCTTAGTTTTGCTTTATGTTCGGCGCACTTGGGCAGTCATCTTTTCGCATAGAGATTACTGAATGTTAGTTGAATTGGAACCAAACTGTTGACTTAAAGAAAGGTTTGATTTGCTCCATGTGAAGAAACCAGTAACTATTTGGATGGACATGTGTATCTTGGAATTTTCTTTGGAAATGTTTGGCTAGAACAATTTTGCCCTTAATTTTATTTATCATGCGATGAGTCCGGTGCACAATGATGTATGATCACACTTAATTTTCTGCAACAAGGCTTCACATATAGAAAGCAGTACTTTTTCTTTTAATGAGACTGGTGCAACGTTTTGCATGAAACAGGATTCATTTTGTGGAGCCCTTTCGACTATGCCCTCAATTTTGAGTACTGATCAGAGAAACCTAGTCTAATGGATGAATTAAGACCATAATACTTGGAGCATGATGAACAATTTTGTGACTCAGGAATTGGGATTCTGAAAATTAAAAGTTTTTCCTCGTATGTCCTCAGATCTGCACGTCATAATTGTTTTACAGACTAAGACTTGACTTCTTGAAACTAAATTGTGCTACATGATGAAATCATTAAGATAGATACAAATAATGACGTGACAATGATAAGGCATAGAAGAGTGGAGTTGAGATTGGTTGCTTGCCATTCGAGCAATAATGCACTTCTTGATGTCTTTATTGACACTATCCTCAAGCACCATAAATTATATTAGCCATCACAATTTAGGTTTGACTGAAATCATTCTGGAATATATTTTCAATCCTCGTAATATTGGTTTGAAACTGAAGTTATTGTTAAATCAACATTCTGTACTCGTTCCTGCCTGTGCTCTTATGTTGACTGTGGTCTTGGGCATTTATATTTGAAACTCAAGTAAAGCAGTAGTGTCTATGAAACTCCCTCCTTAAAGAATTATTTATTTTTTTCTTTTGTTGTCCAAAACTTTTGAATATAGAAAATTTCTATTATATCTAGAATACCATAATTATAAAAAGAGCTGAAAAATTCTGTTTGCCCCACTAGTAGAACCTGAGGTTCCTGAGATATGATGAAATTTGATACATTCTTGTGTTGCATGACTGATGCAATTGCATACGTTGATACAAAGCATAGATTTTTTGTTTGACCATTCTCGAGTTTAGGTTGATATAAGGTGTATGTTCGTGTTTGATTTTAAAGATCATTTCTCTTGTTATACAGCGCAATCCTCTAGTAGCCAGCTATAAGAGGGTAAGAAGTAAGGCTAATTTTTTGGTTCAATCATCAAAGAGACGGAATCAATAACTTGATCTTTTGAATGCTGATGCAATTGAGTGGGTGGAACTGATTATCAACTCATTCCCCTGTGCTTGGAGTAAAATACCTGGCCACATTTTCCCACTCAAGGGGATCAATCCCTTGCAGGACTATCCATTTGTGAAGAAGCATGAACCTAAACCTACGCTCCAGAGATATTAGCCATAGCCTGGAAAACTTTTGTTCAGACTAATCTATGTTATTTTTCTTTATCTTGACCTTAACTACATACAAACTGTTACTATAGTCCTTGCAGTGGTGAGCTTCTCAGTGCCTACCAAGTATGTATTAAGTCAGAAAAAATCTAAAAGCACTTGTTGATATTGATACCATATCAGAGCAGTGAAAATTACTAGCACAATACCTTTGACTATATGTGCAGGCAGTAACATCAGATATAGTGCTACAGAAAATGTACATGCACCCAAAGTTTTTTGAAATAACCTTTTTCAATATATTCTGTGGCTTATGTGTGTTGGCATATCTTTTACATAATCTTTTGGTTCAAGAGAAGATCTGAATTTTGCCTGATAACACTTTGGGGGTGTAGTGGGTCTATCATGTAATGCTACGTCTCTGCTCTTTATTGAAACAGATATTATTTTTGGTGAGGAAGGTGCAATTTCTGCGGCAGAGGATGGGTATGGGGGCCCTTTATGCTTTTACGATTTGCTTGCTGATCATTTTGTTAGCATGCCTCAGAATGGGAAATCAATCCTTGATCTGATTGTACAACTTTGGAGCCAGTCATTTGCATCTAATATTTTTTCTCTCTTGTTCCACAAGTGGGTATGTCTTAATGTTAATATGGAGGCTTTCATTTCAGTGGTTTATCTGTATTGATAGGGGTATAACTCTTTTAAGATGGCTTCTCTATTCCCCCGTCAGTTTCTCACTGTGATCTGCCATTGCCAGCTTCATATACCAATTTTATAGTATCTTCACCACTCTTATTTTCATTCTTGTTGTCTTTCTCAATTGAGCATTTTCATCGCATCTCACAAATCTCTTAACATACACTTCCATGTTGCAGCCGTTCGAGGTTCAACTGGATAATCCTGAGGTCCTACTCCGTTACTCTTCCGCTCTTGTTGAAGGTGCTACAAATGTCTTCTGGTAAGAAGCTTTTACCTGTTACTTAAACTGAGATGACATATATGGAGGTTAAACCATCTATAGTGCTAACTAAGTCAATCCTTTTCTTTATTTTTTCCTGTCACGGAAAGCTAGTATGAAGTTTTGTTCAACATTTTTTGTCACCTATGTGAATGGCACATCTTACTCGAAAACTCTGAATGGTGCTTTCTGCAGTATACTAGTATGATTGGAAACCTAAAGTTTTTACCTATAGCTTACCATAATAACCTAAAAGAACAGGACAGAGAGCAAGAACACAGAAAATCCCTCCTTTGTAAATGGTGCAGTGTTATGCGAAGTTGTGGCCTTCTTCTGTTGAGCCCCTCAATTCTTGCCGCATGTGTGGACCTACAGCTACTGCTATGGCTTTCATTCGAAGTCCAGCAAAAGCTTTTTCTCTTAGGTGTTGTTTGTTGAGGAGCAATGAGGATATGGTGGGGAAGAAATTGGCCCAGCGTTGCTGGCCTAGTTTGGTGAACGAAATTTCCTTACTGTTCCAGATTGATTTTTTTCCCCGAACTTTTCCGGAAAACACGAGTGGGTTTTCCCAATAAGAGGTAGAAGAAGCATTTCCAGATTTGCTTGTGTTGTGAAACAAGCCTCTTGCACTCCCTACCTCTCCTGCTTTGCACTCTCTCTCTCTCTCTCTCTCTCTCTCTCTCTCTCTCTCTCTCTCTCTCTCTCTCTCCTTCCCCCATACTCCTAAATTCTCTCTCCATAAATGCTTGCCTTCTCTGTTCACCACTTTGGAAAGGAAAAAATAAAGCAAGCTACTATGCAAGATGGAAAGAACAAGGTCTCGCTTATTCTATTTCTTATTATGTATGGAAAAGGACCAAATGTTGGTATGCCATGGTCTGTCAAGTGACAACCTTTTAGAATTTACAAGTATCCTGGTTCTCTAATTTTCTCAACTTCTCTACCACATTTTGCTCACTTTTTCTCTCTACGATTTCTTTTTTCTTTTTTGGTTATTCACGTGTTCTTATCTACCTTCCTAATTATTGTTCTCTTTACCTACTACTATAAATTCGAAAAAAAAAACTCTTAAAATGTGTAAGAATTTTTATTTGTTAACTAAATTAATGAATAGTTCTAGTCTATTTTTTAATCAATTATGAACAAGCATCGAGTGTGCCAAAATGGCTAGTTATTATTATCGGACATTTATCTTTCTATTTGCCAATAATAATTTGCAAGCCGTAAGATTGTAGTAGCCAAGTAAATATTTAATGATCAATATGATTTTTTAAACTAAAACTCCCTATTTATTTTCAACTGATCTTGGCATCAACCTCTTTTCTGAGGATCCCCCTCTGTCCTTTGTGTTCTTGCAACCAAAGAGAAGTAGGTGGTTAGGATGCTTCTGAATGCTTCTACTCCAATGGTTCTATAACTCAATAAGAAATTCACGTATGCTCGAAAAGACCATTACAGATAAGGCACTGAGAAACCAATGATTTGCCTGAATCAAAGGTGCGATCCATCATAAGCAAAAAGATAGACTTCTTCCGCACTTCCCCATAGCAAAGGTCTGACCTTCTTCTTTCTTTATTGAAGAACTTCTACACCACCTTCTTAGTAACACTTGAGTAAGAAACCGCTTCCACCCATTGATATTAATGAATATTGGATTAGTAAAGGTGGAGAGATACCAATAAAATGGATAATAGTTAACTTTACCAAGCAGGAGCATATTTGAATCAAATTAACTAATACATTTTGCCAAAATAGGGCTGTATTGAAACCAAGTTCTGTGAATCTAATTTCCTTATCTAGATTATTTGTGTAGATCTAGATCTCATTAGTCCTATTCTTTCATTTCCCAAACAGACTCTAACTTGAACTTCAGACCTTCGGAATAAGTTGAAGTTGGGTTTTCTTGATTTCAAGAAGGGGAGGCTGTGGACATTTAGTTAAATGACCTATTACCATCAGTTAAGGATGTCAGAACAATGCTACATGTATAAGAAATCCAGCAAGCACGAGACACATCTGATGATACTGTTAAAAATGATTGGGAGAAAAGCCAATACCAGACTAATTAGACTGGCTTACGAGTTGGCTTTTCTTGCAACCAGGCATCAGATTATTTTGCTAACCAGGCATGTGATTGATGTTCATCCAAGATTTTTTTTTTAACATGAGCTTCAAGGTCATATATTAGGCTTAATCAGAGTAGGTCAGTGGTGTTCACTAAGTTCTAGATTTAGAAATTGTCTTGTAAGGGAGTAGTACTCCAAGTTTATAATTTGTTCTAAATTGACATTACTTGTACTTCGATTACAATTTATTTGATAAATTCGTAGTGGTCTATGCCACCCCCCCCCCCACGCACACACACACCTTGGCACAGGTGGTTTCAAACCAAAAAAGGAAAAAAAGAGTTGGCTTTTCTTTATTTTGAGAGCAGGGAGGCTGTGGACGTAAATGAACTCTTACCAATCAGTTAAGTTGTCAGAACAATGCTATGTAAATAAGAAAAGAAATCCAGCAAGCATGAGACGTAGATGATGATTTTGATTGGAAAATGGTTCAAAAGCCAATCAAAGATTAATAGGACTGCTTTACGAGGTAGACCCGCAAACTACAAACTACTGAGAAATAACATTTTCTTTATCCTGTAAAGTACAATTGTTGATGCACGAAGACAGACAAAGGGGTGTGCGTGCTGCTTGGCAGCAGGGGGTTTGCGGGTGAGGGTGAAGGCAGACTCAACGGTGGTCCTTTCTCTACTCCTTTCTGCTGCTACTATTAATAAATGGGTGAAATTGAAAGGTCAATTAAGTTTCTCATGGGAAAGGTGATAATTTCTTAGATGTATATGCATGAGTGGTTTGATATGTGACGTCCAAATGAGAGTAGGACAGAGAGTTAACAACAAAATACCCACCCTATCCCCAATGCCTAAAAAATACAAAAAAAAAGAAGAAAAGGACAAATGAAATGAAAATCTTACTAGTAAGACTATTTGGATTGAAGAATTTGTACATCCTTTGAATCCATTATACTTATGCTGCTTAAGAATGTTACATCTCTCTAGCGCGCGCACATGCGCACAACCCCAAAGAGACAAGAATGCCCTTTTCTTTTTTTAAAAGCCCCTTAGAAATTTGATGGAAGAAGTTGTCTTATTAAGTATATGAATCCAGGATTGACATCCAAACAAATGCACGGCGTTTCCAGAGTTTATTTCAGGTGAGATGCTTCTTCACAAGATTATTTATTCACTGTTATTACAGCTTCAATGTTTAGTTAGATATAAACTTTAGGGCCTTACCCTTTTCACTGGTTGTAGTATCTCCTAGAGGAAGTTGCTCTATATTCTGAGAGATTAAAGAAGATTCCCTTACAGGTCTAGCATTTATCTTGTCCATTATCATCAGATTCTTTAATTTCTTTAACTGTAAGCGTGTCTTCATTCATGAATTATATTTAGCAATAACTTGTGATGTTTTGATTGTTTATTAGGCTCAGCGAGACCTGTTTCTTCTCCTCTCAAGATTCATTTTTTTCTATAACTCAGGTTGGTGATCTTTTAACAGATATGTGTTTACCTCAGTGATTCAATTGTATGTTCCATTTTCCTCATCATTTGAACAGGACTTGATTGTATTCTTTACAGTTGACAAGCTTGAAAGCTTTTTGAAGCAGTGTCCTGATTTTCCAAATGCTTTCCTGATTGGTGGTGCCGCAGATATATTTGTAACAGAACTAGCTGATCAGGTAACAAAAGATATTCTCTTTTGAAGTTTTGTTGACAAGCATGCAAGACTGTAGAAGAAGATTGGTCCTTGATTGATTGTTTAGTTGTTATCTTGATCATGATACCAACTTGTAAATGTTTTCCTTTTTGTGCTAAATTGATATTTCCGTTATCAGCTTCAAAAATTGAAGGTGGAGCCAGTACTTCTGCATTACCTTTCTCAAATAAAAGTTCTCCAAGGTACATACTGCTCATCTATAACTGTTGATGCCATGTGGAAATTAATTGAAGATTTTTATTTTTGGATCCTTTAGATGTAATAACATCATGTCTGCAAATGGTTAAACTTATTTATAAACTCTACAGGCCTAGAACTTAGAATGACAACTAGTACAAGACTGAAAACAAGTCTGTATAGCTTCACATCTCCAGGTGGTCCAATGTACCCAACAAGAGCTGTTCGTCATGCAGCATGGGATGCCTTAGATTTTCTTTTTCCTGTGAGTGATTGGAGCTTCTGCAAGTTAATGACGCATATCTGTTGTTAATCGTAGCTTGCAGAATCTGTGGTGCATCATTATTCCCCTCTGTGTTTCTTCCATTATGCAGCACCTTGAAATAGGAAAATTCTGATTTTTCCTCTGGAACTTTGATATTATTACCAGTGTTTCCTAAGTGAAATAAGTTACCCTGAACTGCAACTAAGATTACATTTAAAATTTGTGATCATTGGGTACCAAGGATATTACCATTGTATCGGGTAGCAAAATCATGGAGCTAATGAGTCCTCCCCTGACTTATACCAATATGGTGAGCTTCATTTTAAGACGCATAATTGTATTAGATATGGTCTGAAAATGTAAAATGATTCATGGAGATTTTCATTGACTAAAGGTATGAGGATTACTCTAGTGCATGCTCTGGGAGGATTATGTATGTCTTCCAACCCCTGCATGTGATTTGATGATTTGAAGCCACGATCTCCAGTGAAAGCAAAGGAGCCTCACCACTATACCTAGGCCAGACCTGTGATATCTTGTCTAAGATTGGGGATGGGGGAAATTGTGAGCGAGACAGGACAGCTCAGATACCTCTTGATACTCTTAATCCCTGTGATATTAGGTCTTTTTCTTCCTCTAGGTCTATCTTGAACTTTGGTTCCCTTAATTTTTCCAACTGGAGCATGCAACAGCCTTTGCTTTATATGCACGCACCAGCCCAAGACCATTCTCTTGTGACTGTTGGATGGGCGCCTTGTGAACTAACTCACAATATGCTCGTTTCTTGCTGCACTACGTTTCCTTTTACAACAGATTCACCTTAACTTTCTCGTCTCAGCTAAATTCACGTTTTATAGATGTCTCTTGATAGCCCAACATCCTGTCCTGTACCACCTTCTAAGTCTTAAGCCCGTCTGTATTAGTTTCCTCTCGTTTTGGCGGAATTTTGACGGTGACGTGAAACTCTAAAGCCGCCTCCACTTATCTCAGTTGATGTTCATCTTTGATTAACATCATATTCAATATCTTTCTCTATGAATATTTGAGGCAAGAGCACGGAATCTTAATTCTGTTGTTGCAGAAATCCCTTTTGTAAGCTTCTAGAAGTTAACTCTGCTTTTTCTTAGTGCTGCTTTCATTCTTGTGCTCATGCTTATGATAGTAAGTGATGCTTTAATACCTAATAGGATGTGAGGTTGCATGTAATCTTTTGCTTTATGAATTTTAGAAGCCAATATTTGCCTCAAGTAAAGTTCTGAGAAGATCAGTCATGGGTCAGGCTAGGCCCAAAAGTAAGAGGTGAATTAAAGATATGGCACAATATAAAAATTACGATTAGTAAATGATATGCAATAGTAATTGTAATTTGCATTGTCAACTGAAATTTTGTAGAAAACCAAAAGATGAGTGTCCTGGCTCCGTGTGATGATGATTAGGAACCATTTGAACTGTGAGATCTGGGGTTTGGCCTGATGCTGCCCTGGGTCCAAGCAACCATTTTAAAAAAAAGGTGCCAATTACATGCACATGGAGAGGTAATTTTCTTCTAGTTGATGAAAAACGAAGATTGATCAATGGGTAATTCTGTGGAGTATCAATGGGTAGATGTTACAATGGAGCTGTTTTTGGTAGCAAGAGCAGTTTGCATTTTTATGTACGATTGTTAAGATGTCACAAAAGCACAAGGTGGTCAGAGGTCACTGGAATAGGTTCAACTGGTGTGTTAAATTCATTCAGTGTTGGTTGGAATCTAGGTGTTGGGTGAGGGGAAGGGGCAGACATGCTGATTGGTGATCTTTGACTCAGTTTTTCTCTTTCTCCTCAGGTGTCTTTTTCTTCATATCAATTAACATCTGTGAAAAGAGCAAAGTGAGAGTGCATTATCAATTGCAAGATTTGTGGGGTTGGGCATGTGGGGGGTGGGGTTATTCTTGAACTACGATATATTTATTATATACATATATGTATATTAATAATTGTAAGTGGCATTAACTCTTCAGTGTTTGGGGCGATTACATTCTTTTTATGTGCTGAAAATTAAGAATTTATCTAGTTCTCTCTGTTATATAATACAGCTGCTATTTTACAGGTCGGGAGATACCCTCGGCATCTTATAAGTCTCTTTTTCCGATTGCTCTATCCATGGTACTGGCCCTCATCTTGTTGGAACTTTGTAATTTCTTGTATGCAAACTGTATTATATTCTCTGTTAAGATTTATTTTTTCTAGTTGGGAAAACGTGAGAAAACCTAAACAATCATAAGTTTAGATGCATGTGTTTTGGGTTTAGTAAGGTTTGTTAGGAAATTTGTGTGGAAGGATTGTTAACCATGTAGTATTTCATCTCAATCTGTTCATTTGGTTCAAAGGTTGTATTCTGTACGATATGTTCTTGTAATAATGAACTTTAAAGTTGTCATTTGGACATTTGATTCAAACTTTCATGGAAGTATTGTTGCTGTCTGTCTGCACATTGTGTCTTCCTGCATATTGTCTATTTTTCATTAGGTCTGAGGTAAATTATGATAGGCAAGATTGGATCTTATGCAACATGTATGAAGGAACTATAACTAAGCCAAATTGAAGTAGTAGTATACAGCCCATAGTAATCCAAATAGAGGAAATCAAGAAGGATTTCATTAATGATGGATGGAATTTTACAACGTAAAGTGGATTTAAACTAGGAAACAAATGCATAAAGAAAACTTTGAGGATGGTTAAGGGCATAACTACTAGAGTTAAATGATTGGCCTTTTTTCTCTTCCGTTTGCCACACACCAGGTCATCAATCCCCCCCAAAACAGCTGTTGTATGATGAGTCCTGCGGCTGCAATGGCTTTCTTTGTACTGTACTCACTAATTCATTTTAGTTGACAAGAATATCATTGCCAAACAATCTGTTTACCATATGTTGCAGATGAATTATTGTTAGCTAATTTGTATGCTTCTTATGGACTTAAAAGAGGGGAAGCAAGCAAAATGACTTTGGGCTAGTGCTTTTGGCACAAATTTCTCCTCTTTACATTTCTTTCTGAAAGGTGGCTAGTGAAATATAAGGGACAAAAGAGGAGGTTTTTTGTGTTCAAGCGAATGGTCACTCACATTTTTGTAGCATAGACAAAAAATGGGGCTAATCAATATGATAGATTAATTTAGTAAAAAGTTATTGAATATTAATTAATGAGGTAAGGTAAGACTACAAAATTATACAACTAGTAAGAAATTTTGAATTCGAGTCTCGGTGGTTTACTTCAATAAAATTTCTTTCCTATTTTGATCATCAATCTTTAATAATTGTATTTAATTGATCTTTGACATCTCAAAATTATTGATTGTACTAAATCAATCTTCATTTAATTAGTATTTTGACATTTTAATATATTGAATGATGTAATTGATAGTTTCTCAAAAAAATTCTTAAGAACATATGCAATTTTCTTAATAAATTGAAGCAACTATTTTGACATAAATGTTGAACTATCTTTGTGTATTATGAATCATTTCTAGAATGATTGAATTGAGCACTCCACGGCTTGTTTTTGCTGTTCCTGCTCAGTTCAAATTTCAAAACTCAGCTTTAAATATGGGTTCAAATAGACTGTCAATTTGACCATGCTTTTGACACAACGATTCTAGTAATATTGACTCCAGAATGATTAATTTTAGCACGAATTAATTTTATGAGATTGCAATCGGTCAAGCTATTATTTAGTAGCATTTGCAAATTGTGTTTTGACTTTTGAACTACTCAAAAAGTAATAGCAATAAATGTTACTGAACAGTTTATAAAATACGATAATCGCAATTGATTTCAAATTAGGGTGCTAACACATTTCCACAAGTCACAGTAATAGTACTTTGAGAACTCCAGTTATGGTCAAACAATCTTCTAATACACATCACAGAGTAGGTTATATGTAACTTTGAAATTGGAAGAAACTCCAGTGGCTTGCCAAATATCCTTCTAAGCCTCTACATTTGGTTTGACCTGGGTTCGGTACAGCACATGAGTAACTCTTTTTTACCTATAGGTATCATACAGGCCTAGATTATTAAAACTCTATCAATTTGAATACTACCGAATGACATTGAAAACTCTTAGATTTGTGTACAATGACATCATAAAATGAAATATCATGATATCATAAAATGACATCGAAAACTCTTTAGATTTATGTGTAATTCATGATTTCGAACTAAGTACATAACATCTCATATTCTCTATTTAAGTAATAAAAAATACAAAGTACCACATATAGTTATTATTCTACTTAAAATTATTTCAAGTATTAAAAAAAGAAGAGAATTCATTAAGTCGGTTTTTAACACAAATCAATCAGAATTCATAAAAATTATCCAACATGCTCTTTAAGGAATTCCCAAGGGATCCTATGAGAATTTAGAAATCCAACATTTTAATAGAATAAAAGAGCCTAAATGGAATGATTTTGAATTTCGATTTATTAGTAAAAAACCTTCTCCAACTTGTTAATTGTCTATGTAAGAACATCATGTAAGAGTCAAAAACACCAAAAGGAGAACTGGGAGAATTGGGAATTTTTCTAATAAGAGATCAGAGTGTTTGAAGATGGAAAATTCGACCACCGGTCAACTGCTGCTCGATCAGGAACGGTCGGGTCAACTACAGGAGATCAATCAACTGGCCTCAGGGTGAGTAGCCTAGTCACCATAGTATGAAAGTCTCCCTCAATTCCCTCAATTACTAAGTCCAAACTCAATCAATATTGAAAGAGCAACTATAATCATGTTCTATACAAAATAATTAATAATGTGGTTCTGTCTATCATGAAGAATGCAAAGGAATCTTCAAATATAGCAAAACTAAAAGATTTTTTTATTTTCATGCTGCTTCAGTTCATCTCTAAAGAAGATATCATCCAGGTACCCCCTTATGCACACCAGAGCGCTATACGCCAACACAGGCGCAAAAAAAAAAATTAACGAAAATTTCCTTTTTGAGTTTTATCCCCTGTGACAGCAGTCGTCAACCACATGCCACTGCCATGGAGCTTGCTTGCCATGGGCATAGACAAAGGATGAACTAAAATTTGTTCCATGCTTGTACAAGCCATCCCAAGTAAAAATAGGGCTGCAAATCAAACCATTGCAAGTAATCGGATTCTAGTTAAAACTGCAAATATACTTAATAAGATGAGTCTTTGAATCTACCATCAGCTCATATTCTTTTTAGATAACCTACTACACTAGAGTTACTAGGTTCTGTGCTGCCTCGTAAAGATTGAAAACAAAGAGAGGAAAGAAGTAAATAAATCTGGGCAGAAAGCTTAAACTTGCAAACACAAACACCCTCTTGACAATAGCCACAAGCCATGGTCAGCTGGGAGAAGATGAAAACCTCAGACAAACATCTTCTGTTCGGTCTATTAAATCTTCTTCCCAGTTTGAACAAGGCATGCCACCTAAGAGTTCGTGCCAATGCATCCTTCATAAAGGATCAATGCTTGCACGTGCCAGTCCCTAAAAGTGGTCCAGATAATTACTGTACGAAAGCTCTTTCAGCCAGCAGAATCCACAAAGAGCAGATCTTAAGTTCCAGGCGAAACATTTGCCTCCAGAAAATGACACTTTATAATGTACATCATCAACTCATGTTAAAGATGCCATTACAATCATATTTCATTTTTCCTTCACAAAATGAAACTGACAAGGAATTGGCCCTAACTGATATAAATGTGCCAAATATGCAATCGACCCTAAAAAAGTTTAAATGCAAAGACAAAATGCTCCACTGCACAACAGCCAAACCACATAAAGCCACCTCCTACTTAGAAAAGTGGGATAGAATTAAACATAATAAGAGGCATAGAAAGAAAAGTGGAAAGACTACCTCAAGGTTGATACCCATAATTCATGATTCAGAACTCCTCCAATTTTCAAAATGAACTGTATGGCTTCAAGGTTCATTCTCCTCCAAACAGACTGGTTCATTGCAATACCTTCAGTTGGGGTGAACAAAAGGATGCATAATCCACACTCCAAATTTTTTTAGGAAAAAGGAAAAAAGAAAAGATGCCAGAAGTAGATTACACATGTCTATCTATCAATCCATGCTGTATATCAAAATGAAAGATACAGTTGACAAATAATGCAAGTTCCTTGAACCAAAGTTCTACTCCTTCCACTAGGGAGCTTTCTGTCTTTTCTGAATGAGGTGAATTTTGGTCAAAGTACAGACTGTCTGGGAACTTTTTGCTTTATCAAAGACATGCAGGTGCTAAATGTAATCCAGTAAATATGCTAGACTTCATCAATTGTCTGCATCGCATCTGCATGATACTTCTCTAAATCAGCATCTAGATCCTCAGCAGATATCTTCTCACCACGGCCCCTTCCCCGTCCACGGTCCCTTCCACGTCCACGAACTCGTCCGCCACAACGTGACCTTCCAAAACCACCCCTACCTTGTCCACTGTTCCACAAATTTCAAGAAATATTAGATAAATCAGCCAAATGTATGCTAAGAGATGGAAGAAATCTTTCATTTTAAAAGGTTGTTCTTTAGTTTATGCAGAATTCTAAACAATTTAATAAAGTATACTTATCCCATCTTCTTTCAACATTCCATTTGCTTGCTGGGTACAGATTTTAAGGTTTCCAAAATTTAATAGCAGTTACAAATATTTTCAAGATTAAAATTTGAACAAAATCAGCTTCATTTTCCTGAGAAGAACTTGGGCAAGTCATCATTTACCAGATAACAATATATATCTCTAAATGGACAGTTCCATACATTCAATCCACAAAAATATTGAGATGAAGCTTCTTACATACTTCTACAAGCCAATTGGCATGTGTGTATATATATTAGTAAGTGCAGTCATTGCAACATTTTCTCTCACTTATGTATATAAGCAAGTAGAACAGGAAGAGTAGTTACTTCAATTGATAAATGCATGCATGATTTCTAACTGAAGTACTCACGGGGGACAAAGTCGTAATTCAAATAAACAGGAATAAGGACTAGTCTAATCCATCTTGGATCCTGAGTTTCAGAGAGAGAGAGAGAAGAGGCCCTTTGACGAAAAGGGTCAATCATCAAACTTTATGTTCTTGAAAATGATCTCATTTCCACTTAGTCTTGAGTAAACACCTAAATGAAGATGAAGACCTGAATTTTTTAACAATTAAACCAAGTAATTTACACTCTCCGTCCCATTGTATAGCAACATCCACCTCTTTGGAGGTCCCAATAAATTAGTTTCAATCTCAAGATACACTTAATGGACCAAAGATGACCATACTGAAGGGCAAACTTCAAAATACAACAATCTATAATTTTATTTCTGAAATTTTTTCAACTATGGGCAAATAGGTAATTACAATTCAATATCCTCGCAAAAGGTTAGTTTTAAAAAATGGAGCAATTTATTTCTGATAAAGGTATAACTTGAACAGAAAAAAAAGAACACATCAGTTGCCGCCAATGATGTTCAAATGAGTGGTATTGATGTGATTATCAAATCTGATTTCAGTTCAACAACATGCCCTGGATTGCGCAATTGGCAGGTTTCGCAAAGGGGTATCAAGTGGGAATATACACAAGACAACTTCTTATCCTTAGCGATCTTGATGGAAATCCATTTATCGGGTCCAGTTACGAAAACAAAGATGCAGGTGTGATCCTTACAAAAACATAAAGAATGGTGCATGCCTGCAGAATGTAATTAGCACTGTTTGGCAATGCCTAATTAACCATGTTTATCATTTCAAGTGGAAAATTTTTTAACAAGTTACCATCAGAATGCCACATCCATAACTATTTTTAGCTTCTTCAATTATAAATACATGTTTCATACTATACATCTGATGAACATAGTTACACATTCAATACTGCTTAATTATACACGTTTATTTAACTGAACAACTCTGACACAAAATAACAGTAGACGTACTAATTAACTTTATTTAAAAAGAAAAACATAGTCGGTGAAAGCTCCCAGAGTTCAATTTGACACATCCCAACTTTCCTGTATATATCTGTGTCACAAGCTAATTCTTTTACTCTTGCAGCAGAACTCATCTTCTTACCATGTAGTGCTTCCTTCAAACTTAAGGTCAGCCTTCTCCATCTCGAGTCTTACGGATGACCTGTTTCACATTTCTGCAGACAAAACTCACTAGCATGAACATCCAAACCAATCAACCGTGCTACACTTGGTGCCAAGGCTCTCAACTTTTCAAGCTGCCCTTGCATGTTTCCTCAACGATCACTAGACAACTTGTGAGCCATGCATCACCCTCTATCATGGGTCCATTCAGTGCATCTCTTATGTCAAGGCAGCATTTTTGCTCCATATTGGCATTGAGGATCATTAGCGCACACACAACTCAATATTCGTACCTGTCACTCAGTTCAAGCACCCGGCTCATGGCTTGGCCATGGTGCCCCTTCTTTATGCCTAGACCGAGAAGGGCCACACATTAGTACAAGGTTAATATGAAGTGCCATCATATCATGAGACCCACTTGAAGTATTGAACTCACATTCCCACATATCGCATCTTGCCTTAACTTGCACACTGTGTGGCATCATGCCATAACAGCGTGTCTTGAGCTAATAGGCCCCCGTGGCAAAAAGCTAGAACCCACAGCCAACGCACACAAATTAGCTCACCGCTTGATCAATCACTCAGCCAAGCCAAGAGAGGTTGCCACATGATTAGCACTGCCAGTGAGAATAGAGGATGCATATTCTAATCTCATGGCCTACCAGATGACATAAATTGGCCCTCCAACCAATGCAGCCTGCAACTTTGTCAAACCCAATGGAAACTCTAAGCACTTCTTTGAGACATCTAACGCCAGTCCTTGAAGGTTAATGTCGCTTCCAAGGTATTGCTCATTTAGTGCCCCAACAAGGGGAGGTCGGCTAATGCTCACCAATCATACCTCCCTTACAATAGACTTAGCATCAAAATCCAATTGATTGACAACACCATTAAAAAACAGAAAAAGCGCACTGCTCTTAACTTCTTCGTTTGAACTCCAAATGATGCACCAGCTTCATAACGAAGCTTATAACCTCCGTAGCAAGCCATATAAATTTCAAACTCACTTGAATATTTTCCCTCTCAATATAATGGAAATTAGATAATATCATTGCACATCACATCATCAAACAACAATGTGATTTCCTACTCCAACAAACTCTTGAGGAGATACTCCTAGTTAAAACAGCATCAGATTCCTCCAGTGCTAAGTCCCATTGCTCCACACACAAAGTGCCTGCTCGCACGAAGCTTATAGATCAATGTCGCCACTCGCTCCCCACATAACAAGGGACTTTAGACTTGGAGAACTTCCTCATATCTCAAGAACACCCACTTCAAACAATATTGCATTCTCCGCCTTCTAAGTACCTCTTCAAGCAGCATAAAGTTAACACTCGTGTGCGCCTACTACTCCTTAATGCCCAACAACTCATCGCATGCCACAGATGCTAAAATTATACCAACAAGCATCTGATGGCACTATGTCACACACCAAGTGCCGACATTTTAGGACCTGTATTTAGGTGGCCTAGCAGCCTGCACTACCACCTAGCAAACTCCATCTACATATTCTCTAATCAAAAACAGATAACTTTATACTCAAATGATCTAAATTACATAAGGTGTGAGTGAGTGGGAGAACTGAAGTGGTAAAACTAATTTTTTTAATCAGCAAGTGCAAAAAACTTGAGACTGCAAAATTTTAGCAATATTACTCCAGGTCACAAATTAAATAATCCTACACCATTTTTTGAATGTTCACAAATAATAACACTTTCTAAAACGACAATTTTCCACTCAAAGTAATGATGTGATAAAACTTACTTTTGACCACAACTTTTTGGGGTAAAAGTGTAAAGATACACAAAAAATTTACTTTTTTTCTATTCTAATCTAACATAATGGGAAATAGCAAACTGAGACGGAGTATTATGTTGATAATTAAAATTTGTAAAGATTATTGTGCATGTGGTAGGAATTCAATTATCCAAGTGCAAGCTCGAAACTCATCACCAACATATGTTGGGTCATCTTAGGCAGCCATAAAGTAAAGAAAATACTACATGACCATAAAAATGAAAAGAAGTCCCCAAACTAGCGGTGCACAGTTCAGATCTCTCCTCACAAATTAAACAGCAATAAACCTTAATCAAACCAGAATGCACACCTGCGAGGAGCTAAATTTGAATCACCAAAAGCACCGGTAGTCGGATGCACAGCAGCGGGAGCTGAAATATTTGTTCCGACAAGATCTATTTTCATTGGTTTCCCATCAAGCTGAACATTGTTATACCTCTTGACAGCAGCTAATGCATCTTGTCGACGAGAGAAGACTATTTCTGCAGTACCCTAGAGAAATGCACTTTTTAAAACCACAGCAAGAACAAACTTCACCAAAAAGTAAGACTATGTCAAACTTGGGTAATACCTTTGATCGGCCACTCCTATCATAGTGTATCATATATCGTTTTAGGTCCCCAACCTCTGCAAACAGTTCCTGAAGTTTAACATTAAACATTTCCCTTGTCAAGAAGGGTTTATGAGATGTAAAGAAACTTCCAGAGGTTACATAAAATGTAAAATAACAGGAGATAAAATCAAACTAAGCAACAATGCCTTTATCACATGAACAGCATAATGAATTTCACCTCCAAAATGCTACAACAGGCAACTAAGTTGCCACATAAAAAGATTATATCACGAATATTCACAGACATATCTCCACTAGAAATGAAAGCTGAAACTTCACAGATATATAAGATCAAATATTGATCAAGAAATCAATGCCATCAAAAAGAAACTAACTGCCAAAGTGAGGCTTGATTAAATTTCAAGAACTAACACCTCAATTAGATATTTTAAAATTAGTACTTAAAAATTCTATTAAAAAAAATACAATAACTATTAAGTAAATAGAGATCAAGCCATCAGAGAGCATTTGTAATATACGTATACTATACGTGGATGCATACATATACACTGTTTCACTATATGCATGTAAGTATATACATACATACATGTGTTTGCACATATATGTATAAAAGAAATATTTTTTTTGGAACTTTTATTGAAATAAAACTTACAAGATTCTAATTGGATGATGCTACATTAATACTGCTCAACTATCCTGTTCAGTCAAACCTATAGAACAGATAAGAGACTGTAAAAAAGAGAGGGTGAAGGAAAACGTAGTAATAGAACTGATTCTAACAGGAACCACAAATATTAAGGGAATGTTTGGTTAACATTTGGGTGTTTTGGGTGAAGTATTTGGAGAGAATGAGTTTTGATGTGATGTATTACTAGAAAAATGTATTGGAGCACACGATGAATGTTTGGTTTTGTTTTGGGGGAAATAATTGGGAAGAATTTGCCTTTGGCAAAAGCAAACCAAACATAGCCTAAAGTTTTTAGATGAAGACAGAATCTAATTGTATCAGCAGAGGGGAATGCTACATGCTTTAGATCAAATAGTTTGTAAGGAATTCAATGCAGACTAGAACTACCATACTCTGTATCCAGTTAATTGCTTGTTTATTCCAGCTTCTTCCCCCCACTCCCCAACCCCAAAAAAAAATGCTCCTGCTTGAAGAGATTCCTTTATATCTCCATTGTGTTCTCCATTCTGTGGCTAGGGCCTGCTCATAATGCAAGTTTCATAAGAATGCTACCAGAATCCTCTATGTTGTTGCCATATTTTCCCCATCCAACAAGTGCAACTGATGGAAGAATGATGTTTAATGCACTAAAGGCAACCCCACACCTCCCCCCCCAAAAAAAAAAAAGCCAATAAGGCACAAGACCGGGCCCCATTGATGGTTCAGTTGTCAAACATTATGCGTAGCTTTTCACATGGTCTTATTAATTCCAAGTTCTACCAAAAAAAAAAAAACGTGAGAAGTTGAGTAGCATGATACCAAAGGACTAATAAACTGACTTTGCTAATCTTTGTGGCATTAGACTGTAAATATGTCCATGTATCATCACAAAATATAAGCATCTACGGGTGTGAAAAAATGACAAAGTATAGATTGGAACAACTGTGATGTTATAAGCTAAGATTCTCTCCTTGCTAAGTGACTACCAGGTGCAAGTTGCAACCAATCACCCACAACAGTCAGCTAAAGTAAAGATTACACCTTTCACAATAAAGTTAAAATGATTGGTGAAATTAAAGTAAAGAAGAGATTCAACCCAGAAATTTGAACACAGAACAGTGGGAAGAGATCAATGAACAAAACTGTCAAAGAGCAAAAAACTAAAAAGTCAAACATGCTGCGAGACAATTCACCTTAATATCCTCACTAGAAACCCCATAATCTAAATTGGCTATGTACAACTTAGTTCCGGTTTCAATACTCGACGCTCGACCACCGCCAGAGAACATGTCATGGCCCCAAGCTGATTCAGGTGCCTATACCACACCATAACTCATCAATACAAAAAAAAAAAACACAAATCCTCCACAAGCATAAACATCAAAAGCAATACTGACCTTGGGGATGGCGTAAGGAACGGCGCGATTGGCGGAGCGGTTAGGCAAACGGCGGTCGGGACCCGGACCGGGAGCGGCGGAGCGGCCTCTGCCTCGAGCAGTCGATTTTTTGTTGGTCTTAATTAGATCGTCAAGAGTCATATCGAGCGCAGCACCTGACATCTTCTCTGCGATATATGTAAATGTCTGTATAGAGATAGATCTGAAGAAGATAATTAGGGCTCGAGAGGATTTGGGAGAGAGACGGGAGAGACTAGGGAGAGAGAGACAGGTCAAATCCAGAGGAAAAAATTTAACTCATGCTAGACTCATTTTATACGGAGAGAAAAACTGGTAATTCTTTATTTGACTTTCTATTTTTGCGTCATTTCAAATCAGACACAGACTTTCTGAAAATTAACAAAAGAGTAAGAAATATAGATATGCTACAATTACCCATCAAGATAGTTTGTAATACTCACTGGCACTTGGAGGACAGCCTTACATTTCTAACAAAATATATGTGGTTTTAGAGCTTATAAAATGTTCTTTTTTATTTATAAATACTAAGTCATAAGTCATTTAGGATGAAAATGAGCTTGGCTTGAAGAGAGTGGTATATGAAAAAGGAAAATAAGAGTAAATGACGGACCTGTCACAGTTGGATTTGTGATGTATCGCAGTGTATATGTACTTTGCGTGGATATTGTATTAAATATTATATTTTTTGTAAAATATAGGGATAGAGTAAGAAAATAAAGATTGTAGGGCGAAATTTATTTATTTATTTTAAATAATAGATAAAAATATATTTTTAATTTTTTAGAGGGGACAAAATTTAAAATTTAATAATTTTATATATATATAATTTATAACACTTTAAAAAATTTATGGAGTTGAGGAGGGGGTCGCCGACGCCCGACCTCCCTTTACTTCGTTTCTGACCAAATGGGACATTTGACACAATATGCATTTATACTGAATAATTACCACCATATTTGGGATATAATGTTCCATAATGATTAAAAGCTATTTCCAACATATTTGTTCAAAAATAGCAAGGGTACAAGGAATAATTGTCTTACTATTAAATATAATAGAATGAGAGAGAAAAATAAATTTGTAGAGTGTATAACAGAGAAACTGAATCACATAAATCTACATTTGAAGGTCAAGTTACAATGAGAAAAGGTTAAGATATCCATTGTCTAGTTCTATTTATAGCTTCATTACCCACAAACATAAATCATCTATGATCTATGTTTTTGTTAAGGATCATGCAAATCAAAGAAGAAATAACGTACGATAAAAATGATGCATGAATTCAAACTTGGTGTTTTGGGTTCGCACATGATGATAGATTGTTTGCATATCTTTGCTTGAATCCAAACTTGGGTCGCAATTGATTAAATGACACATTCATTTCGAAAAATTAATTTTCACATAATAAGTGAAAAAGGAATTTTTGAGAGAAATGAGATGTTGATTTGGATGTATATATTTTTTTGTTTTATTAAAAAAAATTATAATGATGATGATTGATGTTACATATCTTTTTTGAAAGAATTAATATGGTTGGATAGTTTGTTTTATAAAAAAATGACCTAAAACATGTTTGTTTGGTAAATTTCTTAAAAAAATTATTTGACGCTTGTCGTCCAAGGATATGTCACAATTAATTATAGATATTTGTATTAATAACATATTAATATAAGTTACACCTTTCATATATTTCAATATTACATAGTAAAATCTATACATCCAAAGATGCATATATACCTTTAAAATATTTTTTAATCAAATAATTACATTTCATGCAACATATATATCTATATTAATGTTGTATATTAATCTGTCGATGAGAGATAAAATTGAGAGTTGTGGGAAAGAGGGTTTGACGAGTAAACTGTTAAATGGAGAGATTTTAAGTTTGCAATTCAAATCTTTATCGAGCTATCCAATTTCGGAGAATACGCATTGTGAAATAAAAATAAAATAAAATCCTATTTCCAAGAATATTCTAAGAAAACATGCCAAATAAACGTGTTTCCAGAAAAACTCCGAAAATGCAATTATTTGAAATTAGAATGTTAATCAATCACTCATAGTTCCTTCTTTTCTTCCAGCCCCATATCAGATCTTCGGCTTTTTTAATTGAATATTGTAATTTTTAAAAAAAAAATTATACAAATACCGTAATGATAAAGAAGTTAAAATTTTATGCAAAGTCGCTCACGGTGGGGGCGACTTTGGTGAAAGTCGCCCACAAACTTTTGCTTGCTTTGAAGCTGCGGCACATTGATAGGAAGCTTTTGTTTTCTTCATTTTCTTTTCTTTCTTTTTTTTTTGGTTCTTTTTTAATTTTAAGTGGGCGAATTTTATTTCATATATTTTTATTTATGTACTCTGAGCATTGTTTTCTCCATTTCAATTAGATTTTTGTTGTATATTAAAATAAATTAAATTTGTGATAGAAAGAATACAATCAATAAAATTGTTAATATTAAAAATCTAGAGTTGACTCTTTGATATAATTGCAATAACATAATAATATATATCTTATTAATTGTTGTAATATTTTTTATTTGATTTTGGAGTTATTTTTTTCTTTTTTTTATTTCTTCACATATCTAATTCAGGCTTTTTTAATTGAATATTATAATTTTTTAAAAAAATTATATGAATACCGTAAATTGTAATAAAAAATTAGGTATCTAGTCTAGAGTTTATGCTATGTTGTAATAATTAATTTTTAAATAATAATTTACCAATGATTGATTGGCAATGATTTAGTTAATAATTATATTTTTTAAATATTTTAATTAGATAATCAGAGATAATAATTAATTAGTTTAAACAATGATTAAATAATGATAAAGTAATTAAAAATAATTAAATAATAATGAGATAATTTAAAATTTAAAAAAATAATTTACAATATTATAAATAATGTTGCCCAATAATTATTATATACAAAATAAAATTTTTGAATATTTAACACAAAAAATTCATAAAAAATATATAATATAATTTATGAATATTTAACAAAAAAAATCCTAAAAATGTCATCTGGTGCCACAACGAGGTCGATGTCGATGTCTCCTCCCTCTATGTCTACTTTTATCAACAAAAATTTCATGTGTTTGTTGTTGTCTGTCATCATCGTCATTTGTAATATAATTTAAATTAAAAGATGAAAGACTTGATGATGCGGTGGAGCTCGACTCTCCACAATCGTGATATCCACTATATATAGGTGGATATGGTATAGGAGAAACAACAAACTCTGGACGATGAGTACTATATCCTGGTTGTTGCCGTGTAGATGGGTACCCCATACCAAGATCAGAATTAAGTAGTGCCGATAATGACTGCGTGTATGGCGGCATATCCCAAAACGGAGTGAAATGTTCATCTAGTTATGCCTCATAAGGCACGTAATTATCAGCAACATTGTCTATACTATGTAACATAGGAAGTGTCAAAGCAGATGAACCTACCATATCAGTTGTAGTACATGGACGAGGGATATCGTAAGACGTAGAAACATGACTAGTAACTGCAGGTGGACCCCGATAAGTAGATGGATCTGCCACATTTATCTCTGTTACACTACTACGTCTTCTCGTCCCCCTACGTCGGTGAGCACTTTGTTCTTGAAGCAAAGTTGATTGTTGAGGAGCCACATGAACTGAATGTCGATGACGTTGAAAGAAAGGTCTGACATCAGCATAAATCTCATCAATAAACCTCCTAAGAGGTTTTCCAACATCATCCTCATCGGCACTCACCCTCATTCTTTCAATTGCTCCTTCCTGAAATATGAATAAACAAGTTTATTATTAATTATCAATATTTATATAATTATATAATAAAAATAAATATCGTTGAAGATATATGTACAAAATCGTACCAAAGCATCCAATGTAGCTAAATTCAAAGGCTGATATTCCTGATGCATAGGCAAGTGCGTAAGAGATATAAAATGGCGTGTAATGTGTAGCACCCACTACTCAACAACTAGATATATATTGTATAATTTAACATGATAGACCCTGTGTGTATGCGATTTTTTTTAGCACTTTAAGAAAAGATAATTCACTTCTTACATGCACAACCCTATTTAAAATACTTTCTCACATAATATAGCAGGATCAGTATTTATATAAAAGCACAACACCCACAACGACCCAATATTTACATACTTATTTATAGAAAAGTTTTAAAAGTGAAATATAGTACCAATCTAAAAATATAATACAACAGACTCAAAATATAACAAACCAACAAAATAGCCCAACAGGTCGTCATCCATGTACACACTCTCTCAGACACCTGCAGGAGCTCCAACCGCCATCCAGCCAGTAAAAGATATTTCAAGCATCGTCGTACTCACTTACAATGCATAAACTATATGAGCTAACATTCAGCAAGTAAAGATTATGCATGTCAAAAAATAATCCTCAATATCAAGTCGTGCATCTCAAAATGCTATGACCACAATGCAATTTTATGCATCAAAATATTTCTCTCAAAATCATTTCTTTCTTGGGCCCCGACCAACACTACTATCCCATGCACTGAAAAAGTGTTTTGTACACCACCATAATTCAATGACCAATAATCATATAAGCATGCAAATCCATGTATACTCATGCGTATGCAAATCCATACACGCGAACCTGCAAATCCATGCATAAAACCATGCAAATTCATGCATGTTTCAGTGCACTAGTAGTGGTCAACAAAACATTTTTCTTTTCTCAGAATCATGTCGTGTAATGCAAGATTTATCACAATGCTCATATATGATGCATGCACGTGCCAATGACAATGCCCATATATGTATGCTCAATGGAGAGCCATCTACTATGCACATATGATTTATGATATTACATATAATTCACACATCTACTATGTCTATGCATTGTAATTGTAAATGAATATTTACTTATCTTTCACTTGATTGGTGGTTTAGTCTAGATTTCTTTAGTATTCATCTCCAACCTTAGATGTAAAATCTCCTGTAATATTACCCAACATCAATCACCATTCCCAATTTGGTAAGTTGAAAGTACAAAATCTCATACTAAGACTTTAAATACCAAGCTATCTAGGTAACAATCAGGCTTTCACAAACTAGAACCCAATACAGTCCCTCAAATACCTTAATTTCTCATCTTAAATATAAGTAAACATCATGTAATTGAAGTATTATCACTCTAATAGCATGTACCTAATTGTTAGAACTCAATAGCAACATGTTTAGACTGAAACATACTAAGTTATTAAATGGAACAAATTTTCACCTCTAATTTCCTTGCTGCCACATTAGGTTTCATAGACATTTTGACATCCTTAGAAATATTTATTCACTATGAAATTTTTACCACACTTAGATAATATGTAGAAAAATATAACCATGCTATAAAGTTTCCAAAACACATGGGTCTAGGTCCTGTAATTCAGTCCCCTTCACAGCACACCAGAACAGATATTCTTACTTTGGCAATTTTGAATGTTTCTTTAATATCATGCCCAATTTCAATTTATAACCGATGAAAATTTATTCAAATAATCTTAACCCATATATAAATATGTATATGATGATAATTATAGGTTTTATTCAACATACCATACACTTTTGAAGCCTAAAACACAATAATACAGCAAGGTGACAATTTCTAGTACAAGTGTTTTCTATCAAATATTTTCAACCACAAACCCTTTCTTTATGCATCAAACCTATCTAATAACATCATGACACATTTATAAATAATATTCAAAGCTTAATAAGCCAATAAACCTCAAAATAAATCTGAAAGTCATGCCAAACCCGTAGGTTAAGCTCACATTGCATAGTTTTCTAGTTGAACTTGGTTATTTCTCATTCCCTTTGTTTGTTTTGCCTCTTTTTTCGGTTGGAATCACTTATGACCTATTTAGAGAGCTTTTTTCATGTATTTAGAAGTTGAAATGGTTCATAAGAAGGTTCAAGTCATGGTTGTTAGTTTAAGAGTGAAGAATATGTTGAGGTGCTAGTTTGATAAGTCTAAGTATGAGGTGGTATAAGCATGAGGTGGCATAAGCTTGAGGTGATATGTAATGGTATATCTGATTTTTTCCCTTATCTTGCAGCCCTAATCTTGTGTGTCTCATATATTCTTATTTGGTTGCAACCTATCTTCATCACCATTTATTCCCGTAGCTAATTCCTATGTCCGTTCATTAGGTTCTTCACCAAAAATCATCGATTATTGCCCGATTGATAAGTTTGTGCACCGATAGTGTTACAAACCTATAAACCTAGTTATATAACATTTAAATTATAGTATTGTATGTCTAGTTTGTCCAAAGTGTATGCTTTAAATATACATATAATATTAAATTCATGATCGAACTGACTCACTTTCTATAAAACTTTTTGGTGACACCTTTTGAACTCCTAAGATTACCACATGTAACCTAGCACTATTTACTATATTGATACCTAAATTTCTTCTTATCTCAATACAAAATCAACCACTTAGGTTAGGGGATTCGATAATCAATACTGTGCAAGAGCTTTAAAATTAAGTTTAATGATTAAGAATGCCGTATAAAAAAATGAATTATATGATGTCATATCAATGCAAATAGCACACAATTAATATATAATGCATGAATCATATTTGGCCATGTGAGTAGTAAGAGGCTCGGACATCACATAATGCGATCATACCATGATAAATATCTATCTTCAATACAGTTAGCTCCAATACTATAAGGGGTGGATACAACCAGTGCATGTCTATCTGTCCATTGAGCCACATAATACTGGTGATAAAGAGACCAATTTTGAGAAGAGCGTCCCCTGCGATCAACATCGTGTAATGTCCCATGATGCGCAGATATATCTGAAGGAATATACTGGGTTATGCTGAACTGTCGCATAACTCGCTCAGGATGATAGAGCTCTATAATGGCATAGTGAATCAATGAACATGATGATCTCTACACATTTGTAATATGCCTATCTCCAAGAATCTGAATCTCAAGCCATTTAAGGTCATACGACTGTCAAATAAACTGTTAAAAAACATACAATCTTAAATTAGTAACTACAATGTGACTATGTAATTAAATTAATTAAAAATAAGCTCGCCTACCTGCTTATCAGTCATTATGTCAAGAATATCCCTAACGACCCTGATAGAATGCCTTGTGGTATATGTGTAGCTATGACATTGTATCCACCTACATAGTACAAATTATGTCAATTTAACATATGAGAGTATATATGAACTAGTTGATTTAAGAAATAAACACATTATTTATAATTTAATATTAATTATTAGAAGTGATACCTGACACCATATGGAGAAATAGGAAGCTCATGCTCGTTATCGCCTACAACTGGTCCCATATTAATCCGACAGCGTAACTGTCTAGGCACCAAAGTAGTAATACGTGACCATACCCAAATCTGCAATTCAATTAGAAAGTAAACACTATATAATTACTTTAATTATGACATAATAAAAGTATATGTAGGTATGAGGTACTAAAATTAAATTTACTTGTAGAAGATGTGTGGCTCCACCAACATTTTTCTTTTCTATAGCACTCGCGTTACATAACTCACAGTACAAAAAACTGAGGATTGCACTACCCCAATTGAATGTACCACAGTCTGCAACATGCTCCATATAATGTAAATACAGCAATGACACTTTGTTGCATGATGTATCTGGGCACATAACACTGCCCAAAAGAATCAAAATACATCTTCAAGTGTATCTCTCGACATCTACATCTGGGGTGTCATCAGTCACCGAATGTGCTATTAGGTAATCCCTGATGTTGGTCAATATAATACGCGAACCATATAAATGGTCCTTATCAAGTGTGAATCCTAGATAATGGAGACAATACTGCTGCCACTGTGATTTTGATCTCTTAATATCCATGCCAGTAATGGGCTCTCCCTCAACTGGTAGCCCCCAAATGACTGCTATATCTTGTAATGTAACAGTCACCTCACCCACTCAAAAATGGAAGGTGTGGGTCTCAGAACGCCATCTCTCAACAAGTCTAGTGATCAAATAACGATCAATATCAAAATATCCACACCTATAAACTCCATAAAATCTCATGTCAAATAATATATGAATGACACGATAATGTAGTATGAGATCAGGATCATCATCACCATCGTCAAGTCTCCAAAATAATCCAATTCCATGTCTAGTAGATAAGATGTTATCTACAAAACCTAAAAATACATCCTCAGATCGGTGATATGCCTGTCTACAAAGAATTGTCGTATCGCGGGGACCATAAATTATAGGAATATCCATCATGTAATAATAATAATCCTAATTAATAACTCAAGTTGTGAAATAAACATATCATTCATAATGATGTACAAAATTTAAATAATTGCATAAGTTAAACAAGTCAAATCATGAATCATGTGGTAAATGAGTCAAATCAGATGACATAGATAAAAATTACAAATATCATATGCAATAAATTCATTTAACAAGTCATCGACTAGTCTTCACGAACATCTACGTTGTCCATAACAACATCATCTACGTTGTTGACTAGTTGTCCCATGTTGTGATGTATCGCCCTGTTGACTTGCACGATATTATTGTCTAGCACGTGTCTAAGGCTAATCCATCTCATTTGGGATTCGAGTAGTAGTATATCGTCCACGACGTTTCCGAACTCGTAAAGATAGATTGTAGCACAACTCGAAATATAGGGTGTCCCAACAATCTTCATCTGGCAATGACTCAAACGTGCTACTATATGTGTCTACATAAGAAGCAGTGTTGTAGTACGATTTCATGAACACTATTGGGTTAACCCCAAAATGTCGACAAACTTGCATTGCATGTGAGCATGGAATTCCAGTGTGCCTCCACTATTCGCATGAGCATTACGACAACTTCAATTTCACGTGTGTATAAATGTTTGATGATCCGACTTGGCTTGTTATTATCAAAGCAGATTGCCCAGTGTAATCAAACAAATGTACAGTATGGTCTATGAACTGCTTCTGCAAAGTGTCATATTGTCTTAATATTTCATCGGGACATGGTTGGTTATTCTCAATCATTTGACGACCCTTTGATATACGATCCAAAAAATATTTTGCAGAGCGATGAAATATCATCCTAACAATAGCAGTGATGGAAGCCGTCTAGCACCTTTTAGCACTCTATTAAAGCATTATGCCACAACGCCATCCTTCATCGTGAGAAATGGTCCATTGAGACTAATCAATGTTATCCAAATATGCATATGCATCCTCACTGAAACTCTTGATCTGTTCCATGATATTCACAAATTGTGTAGGTCTCAACGTTGAACCAGCATTATATGCCATATCCTTCAGCTTGATGCTTTTGAACCGCTTGTTGAAGGTTGAACACATATGCCTTCAATAGAAATGATGCACTCTACGAGGGGCTTAAATTCAGGCATGTATTAAACTACTGTAATAAGACCAGCGTGCCGATCAGAAATAAGACATACACCTTCAACACCTCGAACAATATGTTTAGACAACATGTGAAGAAACCATCTCCAAGATGTAAATGTTTCTTTATCAACAACTGCGTATGCAAGAGGGAGAACATGTTGGTTTGCATCTACCCCAACAGCAACCAGCATCTTATGCTTGTATTTTGTGTAAAGATGGGTTACATCAATACTGATAATCTTGCGGCAATGCTGGAATCCATCGATATATGGCTTGAAAGCCCAAAATCCACATTTCAACATCTTGATTTCAAGGTTTTCAGTGTTAATGTGATGCCACTCGACAATTGTGCCTGGATTGTATTTCTGTAGGGCTCCTATGTACTTAAGCAACTGTCTTACAGAACTCTCCCATGTTCCATAAACATTCCCCCTCGCCCGTACCAAGCTATGCCATGCCTTATGGTATGAAACTTCATACCCATATTTGTCCTTAACTGTCTGTTGGACATACTTAATCTCAAATATAGGACCACACTGAACCATGCCTGCAAGTAATGTAGTAATCATGTTTTTGCATAAATTTCGATGATCTACGGACACTGTATTCATTAGGCACGTATGAGGGCCTCCATACTTGGTGATTTGCCATAAACCGAGCTTATCTTTGAAACTTGCTCGAAGCCCCCAACCGCACCACGATCCCAATGTGTTATGCTTGCATTCGACCTTCCATAGCTTCGGTGTACTCTCAACCACTCGATATTCGCATTTTGCAATTCACATAGAGAAATCTTTCACCGTAAACTGTAATTTTTTTTATCTTTGAAGACCATACCCTTCTCAAGTTTTCCTTTCATGGAATCATAAAACTTTATTTTTTTCAGAATATCAAAGAGTCCACGAGTACTTCCGGATGAGTTGTATTGAAGAATGGAGAAGTCGAATACATTGCATAATCAACAGTCATTGAGGGCATTGAGGTATACACCGGTACTGGCATGTGCTCTTGGGATGAGGTGTCCTCGTCGTATTGGTTATATATCTCTTACATATCATTAACATCTAACTTATCATCACCATTGACTTCACCATCGGAGCCACTTTCATCGGGTTGGAAATTAATATATTCTTGAGCACCAAAACTATCGACCATTGGGTCGGGTAATTCATCGGCTGATCCAACATCTGCAGCTTATGCATATGTACTTTCAAATTGAACATGTTGATGTTGGCTGAAGCTTGAAACAGTCGCACAGTGATCTTCAATCCCGACACTTGCCATTCCTTGCGTGATTGTAGGCATATCAATAACGGTATTATCTCTTGAATATGATACATAATGGTAATATTCATTGCTTGTCGGGATATTCGGCATAATATTAGGCTGCAATTGTTCAGATTGAACATAAAGGTGTATAGATTGATTTTCGACATCCGAATCAAAGAAAAACCACACATCTTCGTCATTATGGATTGATATTAGATGTGACATTATTTTTAGAGTACTTGGTGGATATTTTCAACAAATACTGATTATTATCAATGTCCGTCATTTGATACAACATCAATAACAATCCCGAATAGTCTATCCTACGAGATATCCTCCTAACTCCAATTGCAGGACGATCATATGTCACAGAATAACCATTTTGTAAAATTTGACCACCAAAATTCACCATAACACCGATCTTGTTCGGATTTGACATAACTTCAAAATTAAGAATATATAAGGTTAATTAACTAAAACTAATATTCATTAACAAATGCATTCACAAATAATTATTTATTTTCATTAGTTAGTTAATTATTATTTTATTATAATAATTAAGAAGTTTCTAATAATTATCATTCCTAATTAACTAAAATTATTATTCATTAAAATTAAAATTTATAAATATTAATTTAATTTTTTGAATTTAAAAATACTTATTTTGAACAAATGCATTCACAAATAATTATTTAGTTTAATTAGTTAGTTAATTATTTTTTATTATAATAATTAAGAAGTTTCTAATAATTATCATTTCTAATTAACTCAAATTATTATACATTGAAAATAATTTTATAATTATTAATTTAATTTTTTGAATTTTAAAATACTTATTTTGAACAAATTCATTCACAAATAATTATTTATTTTAATTAGTTAGTTAATTATTATTTTATTATAATAATTAAGAAGTTTCTAATAATTATCATTCCTAATTAACTAAAATCATTATTCATTCAAATTAAAATTTATAATTATTAATTTTTTTTAATATTAACATATATATATTGAACAAATGCATTCACTAATAATTATTTATTTTCATTAGTTAGTTAATTATTATTTTATTATAATAATTAAGAAGTTTAATTATCATACCTAATTAACTAAAATCATTATTCATTAAAATTAAATTTATAATTATTAATTTAAAATTTTGAATATTAAAATACTTATTTTGAACAAATGCATTCACAAATAATTATTTATTTTAATTAGTTAGTTAATTATTTTTTATTATAACAATTAAGAAGTTTCTAATAATTATCACTTCTAATTAACTTAAATTATTATACATTGAAATTAATTTTATAATTATTAATTTAATTTTTCAAATTTTAAAATACTTATTTTGAACAAATGCATTCACAAATAATTATTTATTTTAATTAGTTAGTTAATTATTATTTTTTATAATAATTAATAACTTTCTAATAATTATCATTTCTAGTTAAATAAAATTATTATTCATTAAAATTAATTTTATAATTATTAATTTAATTTTTCAAATTTTAAAATACTTATTTTGAACAAATGCATTCACAAATAATTATTTATTTTAATTAGTTAGTTAATTATTATTTTTTATATAATAATTAAGAACTTTCTAATAATTATCATTCCTAATTAACTAAAATTATTATTCATTAAAATTAATTTTATAATTATTAATTTAATTTTTTGAATTTTAAAATACTTATTTTGAACAAATGCATTCACAAATAATTATTTATTTTAATTATTTAATTAATTATTATTTTTTATAAAAATTAAGAACTTTCTAATAATTATCATTCCTAATTAACTAAAATTATTATTCATTAAAATTAATTTTATAATTATTAATTAAATTTTTCAAATTTTAAAATATTTGTTATTTTATTATAATAATTAAGAAGTTTTTATTTATTTATTAATATTTCAGTTGTTGCTTAATTATAATTTTCAAATCATGCATCAAATAATTGAAATAACAATTATGCATCATTACATATAATATCTAGGAGTATAATTATAATCATTACACATATCAAATCAACTAATCAACATACTAATTTATCAAGTTATTATTCTTTTTAACTAAATTACGTATAACTAGAATAATACAAAAACTACATAATTTAGATATAATTAAAGTATCGTACATGTACTTAAAGTTTATCAAGATTGAAATGCTCATCGTTTTCAAAATCAACAACATATTAAATACATAAAAAAATGAGAAACAATAATAAATTTTAAATTTATTAAAAAGAAAAAAAACAAAAATAAATAATGTAATTACACCTTTAAAAAAATAACAAAAAAAAAAAATTGGAAGATGGTGGTAGAGAAAAGAAAATGAGAGTCGAAAGGGAATGAATGAAAATGAATATAGTGGTGGAGAAAACAAACTGAGGAAGAAATAAAAGAGTGAAAGTATTTAGAGAGGGGAGAGAGCAGAAAATGAGACCAAAAGTCGCCCTGCAGGTCTACGGGGGCGACCTTGGTCAAAGCTGCAGCATTCTAACTGCAGAAATGCTGCAGCTTTGACTGCAAAGCAAGCAAAAGTCGCTTATTTTGTGGGCGACTTTGCATAAAATTCTAACCTCTTCATTTTTATAGTATTTATATAATTTTTTTTAAAAATACAATATTCAATTAAAAAAGTCCAATTCTCCTATGTCAATCACATTTTAGGAAAAATTGCAAAAATCTCGTAAATAGAAGTGGAGATGCTAGATTTTGTTTGGTTTCATTTTCATTATAGCATTTTTCTTTTTCAGAAATGAAAATGTATTTATTACTTGTATTTTTTGAAAATAGTATTTTTATTTTTCAAAATATCAATTATCCATTATAATATTTAAATAATTATATATTCTATTATACCCCACTAACTACATAAAATAATATCAACAAGACATTTATAATTAAAAATATCTTTCATTAATTACAAAAAATAATATTGAAAAAATATTACAGTAAAAAATGTCCCCCAAAATATATCATATCATTATGTTCCTACATAACATTCAAACACATTTTTATTCACATCACATTTTCCAATCTCACTACCAAAATACATTATCTCAAAATAGTTTTATCAAAACAACCAGAAATAAAATCAAACCAGACCCTATTTTTTCGAAAAAAATGTAGAAAATTCATAAATGTGGAAATGTTCTTTTTAGTGATAAAATTATAAAAATCCATAAGTACACATACTATTTTTGGTATATGAGAAAAATTGTAAAAAAGACATAAATGTGGAAATGCACATAATAGCTAGAAATATCATGAATTGACGTGGAAAATTGCGAAGACAATGGAAATGAATATATATAACAAAACCAGATGAAATAGTCAAGAAAATGCATAAATGGTATAAAATTATCTTTAGGCGTATTTATTTGCCAGGAAAAATTATCTAAATTGAAAATCTAATTATCATAAATCAAATGTCAGTATTTGTTATGCTTAAGTGAATTTAAATAAAGAATGATGATTCCTCAAAATTGGGAGTTTCACCTCCAATTAAAATATGGCAATCACAATACCAACTTAATGATTAGTTTCCTTTACTAACACTAATATTTTATAAGACCTATATGTGTGTGTGTATATGTATGTATGTATTTACATGTGTGTATAGATATATACATACTATTTTATTAATTATGTGTATGTAACTATAAAATAAATTCTATATTCTAACCTAGTAATATGCTATTAGGTGTGTTGTTACTAATAATCAATTATTTAACAATAATTGCATATGATATATTGATTATTGTTTAATTTATTTAATAAATAATAAAATATTGACAATATAATATTTTTTTATTTTTTTAATATAATATTAATGTAAAAATCATTATTTCACAGAATATATAACTAAGTTAAAATATAATAAATATTTTAATAACTACTACATTTAAATTTATTGATATACTAGGCGATTAATTTGTTATATAACTATTAATCAATCAAATAATAAATTTTAATATTAACTAGTGGAAAGTGATTTTGACCTAAAATCTGTAATTGTTATCTATAACTATTAGGATAACAAATAATTAATTAGATTATTGATTAATTTTTTATCTAAATAGTTAATAATGTGTTAAATGGTCAACCTAAGTAATAATATTAATAAGTATATAACAAATGTATGGTTAATTTATTATATATGAAAACATACATAATATTTAACTTCATATATTCATAGACGCAAATAAAGAGTAAGGGCATGTTTGTCAACTAACTTAACTATAGATTCCTTTGTTATTATATTACCATGTTCAGATGACTTATCTAATCTAAATACTATGATAAAATCATATTTCTAGTAGTCAGATTTCTAATTATCAATTCAAATGACAGTTTGTGCCAAAGAAATAATGCATTTAAGTAGCAAAGTAAAATGCAAAGGGGCAATAAACCAAACACCAAAAAATGAATTTATGCCAATTTCCTTTCTAATTCAAACACTACAGTCAAATAAGCTTACTGAGTAATCAAGTTTTTAATAATCATCAAATTGTGAAATAAATGGTGATGAGTGGATTTTATACTCATTAATTGAGTATCATTTATTTAAATTTTTAATTAGTTCCTGAAATTTTTGTGAGTTTTATTGTTATTTTTAATATTTATTTTGTAGATTTAAAAATGAAAAAAGGATGCAACTTGAATGTACTAAAATCTACATTTATCTTACATTAAAAAAAAAACTAGCGAAAAACAACGCCTAGGCGGTACCACTAGTGGAAAATGGTGTTAGTCCAGAATGTGCAGCGCTTAGTCGCTGCCAGACATAATAATAAGGGTAAAATAGGTATTTTGCCATGTTTAGAGCATCTCCCATCTGATTTTTATCATCCCAAAAACCTCCAAATCAGATTTGGAGAGCGGGAAGAGAGGAGAATAGTGAAAACAAGCCAAGAAACAAGAATGAGAGGAGAAGAAGGGAAGAAGAAAATGAGAGATTTCTTCCAAAATTTGGGATAAAGATATCTACAAGGAAATAAATTCATTCTACTTCCAAGTTCCATTTTAATTTCCTCTTTCTTTCTTTAATTATGTTCATGAATATCGTTAATTTTCTTTTTATTTTCATCATGAACTAATTTCATCTTTTAAGGTTTGTGATGTAATCTAATTAGGATGTTTTGAATATTTGTATCCATTTAATTCTTGATTTATTTTCAAATTGAGTTTTCTATATTGTTTTTAATGTTTTCAATTTTTTGGTCACTAATTGAATGATTGCCAATCATATTGACCTGCGAGGTGATATATGTATCTAGTTCTATATATAAAAAATCATAAATTGTATGTGAGATATGAATAAACTTACATGATTTGTGTAATCATGTTTAAGACTCCATAGAATCTAATAAATTGTTGATTGCTGTAATTCACATAGAAATATAATGGGTTAGCAATTGATAATATTTTCATTAGACATTGGAGGAGAATAGTGGATAATTTAGGGATTGTCGCCTATCACTTGAGAAATAAATTGAAATTGATAAGATAAATTATTCAATTCAAAATAATTAAGGTGAAATCATAATCCTAAATTTTTAAATTAGTTAATTTTATCTTTAAATGATTTCTATCATTAATTTAATTTAGTTGGATTTTTAATAGTTTTTGTGGGAATGATGCTTTACTTATCACTTTATTACTTATTAATAATAACGTGTACTTATGTTTACGAAATTTCACAATATATGACATTCCCCAACAAGCAAACATGCCTTGGAGGTTTGCCAGAAAAGATATACTATTGGAACTCAATTGGTTCCCATCAACATACACCTTTTGAATTTAATACGATGCAATTACTAGCAGTGGAATTAATAATTATTTTTTTGCATGGGGCCATTTATGATTTTGGTTAACACATGAAATGATTGATAAAAAATGTGATAAATTGTTGGGTATATATTAATTTATTAATAAATATTTGTTTTGTTTGCTTTGTTGAGTGAGATTTAAAATTATTGATAACATTTATGATAATTTGTGGGATATGAATTAATTTATCAATAAATATTATTTGTACTTTGATTAGTTGTAAAAATAATAATTTATTACAAATTTTAATCAAATATATATTTTGTGGGATAAATGAGTGTGAGTGAAGTGTTATGACCTAAATATCCTTGAAATTAACTAAATTTTTATTTTTTTTTCTATTTCTTTCTTCTTCTTCTTTGTTTTTTTTATTCTTTTTCTTCTTTCTTCCCACTGCCATCCCAGCCACCACCATTATCAAACCACTTAAACAACAACAACCTGAACTTGGCAAAATATGAAAATGTTATGATAACTTTATTATAACTAAAGGAAATTTGTTCATATAAGTTGAGAAGGTTACCAATAAGGATACTGTATATATATATATGCGCTAGAAATAATGAGCACTTCAGTTTATATCTCTATTTCTTTGCTTATTTAAAGTGAAGTAGAAAAACTCAAGCAATTTCAAAGAAAATTTTGACAAAAGGTGATCTGCCATCCGTGACCATTTTTTTCTTGCACAAACAATAGTTATATAAAATAAAAATTCTTTTATTGTTACTCTCGCCACCCCACACCTCCGCCACCCACTGCCACCCCACCAAACAGAATCCAATATCTCATGACTTTGTCGTCTTCATTGTCAGTACACTCGCTCGCACGGAGCTAAAGGATGCTCCCTCTCCCACCCATGCCACAGGTGGTGAAGACAACAAGGAAGAAGGTGAAATGGGGATTAGAGCATGGATTTGGTGAAGAAGGAAGAAGATGAAAGGCTTGAACTTAAAAAAAATTCACATGATATTTCAGAATATGTAATTTCACATTGAATTTGAGGGACAAAAATAATAATTTAAGTAAATTTCAAACATGGTGGGCTAGTTGGATAAAACCATCCCATCTCTTGACCTAGAATGTAATCAGACCAAAATTCAAATTAACACCGAGGTTGAGGATATTAATTGGGTCTTTATAATTCAAAGTATATAATGGATTGAGTTGGATAAAATAGCAAATCGAGCCAAATCATTCAAAATAAACACAACCATTATATATATTTTATTAGATCGTAAAAATAATATATTAATACAAAATGTAAACAACTATATGCTTTGTGGATAAATGAGTGAAATTGTATTAATATGAGTAATATACCCTTCATAAATTCTTTTGTTTTTTCCTTTTTTTTATTACTGTTCATTTTTCTTTAACCTCCCAACACCATATTGTTCATTCTTTTATTCATTCTTCCTTCTCCTGTTTCCCTGGCCAACCGATTTCTTATCAAATTGTTTCTTCTTTATTTCTTTCTTCTCTCTTATTTTTTTTTATCTTTCTTCTCTTTTTATTTTCTATTATTTCCTCCCTCCATCTTCACCATCGCTGTCATCACCAATTGGCCTTCACGTCTTTCCTCTTTTTTTTTTTTTTTTTTTGTATTTTAAAAAGTGAAGGAGAAAACTTAATTTAGAATGCTTCCATCAAAGAGTGAAAAAATAAATAAATATGGATCAATGCTCAATTTGACCGATCGAGATAGATAGAAGGTGGTAATTTCACATTGAAAAAATAAGGACAAAATGAATAATGTGTATGGTGGTTAGGCTAATCGAATCCCACCCCAAAATACAATTAATCAAGAAATTTCAAAATAGAACTCTTGTTATCCAATGGGCCAAAATTATAAAAAATAAGCATTGGACTATGTTGAATTATTTAGTAAATTTAACTCATTCCACAAAAGTAAACGACCCATAATGTCTTATCTCTAATAGAGATGAACTCTTTACCCTTACTTTATAACTTAGAAAATTCATGTTGGTTTTTTATCATGCACCAGGCTACAGCTTCTCATATTTCCAAAAATGAATATGAGTTGCTTGCCCTCCTTCCCTAAATTCTGAAACCAAATATGTTAAATCCTAATTGCGTTTTCTTTTGTATTCCTTACTAACGTGGCATCCACCTACACAACATAACACATTTGACAACTTTGTCCTCTTCTATTGAATATATTTATGGAATAGACAAGATTCACATATTTTTTAACATGTTGTATCTAACTCAGCTTAGGGCTCTAAGCCATCGATCTTATCATTCCATGGCATATGGAGATCTTGCCATGTAGAGTGCACATTATTGGTATACATGACCAAATCTTATAAAGGCTCTTTGTTCAATTTTCAAGATTTAGACCGTTTTATTGTTTTCCATGTATTTATTATAGTCGCTCTAAATTTAACCATATTTTAATTTGATTATTAGAAAGTTTGTTAGATTACGACTTAGCAACCCTAACAAGTTCCTAGATTTTAGGCTATGTTTCCTCTCAATGAAAGACAATTGATCGAAGGTTGGGTAGGCCTAACTCGATATATGATCAAAATCACTTCAGAAATGACAAATTAGTTCACGAGACTTTTGGTGGTGTGCATGAATACCAATGCAAGTCATAATTTGATTCACTCATGTATCCAAAGCCCAGGATCTCATACCCAATGTAATGTTATTTCAACATACATTTGACATCACTTATAATTAAATAAAAAAAATCCAACATGGGTAGACATGACATTAGCATAGTTGATGTCCTGTCCGACACCTCTCGGACACATCAATTTTATTTTATGTATTTTATAAAATTTATGGATTATGTTAAAATTAATAAAAAAATAAAAAGCAGTGCTGCCTCATCAAAATTCCTTTTTTTTCCCTCTTCTTGAACATTTTCTTTAAGTTATGCTATTTTTTTATTTTTATTTTTTGCAACATCACAATGGACATATTTTTGTAATCCCATTAACCATTACATACATACGTATATGTATATATATGAGTATATTTTTCTATAAATATTATAAAATATATATAAGATAGAAAAGTCATGTCATAAATTTTTTACAAATTATCGTGTCTTGTGATTGTGTCGTGTCATCTACATACCTCCAAATTTGTATCCATGTGTCATAGTTAAGTACCATCTATCTCTTTATAATTTGAATGAATGAAGTCTTGTCCAAGTACTATAATTGAGTCACCAAGACTATTTTTAATTCGATTTTGGTTTGAAGTCAACCAAAAGTGCAGATATTAGTCTATTTAAATTGTAGCTTGTTTTCATTACCCTACAAGAAAAGGTAATATTAATAGCACATTTCTAAATAACAATATCAAAGTTTCAACTATTGTTATAATTAAGTGAGAACATTTTCTTTTGCCACAATTCTATTTTTGGTCAATTTAACAATGATGAGAATTGTATCTATGTTATTACTATATTAATAAATTGTATATGTCAATTCAATGACAACATAATTATTGTTAATGAATTATTGTAGCATTTTTTTTTTGTCACATTGAGTTTTCATTATGCGTGTTTACTAAATGTCAGTAGTTGTTTACACATAATTTTTGTGTTACTAATAAAAAGTGACAACTTATGCACACTTCTTATCACCCAAATTCTTATAACAAAATATGTATAATTAGTGCAACTTTAATATTATCTCCAAATATTGTCACTAATAATTTTTTTTTTCTTCAAGTATTACATGTATATTTTTATTGATCTACTTGATTAGTCACCGATATCTTCACGTAATAAGTGGTGTAATTATATATATATATATATATATATGTGTGTGTGTGTGTGTGTGTGTGTGTGTGTGTGTGTTTTAGCATTTTTGTTGGCATGCTTTACACTTGATTGTGATATAAAACACAAAATTTTGAAGCTATTGGCCTGTGATAGTAATTGCCCCTACGCTATAATTTAAAGGATAAAATAAAGAATAAAAATTGTTGTGACTGATCACTTGGTTGCTGTGAAGCATGAAAGGCCAACTATTTTATTGATCTCCTTGTAATTGAGCACAGAACTCTGGTTTAGTTAGTATTCCCACTTATTAAAAATTGAGTGAGTATTGATTATTGAATCTTCGATTCTTTTTGTTATGCATTAACGAAAATCAGCCACTCTCAATTATTGCACCAATATTTTAGAAATTGAATTCAATTGGTCCGGTTCAATCAATTCAATAAGCCAATTCAATAATCAATGTGATTCGTTTAGATACAATACGAACAATATAATATTAGTAAGCAAATAATTCTAAAATAAATTTTGTATTATGAGTTGTTGGACCTTCATTATAAAATCCCATGCTCAATTAGACCATTTGAAATTCTCACTTGTATTTCATATGTCTAATTAATTTCTAATATTTTTGTTATTAGATTTTTAAGAGTAATTTAAAGTTTATCTATCATTAATTTTTGCGCTATTTTCTCCTTCATACATAGCTTAGAGAATATTTGATAAAATTTTAAATAAATATTTTATAAGATATTTTTGAAATTTATGATATGCTATATTTTATTTTAAAATAAGCTTTAAAAAATAAGATTGTAGAGCTTATAAGATAATAATCACAGTTTTATAATTTATACGAGTTTGTTAAGATTTTAAAATCAAGAAATTTATAAAATTTTAATATTTTAATTTAAGAACTTATAAGTTTATCTATTAAATTTTTTATCAAATAATTTAAAAAAATTTATAAGTTGTCAAGCATCATAAAAATATTTTAAAAAACTTATAAAATCAACTTTGCACTTTCCTCACTACGACTTTTTTAACCAATTTTTATCCATCAACCATTTCACGTCTCATGTTCTGGAATAAGCAAATTTATTAATTAAATTATCTTGTTTGGCTATGATTCTGATAAATCTATCAATACCTAAATAAACGAGTCTATTTTTTTTGTTAAATATAGTACGGTATTATATTGGTAAACACATAAACCAAACATATGGAATTCTCAATTTCTAAATACTCCATTTGTGCTAAGTTTAGGCATTCATCTATCTTTATAGTAGTTTATTTACATTGAATATAGTATGATTTGTTAGATTATTTTGTATTTTACTTAATTAGCTTATAATATGATATATTAATGTAATAAATTATTCCCCTTACACAAAAAAAGAAAATTAGAAAATTTCATTTGTCTTAATTTATCATTTTTATATTTTTTGAATGCCAAAATAAGGTTCTATTATCTAAAATAATTTTTTTTCCTCAAAGTTACACTCACATATAATATTAATATCACACCCATAATTTTGAACCACTAATTTGAAGATAATCATGCAATTATATACAAAATTGTTACTTTTTTAAACTTATATATATAATTTTGTGCGCAATCAAAATTGAATACACAAAAATGGGATGGAGGGAGTATATGAAAATCAAGTATAATATATATCTTGTATTGTTTAATAGGTATTTGAATGATAAATAATATTTTATTTTAAATATTTATTATTGTTCAAATATTTAATATATTATCCATAAAACGCAGCATCATTTAATGAAAATCGAAAATAAACCTTGATTCAGTTGGGTCAAAATTCTTTGGGTAGCCAAGACACGCATGAAAAGACCAAAAAACCCCTCATGCATTTCCCCGATTAAAACCAACGCAATCCCAAACATAAAAGATGCGGATAATACTTGAAAATAATATTCCGCCTACCCCATTCATCCTCCACAATTTTTTTCCACCAATATCCACTCATGACCTGAGAACTCTTTTTCATTTTCTCCACTTCTCCACACACAATCAAAAACTCTTTTTGGAGAATTGAATTTTGCTTTTCCTCCCCAAATTCCCATGGCGAGGACTCTAATTTCCTCTCCCTCTTTCTTGGGAACTCCTCTTCCTTCTCTTTCCCGCCATGGCTTTGTACCTCGGGGCAGGCGCATCAGCACCAAAGTGAAATTCAGCCTCCACCAGCTCCCTCCTATTGACCATTCAATTGATATCAATGCGATTGTTGAAAGAGCTGAGAGCTTGCTCTACACGCTTGCCGATGCTGCCGTGGCCGCGGACGGCGGCGCGGCGGCGTCCGACTCCGCTGCTGCTGCTCAGAAAAGCGGAGGGTGGTTTGGGTTTATTTCGGACGCCATGGAAGTTGTCTTGAAGGTAAATGGTGATTTTTTGGGAGTTTTGTTTTTTGTTTTGGATATGGAGTTCGATTGAAGAGAGTTTTTCTGTTAGCTTTGATTTTTATGTATCTTGTGTTAAATAATTTGGTTTGTTGGATTGTGTTTGTGTGAGGGTTACTGGACGTGGAAGTTCAATTCCTTAAGGTCTCACAAAATAACCTTACACCACAAAGCATAAATTAAGCACAACCCAAGCGTTTAAGTTTGTCCTTCAACGTAAAAAAGGCCTTCCTGAACATGATCAAGTGACTGAATTTCATATAATTGCCTTCTATTTGGATGCTGGAGTATCCGGTAAAGGCCATATCAAAATGATCTAAGATGGGTGAAAGTAATGCTATTTATGCTGCAAAAAGAAAAGAAAGAAAATGCATTAGGATATAGTTGCTTGTGATCAATGGTTGTAGTAAAACTGATTCTGAGAAATTTTAGGTAGGTTTTTTCTACCTGGGGATAATTGCATGTTCAGTAATTAGGCAATGGTTGCTCTTTCTGCCAATAAATTAATAGACTTTGACAATTGTATATAATGTGGGACAAGATAAAAGGCATGGGACCAACTAATACAAAAGCAAGACCAAGAGACCCGTGAAACAAGCGCATAGTTACCATAAGTATACTTTTTTCCGAAGAAGAAAGGCACATGCCACCTCATTAAATCCTGAAGAAACTTGTAACAGTGGTGAGCCTTATCAGTACAATTCTCTTCATGGTTTCGTTTTTAGTCTATCTTGACAATATACTGTAGCTTCTACTGCATGCTTAAACTACAAATTAGTGCGTTGGCTTTTTCCACCTTATCATTGTTCCCACCCATCCAACTGGTTCATGTGGTCTTGATTCTATATGATTCATGCTATTTGAGAAAGAAATGTATAACTGCACCAAGCCGTATCTTCTATTGAGTACTTAGACAAACCTGAATGGGCTACTTGGCTGGCCATATTTTGGTCACATTATCTGCGTCCTTTGAAACTCCAGTGTTCCATTTCCTGATTTTCATAGAGGTTTAATTCTAGACAGTATTGGCCTGTTCTTCCTTATCTTTCTGAAGACCATTCAATATCATGTGGTTCTCCATCTAATGAAAATTAGATGCCTTGCACATTTAGAACAACCAACACACTGCCCAGGACGTCATTCCTTCTGTCATTTTGGTCTGCTTAATCAAAAGCCCATAAACGTATAATTAACATGAAGCCTATTAAAAGAATTTTTCTATGAAACAAAACATGGAATCTAAAATCCAAAGCTTTAGAGACACTACTCATATGCTTGAAACCATGAGAGTACCTCTATTGTTAGCCAATGTTAGAGTACCACCATCTGGCCTTTGATCTCATCCTTCCAACAGTCTTTTTTCCTACAACAGAATATAATCATACTTGCTCATCTTGATTTCATGTACTGCACATTTGTCATCCTTTCTGATTTATACATCCTTTTCAATTGCCACTTCTTTCCTATTAATCTAAGACCAAGGCATCATCACCTTCCCTTAACTTGCTGCATTAGGAACTTGACTCGAACCATGGCATACAGCCAAGTTAAATCTCCACACTGGGCCACAACTATTCTTATACTTCTTGCTAGGCCTATTAGAAGGTAGGAGAAGATATGAGATCCAATTTCGCGTAAGACACAAGCAATTTGAAAAATGAAGGCTATATTGCACGCAAGAGTGATAGTGTCAGACTATATTCACCCTGAATCTACTGGGGGATTTTTCATTTGTTTACTTTGATAGTGAAAATGCTTGTTCTAGTAGAACTTACTTAGTGTGCAAGTGCTAAACACAAGCTTGAAAAACCTTGACACCTTTTTTAGTATCAGTCCAAGCTTGAAGAGTTTACCTCAGGTCACCCTCTCCCAGTGCCTCACAGTATCTGTATAAAGAGCAAACTTAGTTATTAGTAAGTCTGGGCTTGCTCAATTCTCAAGAGGTCATGGATCGGCTAAAATTCCACAAGCCATTATTACATCCATGTTTCATTTTTTTAAACTTGACATAAAACTTAACGGGAGAGAAAAGCACATGGGTAACTTGGCAATTTCTGAAAGAACTTTGAAATGACTCAGCCATTTTCCTAACATGTTGTACTTTCTCAGGAGAGATATTAGTATTCTGTTAATTTGAAGATTGAGAAAAATAATTGTTTTTTCAAAGCATAATCTGCTCTTATTTGTCTTTGAGAGACATTAGTATCATATTTTTCCACTTTGCTGGTTTCAGTTTTTGTATGTATTCTTGAGGTCATACTTGTAGCACCATGTTGTTTTATTTATTTTTTATTTTTGACTCAACATCTTGTCATCTATAAGAGATGATGAGCTTTGCATTTACTAGCTCTATAGAGGATATTTTTATGGAGCTTACAGAAAGTGAGCAAACTTCAAACACGATAGGATCACATTGCATGGGTCATCCTAAAGCAATTTTGAGCTGGCTCATAATAAAGTTCAACAATTAAGCATTTGAAGAAGATTGACATTCTCTGGCAGTTTAAACCCTTAAATCAAAGATTCGTGTCAATGCATTCGCAGATTTGATAAACACCTGGCTTTACTTGTATCAGGTACTTAAGGATGGCCTTGCAACTGTTCATGTGCCATATGCTTATGGATTTGCCATAATACTGCTCACAGTCCTTGTTAAAGTTGCCACATTCCCTTTGACCAAGCAACAGGTAAACTCTTGTTTCTGCAACTGTTGGGATTATAAACATGTGTATTCTTGCCACTCAGTTTGGTCTAGCCTAATTTATTTGTTTTTTTTTTATTGGTGGTTGAATTACTTTATTTTCATGCATGATTTATCACCTGTTCTTGCATTGCAGCCTTCTATATGATTATTTTCTTTTGGTAAATATCTCTTAATAGCTAGATAATATCTGTAGAAATAATATGCATTTCTTTTTATATAAGGTTGAATCAACGCTAGCAATGCAGAATCTTCAACCAAAGATCAAAGCGATCCAACAAAGATATGCAGGAAATCAGGTAAGCATCTTTGCTGGTGTTTTGTCAAACAATTGTTGATTTTTGTTGTTGTTGATGTTTTTGTAGTTAATGCTTGAGTAGTGTTCTATGAGCTTCTTGAAACTGAAATAACATAACTAAGCATAAGTCAATTATTTGAGTTCGTTGTTAATAATGATTATTGCGATGGGCAAAGGGAGAACAGAAATACAAAGTAGCAGTCTATCAAAATAGGATGAAGGCATGGTTTGATTCCTACAGTTAAAGGATCTTTCACATGGGAAACTATCGCAAAGTTCTATATTAGTTCTGTTATTTTAATAAGGATGATTTTATCCAGCACTTGCTTTTGGGAAGACTACAAGGCATTTGTGAATTTATTGAAGTTCTCCTGAACATGGCAAAATAATAGAAATCTATGTTCTAGGTGATTTCAGCCTTTCAGGTTTGCCTTTGCTCCAAACTGATGTGTTCAATCCCTTGGCCATTGATTAGTGCAAATCAGATTAAGATCCTGGATCCTAAGGCCATACCTTCAAATTCGACCCAAAAATTGTTAGTCTGATCCATATAGCTCTCCACCTACAGCTTGAATGGAAAATAAAGTCCACTAAAAAGATGAGAAAAAGTGCTAATGAATGGATTTACTCATTTCTTCTTACCATTTTTAATATGCCATTTCAACTGTATCAATTGCAGTCAAAGTGCGTATATTCAAGTTTCAGGTCCATGCCTTTCCGTTCATTTTCTCATGGTGGTTGAATTAGTTTCAGTTAATTGACATGCAGATTTGTAAAAAAAAATTATTATTGGTTGCTTATGTGTTGAGAGGCCAACACCAAGCATAAAGTTTATAAAATAGTTGTAGATGTTGTACTTAACCTTATCAAATGATGAGCACAAATTTCACCAGGGGGTGGGTGGGGATTAGGTTGGGTTATAGCTTTAAGCCTTGTCGTTAATCTTGCTCTGGACTCTGTTGCTTAGTTTTGAGGCGTGATATAGTGAGGTAAAATCTTTAGCATAGACACCATTTTTCTGTTTGCCACCTTCCTAGGTGAACTAAAATCTACATATTAAATATTTCAGGAAAGAATACAGCTTGAAACTTCTCGTTTATACAAACAGGCTGGGGTCAATCCTCTAGCAGGTACTGTTCTAATCTATCAATTCATATTTCTTTCTATTTCATTTAGCTAGATCATATTTTGATATCATGAGTTATTCTTTTTCCATTATAATGCAGCAAATTCACAGAAATATCCCACTCTATAGCATTTTGGATACTAACAGCTAGGTGTGACCTTGTGTTGGTTCCACTTTTGCTTTCTAGTCAATTGAAACAGACCACTCTACTTTCTATGTTGTATTTTCTAACCGTCCCGACACTACCCCCAACCCCCCCACCCCAAAAAAAAAAAAAATAGAAAATAGAGGCTGAATACTGTGTAAACAATTGATCTCAATGTGCTTTGGCGTGATATGAGTAATGGGCAACAGACGGGCCAAGACATGATGATTGGAAAGTTAATCTGTCTGTTTGATTTTGACCGTCAAGAAACCAAATAAATCATCAATACAAGATGAATTTTGGAGCTGAAAAATCCTTGTTACCATGCACATTATATTGAGATCAATATTCCATCATATTGTCTAGAAATCTCGAAATTTGTATCTTTTTTGAGTGTGAACATGCCTCACATATGAACATAGATTTAGCTGCTCAAGCACCACCTTGTCATGATAGGAAAAATTTGCAGAAGTCAAATACCCCTATAACTTGTTGAGACATTTACACTATGAAATTTGGGTGTACAAGACACAGCATCTTGCTCCTCCAAGGCCTGGGAATGATTCTAATTGTCAGTTTAAATTTCCTTGGAGCTTACATTTTCTCGTCCTTGCCTCCTGAAAACTAAATGACTTATCTGTTTTTCTGTTCAGTGGTCCCGTTCTGTTGGTGGGTATGTCCAACGAGGATTGAGTTGGAATTGTGAAAATTTTCATTCAATTCACAATAGGACACAAAGACCTTTATGTATGCTAAAACAGTTTCAGAGTATAAAGCATGAATCCAGTAACCTAAGGCGTGCTTGCTTGCTTGATTGCTTTCTGTCTTCTAGCAGCAGTCTTTCCTCTCGGTTGAGGGGATGACAGTTTTGTTGTCCCCTTTCTCTCTTTCTTGGAACTGATGCTGGATCAGTTTCAGATTCCATGCTCTTGCTGTTAACCTTACCTTAATATCTGCACCAAATACGATCTCTATTAAGCTATTCTTTCTGGCTTGATCATAGACATTGGATTGGGACAAAGACAATTGAACTACAAGGAGTGGGTCTAAGCCTTCCTTTCGTGCTCACTTTAGTTTGCTACTGACCTCGAGGTACCATACAGTGGATGACCGGGGTCCCCGTCTGGGGATAAGCCCTTTGAGGAAGGGATTTTGCCTAAAAAAAGATGGATTTTTCTTTTTTAGTGCAATATCGAGAATTAGGTCAAAATCATCATCTCTGCGGGGGTCGCTATAATGCAATAATGTCTTTGTTTAAGAAGTTCCTTTCAAAGGCCAAGTTGCCCAAGAGCTTGCATCAAAAGATATGCTCAAGTATGCCCAAGAAGGACATTTGCTACCTGGGAAAAAAGGACTCAATCCGGTCCCAAGCGTACTTGTAGCTACCCTCTCTATCAGATCCTTACATTAGAGGTCTGCCCGTCAGACGGTGATCCCTCAAAATCTTTCAATATGGCGGCACCCTGCTTGTCAGGTGGCACTCAGAGTGTGGCTCAAGGGATGAGGCCCTCAGCACCTGTCTCCATCCCTTTCTCACGGAAGCAACCAAGATTACTCGCCATGAGAAAGTCCTTCCTTTCACCATGGGAAAGATTTCCTATCACTTTGACTGTGCTGCTCCGGATGCTCTCTCGCTAAATAAAAAATCAAGCCAAGCCCAGGGAGCTACTTACCTTCTCTCCTCCCATCCAAATCCAAATTAGACAAACTAAATAAAAATGAATTGCTTGATGTCTCCTCCTTTTTATTACCTTTGGTGGAGACCCGCTTAGAGGTGTCTGTTCCTAAGATAGGCTTTACCTTCGCCTTTCTCCACCCAACTTTCAGAGCCACGGGCGGGGTCGGTTTAGGCTCTGATTCCACCTTACAACATTTAATAAGATAATAAGAGTTGGTGATTGTGAATATTCGCAATTTAAATGTAAAATAAAATTAGAAATAAAAGAAGGAAAAGAGACACAAAGAAGAAGATAATATTCTTCAATAAATCATAGGATGTCATCAAGGTGAGGCATGATTGATTGAGAATGAGATGATTCCCTCCACTCAAAAAAGAGTCCTCCTCTACGAGTAGTGAAGAAGGATATAATATATATTACATCTTTCTATTTTATTTCGTTGGTTGTTGATTCATCGCTTTATGGTATCGATACAATGGATTCTTTATTTAAGCTACCTTTTAAGGATTGTAGTAACTGGTTTTAAATAGAATATTTTTTTCATATTGAGCAACTCTGTCTTCGATTGCAAAATCCATGGACCGGTGCGTAAATGACTAGAATTTGTTTTACAATTGGTAATGGTGTATATTATGGTTGTTTGATTTTTTCTTGCCCCTCTATCGAGTAATGCCAAATTGAGCAAATGCAGCTATTTCCCCATATTGTGCCAATTCTAGTTTTAAACTCCCATATACTTGTTTCATAGCTTTTAACTGAGTGGCAAACCTTACATCTGCTAGATAATCCGACGTTAATAGCAAGTCTAATTTTGCGATAAAAAAGCTTTGTTTTTAAACATATTTGTCCACCAGTAATGGAAATTATATTAGTAGGAATGTAGGCTGAAACATCTTCTGCATGTGTCTCAATGCTGGCTAAGGCGGTCAAGCTACGTGCAACTGTCTGGTCCGATTGTTTAGCCCTTCTTTCTAAGAGATGAAAACGTAAATAGAAAACATCTATTGGGAGAGCCTCATAACATGGTGGTCGGCGTAACTATAATGACATTTGTCGATATGCCATAATTTGTTTACTAAGATCATCTTAGATTACTGATGCATGCATTCCATTATTGCGGAAATATTCTCTTAGCACACCCATAATATGAGGCCAAAAATTGAAGAGGAGCAGGATCTAAAGCGGTAGCCTTTGAGTTCAAATGCTTTTGTTTTAATATGGTATTGATGGCAATAGCTGTTTTCCAGTTTGTTGATCCATGAGTATAAGTTCTCGTTGACCACAACCTATAGGAATCAGGCTTACTGCTGCTTTTAACCATGTTTGCATAGCCTTGTGCACAGATTTAATTCAATAATTATGGGGGCTTTCACTTCAATACGTCTTTGCTCGTGAGCGCTTAGAGCCCCTCTTTTGTTAATAGGTACTCCCAAGGCATCAACCACATGTTTTATCATAGCCGCTCCCGCATGAACATCCACAAGAGATCCAGTGCGCTTGACAAGATCTCTTTCTTTAATAGCAATATCACTACTGCAGACAACAATCCCTACATTCTCATTCTCAAGATTTAAGGCTTTTCCTTTCACACCACTAGAAAATTCAACCATTTCCTCAGCTTGAATCTCATTCAATCTATAAACATGTGCAATACCATCTCCAATTGAGACCACTTGACTGATGTCATCCACTTGAAAATACGTGTAAAAGTTGCTAATTCGACTTTTGAATAGAGTTGTGCAGCTCAAGGGGAGAGTCCATAATTGTCGAGCTCACAATTTTCACTATCAAGACTTGGCACTACTTCATTAAAGACACTGAGTACTTATAGTTAAAGTTGGATAATACAGATAACTATGCCTATGCTCAGAGGTGACTTCAGCAAAAAGAGAAATGCACCAGTTTTAGAATTAGCCAAGTAATGTTTTCTGTCTTAATCACATGTCACCCTGAAGATTTTCTTTGATTTGAGTTCTTGGGAAAGACTATCATCTGCTGTTTCATGTAACCATGGTTTCAAATGAGATGCAAAAGTATAGAGCATTATTGAATCTGCTTTGTTCGTCAAATATTGGAGGCTAAAAAGTTACTGTACAGTTTAGAGCTCATGTTTGAAGAGGTAGTAAACTATAATGAAGTTGAGGTACAAAACAGATGGAGGTAATGATAGGTAAACTGAAGGATGGCAGTTCCCTTCCCATTTATTATATGGGCACCAGTGTCATCGAGTACCTATGCTCTAGATGTATAAACAGCAGAGCAGAAGATAAGGAAGGTGTAACTGATTATAGTTTTAGACACTATAGAAAACCTAAGTATGGCGCAGTAGACAATACAATATGGACACTGTTACCTCAATCACCTAGAGTATCAAGCGTAGCATCTGATCATTGGGCTGACACACAAGTAAAGCTCAATAACTGAGTTTGGAATGGTGACAATTTTCCTTGGGATGTGGAGTTGAAATAAGTGAATATAGTATTGTCTGGTAGGTTTTTTGACATTGCTCGAAGCATGACAAAAAACTTCGTATCATCTGGCATACATATAATTTCATAGCATCTTTACACTTTACAACTTATTGGCCTGTGACAACATCTTCTACTGCCACCACATCTAATTAGTACTAACGATCTCGACCATAGTAAAAAACATTCCATTGATTTCTGGCACCATTGTGATGTTTTCGAATGACCCCCATTAGATGAATTAAAACCAAGGGACCACAACCTTCTCTCCAGCCAATTGCTGGTTGGACAAGAATGCTGATGTGAATTATCCTTTACAAGCTAGCACGAAGATGATAGGGTTGTAATTGATTTGAATTATACAGTAGGTGCAATGAACTTCTATCGCGAGCAAAAATTTGACACGAATGCCCTAAGACCTGGTATTGACCATAAAGATAAATCTGAAAACAGAACTTTCTCTTTGCATCATATAAATTTTATGATTATTGGTCAAGTGTTGTTACTTGTGAATTTATCGAGTAATAAATCCGGAACACTAGCTGCCCTAGTATCCATACTTCAAGAAGCCATGAACATTGTATTCTTTAGTTAGTTCTTCAAAGTGCACTAGATCTCTTTGTTGGTTGCATGAAGGATGGTTCTTGAAGCTGGATATTGATCTTTTGTCATGGCACTTCATCATTTTGTTTGGGGGCCAGACCTAATCATTTTGAATTTCTTCTTGTTGCCTATAGAGCCTTACTGGGCTTCAGCAGCAAGTAGTCAACTGACTCTAATTAACTTATCAGTCGTGATTGCATTCGTAATATTCAGGTCTAGGGAAAAAAAGGTTTCAATGAAAATGAATAGAAAAGAGTAAAGGAAGATAAAGCAAGAGGAAAGGGGCTACGTGGTTTACTTTTCCTCTTGGTATATTTTGTAGTGATATGACTACACCAGTGAACTTAAAAATTCTTACATGAGGAGTAACATGGCCAAATATTAATTTCTTGCCGACTATACGTTTTATGGTCTACAGTAACTTCTGTTACTCGTGAATATTCTTAATGTCCTAAGGCCAACCCAATAAGTGTTTCTTATGCATTCAATAGGAAAATGTTTCCCTGGAACTGATTTAGTCATTACAAGATTGTATGGAAGGATAACGTTGATTCTATGTGGCAAAAGCTGTTTTTGGTTCTTATTGTGGCAGATGATCTTGTCATTTCTTATCCTGCTAAGTAATGTGCTGTATGCTTTTGCAACCCTAGGTAGATAAGATATTCTGGGATTATGAAATCACTTTTTGCTCTTCTGATATTACATACTCTACGTAAGATTATTTTCTAACCAAAGAAATTAGTTTGTGGTGTGAACAAGTAAATTGCAATGTGTGTCATTTCCAGAATATTGTTAATTGCCATTGAAACTTTTCACTGAGTGTTGGCCCAAGAAATTCCTTCTGGCAGTAAATGTCGCTATTGCTATTGTGGTTTTGTCCCTGTGAAAATCATTTTCTAGGTTATCCTGATTTGTCTCTTAAATGGATTATTTCAGGATGTTTCCCAACCTTGGCTACAATACCAGTCTGGATAGGCTTATATCAAGCTCTTTCAAATGTGGCAAATGAGGTACACAAGAAACTGGTTGATTGCGTTTGGAATATTTACTGTTACCTGATTCATCATAATCAGAGCTATTATGACATTATTTTTTGGTTTTATCTAAAATTATTAAATAGGGACTGCTAACTGAAGGATTCTTTTGGATTCCTTCTTTGGGAGGACCAACAACGATTGCTGCTCGACAAAGTGGATCAGGAATTTCCTGGCTATTCCCGTTTGTGGTATTTGAAACTTAATGGTCTCCAGAGCTATCAGCTAACTTAGAGTTTTCTTCTTTGATCAGCATTGTGCTTCTCACAGTATATCTTGCCCTCTTTTTGTCATTGCTTATTTTCCCTGAAATCCTCTAGACCAAGAAGAAATCTATGTCAGCTAATGATATGAATTATTACTGTCAATAATATGTATCCTGCATTGTCTATTTTGCAGGACGGGCATCCACCACTTGGTTGGCATGATACTGCAGCATACCTTGTTTTACCTGTTCTTCTGGTTGTATCTCAGTACGTCTCAATGGAAATAATGAAGCCTCCACAAGTAAGTTTCCATGTAGTTTGTTCTCTGCTATGTTGCATTGTTTCCTTCTGGCCATGTTGCACTGATCTTAATCCTGTTTTGGTAGACAGATGATCCAGCTCAAAAGAACACGCTTCTTGTATTTAAGTTTCTCCCGCTCATGATTGGCTACTTTTCTTTGTCTGTTCCATCTGGATTATCGATATACTGGTAATTTTGATCATTTATTAATCCTATTTCATATGCAGTTCTACTGAAGTATACCAAACATAACATTGTTTGAGTTGGCATGCATGTGATACTCAGCTGTGCATGCTAAGATCTATCCTTATTTTTTATAAACTTTTTTTGGCATTGTATTTCAGTAGAAACTAGGTCCAGCAGTTTGGTGCAGATCAAGGTTGTTAGAATTAATTGTTGGGCATATGGCTTGATAAGATAATCAGTTGAGACTATTTGGATTTCTCATTAGATTCAGAGTTTTAGAAATGCGATAATTTGCTTACTGACCAGAATATGGGAAAGAGTTTTGTCTTCGATAGTCCATAATTTGAAAAAGCATCCCTAGACTTTGTCGTCATGGTTGAGTATTGAATTAAATGACCTTAGCGCCTTATGATTGAGTATTGAATTAATTTGCCCTTGTTAGAATTATTAAAATGTTAAATGACTTACCTCTCTAACAGGTTAAGCTTTTAGATGAGATGGTTATTCAACATGGTATCAGAGCCAGGCCAAACAAGAGGTCCTGAGTTCGAATCTCACCGCCACCCATAAAAATGTTCCACGTGCTTGGCTTAATAAATTCTGCCTGCACGTGAGGGGGTGTGTAGTTATTAAAATGTTAAATGACTTACCTCTATAACAACTTAAACTTTTAGATGAGATGGTTATTCAACAACCCTAAACACCAATTGAATTGATTGACTAAATGTATAACCAGTTATCATATAAAATCTGCTGTGCCATAACTAGAACTTTGACAGTGTTTGACTGAAATTTCTTGATATAGAAATATGGAACTTAGTTCTGTGAACATATAGTGAAACTTTTGCCATATCTGTAGCTGCAATGATAAGTAAAATTGATTTTACAAGGCACGTGTAACCACGTAGAAACAGTAGATAAAGGTCTATATCAGGATGGATTAAAAGTTGTTAGTGAGTTGCTAAACATGCCATTTCAGTATCTGCTTGATAACATGTTATAAGTGAAACAGTTTATTTATTTTTGCATATATGTAAGCTATGAAATAAAGAAATCGTGAATACTTTATGGCAATATTACTTGCATATTTCAACCTCCAAATTAAAAGATGTATTTGTGGTAAAACTAAAGTAAATAGAATAAGCAATTGACACCGATGAGATGGATAAAGCGAATAAATGTGAAAGAACTGACACAGATAGTTTTGGGCATATCTAATGAAAGCTACTGGATGTGCTGTCATGCCCCGGGCCCATGGTGTGAGCTCCCATCAAACTGGACCTCCCGCACCAGTAGTACCCCAACTCTAATATCATTGTTGTCCTCGGGATGGGGTCCGCAAGCAAGAAGCTCCCCTAACAACTATTTCGTACTTGTGATTAACAAAGTTGTTAAAAGAGTCCATTGTACCTACTGATAAACAATTCCAAATTCCTCCCACTACTGATGTGGGGTATCACATGTGCCCATTAGGTTTACTATTAAAGGTCAACCCAGAGGCTGAGACGAATTAAATATCACATGTAACAAGGCAATTGAAAAGGATTAAAGGACCACATGACGTGGTGTAGAAGAAAGGATTTACTTAGCTAAGTCTAGACAAGTATGGGATGAGTGTATTTGGAGTGTAGATATATTCTTATCTTGAAGTACTTTGTCCCCCAGGCATCAGGCTTTGCCTTGTCCAAATATATGTTTCATGACTTAAAAATATTTTCCAAAATGTATAGTCAACTGAACATTGATATTAACAATTGTGTTCTGCCCCCTCCAAGGGTGGCCTTTCTTTCCACTTTAATGTTCTATCTTTTGCACTATAAGCAAATTTCTTTAACAGACTTTGAATTTAACTCCAAATTCATAATGTTAACTCTTTTAGAACAGTTGATAAAATTTAATTGACTTGGTAATAAATTTCTTTAGGTACTTGAGTTCACTTTGTGGTGTATTTATGGGGGAAGAGATTGATATAGTAAATGAGGTTATTTAAGGATTTAAGCCTTTGTGGTTTGGTTTCGAAGTTGGTTGTTGGCAGAACAACATGGAAGAAGAGGATTTACTTAGGTGTAACTAAAAGGTCCACAAACTTCAGAATGTTACTTGAATCATAACTTTCAGCTGACAATTACTTATCTTCTCCTGGCATAAATGTGGCTGTTGGGATAATATCTCTACTTCCATCTTTCCATGCCTTCTCCATTGTCTTCTTATAGGTATAAGGAGGTGGAAAATCCTGAACTTTGAATTTTTAAAATGTTAATATACACATCATCAACATCTAATTTTCCTTGGACTTTGGAAAATGTTTTTTTTAAAATTTGCAGTGGATGCATTGTCTCTCTGTCATACTTTATTAAATGTACTAACATACCATTGAAGGTGAGAATGTTTGCCAAGCACTATGCAAAGATAATAATGCTACAAACCCTTTTAAATTCTAAATTTTATTCCTTTTTCTTTGAAATCCAGACTCCATTCTTCTGGGGTATTTTCTTTTTAGAGATTTTAGTTCCCATCAAACTTTTAATGCCTCTGATGCAATTTTGTCGGGCATGTGTTTTATTATTATTATTATTATTATTATTATTATTTTATTTTTATATATATATATATAATTTAATACACACGCTGGTCATACATTTTATTGAACCTTATCATGCATATAGTGAGATATTACCATCAGAAGTCCTTGTCGGAAAGCCCATAATTTGTAAATAATTATTGCAGGTTTCAATTTTCTGAGAAGTCTTTCATCCAATGGCCTCCATGTTTTATAAGACCACCAATTGTACTGGAAGAACTTTATGTTAGTTTATTGCTATTGCAACAGTCCCATCTTGGAAGGAACATTAGGGGAGAGTTGAAATGATGCAGTGAGCTATCTGTCATGTCTGTTAACTGTTATTGAGATAGAGTCTTACCCTAGGCCTTTCTCGTTGTGTTCAACAAGATAGAAGCCAATTCTTGAGCAGAATGACAATAGATGTAAGGACCAAATTTACTTCTCATGACAAAATAGAACTTCTCTAAAGTTTTTTTAAAAAAGACCATCTTTAGAGCCTAAAAAGCATAGATTACCAACCAAAATTAAAGGCCAATTTATCAATAGAAATTTCTGTAAGAACTATAGTGTTACAGTCAAAGATGTATTTGCAAAGCATTTAAGGTCACGCCAATGGATTGGATCAAAATTTGGCCTAAATCTGTGTCTCATCTAGATCTATGTTCTAACTTTTCTATTGATTAAGCTATGTGTTTTAGAATCAACCTCTAATTGTAATGACCTACCAGATCCTAAACTAACCCTACTTAGGTCCTATTATTTTGCATTTTTATCATTTCATAACTTTGTATATTATATAGATGTCTTTCTGTGATATTTTTTATCAGCATGGATAAAGTTCTAAGTTTTGGTTTCTCATATGACGTAGTTTGTTCATGATTCTTGTTTTGTGGGCATTTTTTCATAAATTTATGCTTTTATCAGAAAACTATTTGTGCAATCATCACAAGCAGTTTATTTGCACACTGTATCACTGACTTGCATATGTATTGTATAATTTAAAACAAAATGCTTATGAATTCAATCTTTTAGGTTCACAAATAATGTGCTTAGCACAGCACAGCAGGTATGGCTACGCAAATTGGGAGGTGCAAAGCCTGTTGTGAGCGAGAATGCTAGTGGGATAATTAGTGCTGGACGTGCAAAACGATCAGGTGCTCAGCCGGAACGGACGGGTGAAAGGTGGGCTTGAGTTTTCAAGTTCTTTTTGCTCTATGCTGTTTCAGAATGGCCTTCACTGACTAGAATTATTTCTGCAACAGATTTAAACAGATGAAAGAAGAAGAGAAGAAGAAAAAGAGTAATGCACTGCCTGCTGACGATGTTCAGGCTTCAGCTTCAGCTGATTCTGAGTCTGAAGATGACTCGGACAATGAAACTGAATTGAAGGTAAACTTCAGCTCATCATTTCACATGCAATGATTTGCTAAATTTTCTTTATGAATTGTCTAAAATGTCAAAATGTGCTGTGGGACTTGATTTCTTGTTTCGGCAGAAATCTGTGCCCCAGTTTAGTGTTCCCCAAACATCTAACAACCAGATTACAGTGGGACCCATTCATGATACTTTGTTCCCTTCTAGCGTTCTTTTGGTTTGAGAGTTTACCTTTTACCATCTTGTTATTTCTTTTCTTTTCCCCAAAATTGCTTGCATGCTTGTTTCATGAGATTGAATCAACAGTGATGGTTTTCATTCAGAAATGCATGGAAAGTAACATGTGGGAAAGATGTGTACTAGTGGGGGGTGGGGGTGGGTTGCTTTGTGAGCTTAATGTTATTATGATAGTTTTGAAAGTAATGGGTAGTTTTCTTGCACATCATCCTTTACTTTACTCCTGATATTAACCATGCCTCACCTTTTTTTTCTTTGACAAAGAGGAGTAAAAAACTTCACTAATAACAATACTCCCACTGTCTACACTCGAAAGCTCCTATTTCTTATTTGGGATGTCCATAAATTGTTTTGTTTTTTGAAATAGCAATTTACTTCAAACTTACCCTCGTTAAAGTACTGAAGTAACTACCACTAATTTTCAAACACTACTTTATGAGTCTAGAATTGTAAAAGATGCAAAAATTTTTACCTTTTTGTCTCATCTAAAATGTTGTTCCAATTCAAAACCAAGACCTTCAATTGGGGATGGTGGAGGGAGTACAATATTTATGGTCAAAGTTGAGACATAATGAGCTCTAATTACTGTTTTGATTTATGCATATGAGTGCTAGGATTCTTTTACATAAAATACATACATATATATAGATTGCTACTTAGGGTTTTATGGTTTTATAGCTTAGAGTAAATACACAGTTTCCCATTTAGTTGAGTTCTTGTGTGAATTCATGTTCTTAGTTCTATTTATACCAGCATCAGACAACAAAGTTTTCTGATGTCATTTTATTTATATACATATCTCCTTTCTCTGATTATGAATCTATTTAAGAGTGTAATTTGGTGTTTCCAGCAGGATAAGGAAGTTCTTGAAGAGGCATATGCTTCTAGCAGTGTCAAACCAGTTCCTTCTGGGCCTAGGAGAAGTAAGCGATCAAAGCGGAAGCGTGCGGTATGACTTTGATTAAATTTTGTAGTTACAGTGAACCTTGTATATTTGTTAAATTTGCAAATTGATATATAGTGGCCATTTTCTTGCCGGTCATTAGTTTAAGGTACAGCTATAATATCATCAACATCATTTAATTGTTAGGTTGAGAATGTGGCGTATACTTGCGATTTGAACTGGTTGTTCAGCTTGTCAAGTATACCTAATTTGTGTAAATCAGAGTTCAGAGGTTACAAAGTACCATAGAACAATGAATATTTTTTTTTCTAAGATTCCACAACACTACTCTTTTTTGGGTAAGATCTCAATCTTAAAATCTTGAAAGCCGTTAGTCAAAATTGTTGTCCTTCAACCCCTATCAGGCACTACTGGGCAGTTTTCTGCTTGTTTCATCTAATGCTGTAAACACATATTTAGAGGATGTATAGCTAAACTTATTTAAAAGATCTTATAAGCTCCTAATATTAATAGAATACTTTTAGGCATAATAAAATGAATTTTATTTTAATAATAAACTCTTAAAGTATTTGGATAAAATAAAATCATGGAGCTGATGTAAATAATGAAAATTTTGATTATTGTAGTCAAAACTAAAAAAGTTTGTTAAGATTTAAGAACTTTTAAAGGAGCCTGTCTTATTTTCAGAGTTTATAAGCTCTTCTCCTAAAAAAATTTCCAAATACTTTTAAGATATCTTATAAGCTCTCAAACATAAGATATATTGAGAAGCTTTTAAGCTCATCCAAATGCTTTCTTAATTGCAAATGATAAATATGCCAATCACAGCAAATGGAGAGTGACAATGAGACCTCTTTGACCCTTTGCTTGAATACCCTCAAATTTTTTAGGCCAACCATGCAAAACTTTCTGGATTGGTCTATTTCACCTGACCACCTGTAGATTTCTTTTATTTTGTTTTTATGCCTGGTGGCCTCACCCCGCAAGCAGCCAACCTTCCTTTTGGTCTTCCTCTGCTTGGCTACTATTCTTTGTGGCCACTATTTGTGCCAAAAGGGAGAGAAACCCCATCCCTCTCTTTCCATTTGATGGACAGCTTTCTAAGTGCAGAAAACAAAGCTTTGAGTAATGTTTGTCCACGAACTTTAAGTGATTGTGAGAAGTTGATTTTCATAGCTATGACATGGATAAGGTCAAACATTTTGAAAGAGTAATTTATCAGTGCTCTGAATCATCTGAGAATTCAAACTATTGTACAAAATACTCTGATCATAAGATCGATTTATTATTTCTAACCTCCAACAGCTATGAAGAAATATTTTGTTCTACATGCATTATTTCTGCATTTCATCAGGCCTTGGATGGTGGACGATGATTTCCAACTGGGCTTGGTCCAGATGGTGTCTTACGAACTTTCTTCTCATTTGCTGCCCTCGTGTTTCTCTGTTCGTAGAACATGAGTGCATTTTTTTAACCATTTCATCAACTTTAAAAGTACATAGTAAATATTGATGGAGGAAAAGATTGCTCATGTGCTTACCAAAACTTTCCGCATGTTGCCACCTTTATTTGTTGAGTTATATGCAGCAGAGCTGATCTTGAAGCTAACTGTAACAGATATTCAAATTTCTAAGGGTAGCAGCTCTTGTAAAAACTGTTATCCTTACTAACCAAAAACATGATTGATTCAATCCCATATCCTTCTTCCTTTGTGTGTGTTGGGTGGGGGTGGTGTGGTGGGGGGGTAGTGAAAGAGGAGATTGCATTAAGGTTGTGGTTCATGTGAATGATAACAGGCCGATAGATGGAAGTTTTGGAAACTTACCTGATTTTGTTTCGTGAAAACTGGAGCTAATAGCATAGTGCTGTTGAAATGCCACCAATACGAGCCACATCAAGAGAAGAGGGAATAAAATCTGAATTCTTCTCATCTTAAGTCTGAGCTGCCTAAAGAAGAAAAATGAATAGAAATTATGAAGAGATATGTGGGCATCTCTCTAGTACTAACTGATCCGTGTCTGCTAATTATAACCAACCTTGAAAACATAGAATGTTGTGTAAAAGGTGCTTGGGATCCAATGCCAGTTTGGCTGGTGGGGTGATAAGATGAGGAATCTGAATTTGTTCTCATTGTGAGTTGACTTCTTCGTACTCATCATTGCATCCATCATAAACTTTAGTTGAATTCTTTCAAGTCATCATTGCATCAACTATATGTTGTATGGTTTTTGCATGGGGTTGGGGGAGGAATAAGGTAAAGAATTCCATGTGTAGCACTTTGGATTTTATGTTTGAATTTGATATTTTATCTCGTGGTTCGTTTTGCATTTGCATGCCCAAATTATATTCAAGAGGACGTGACATATATGTATAATATGAAATATAAAATAAAATATTAAATTAAAATATATATTTATGATATGAAATATGAGATAAAATAATAAATTACAAACGATTATTAAGGGATACAGTGCTCAAGTAAGTTAAAATTTAAAAGGAGAGCAAGAAAGAGCCAAGTGGGCCAGAATTTGAATTTTCATTGAAGTAATCCATGATAGTTGTACTTATTTGTGAGGATGGTGTAGGCGGCTGATCCAAGCATGCCTGCCGTCGGCTTAGGATGTTGGGACAGCTAATAAATTTCAAAAAAGTTCATGCTATTCAATTAGATAGTAAAAATTTGAATTTTTACTAAATTAATGCATGATAGTTGTACTATTCCTGAATCCTGAGTGAGGTCTTGGTGGCTACTCAAAGCATGCCTGTCGAATGTAGGAAATTTCATGATAATAGCTATAAGTAGATTTGTGGGCAATAAATGTGTATATGATGCTGTTGCTAAGTAAAATAATAAGATTATATAATTTAATGACCCAGGTACCTGTTTGGATAGTATCAAGTGAGTAGCATTTCATGAGTGATCGTTGGTATAAAATATTGGACTCACTATCTTTTAAAAAAATTTGATGCTATCCTTGGATAGTATCCAAGTGATGATGTCATGTAATGTAATGCCGACATCATTATATAATATAGAGGCCCATACATTTGATAATTATCTAAATGAATAGGCCTTCCCCAAATCTCCCATTTCCTAGTCGGAATTTGCAATTGCAACTGCCGACACAGAGAAGATTTGCTTCATCATCCGAGGCGAAGAATTTGTAAAATTTTAAAACTGTGGATTCTACTATAAAAACTAAATTATTTTTTGTTTACTATTGCTATAACATTTTTTTTTTTTTAAAAAAAAAAGTCAAACAAAAACCTTCAGTATTGCATTGATAAAAAAGTATAGGTTTGGTCAGGAGCATTAGCTAAATAATCAATTTTGGATGAGTTAGAATTATAGAATAGAGGACTAGTAAATTTTATCTTAATAAACTTGTATGTATTTGTTGGTTCTCACAATTTCTTTACTTAGTAATGCTATATATTTACCTTTTAACTTTTACTTCTATTTGTTTAGTAAGGAATGAACTATTGCAATGAAATTACTTTGATGAATTTAAGAAATTAATATTTTTTTTTCAAATCCACTGAAGATGGAAAAAAGGATGAATAATTAGAACGATGATATATGACATTTTTCTACTTTGTTACCATTTACCCTAAAGAAAATATCAACATATTTTCCAAAGCACTCTAGATCAAATTGATGAAGCACATTTTGGAAATGTCTTTAACAATTGCCATTCATGATGTGAAAATCTTTGAAATTGAAAGAAATAATAAAACAAATAATAATTACTACAAAAGTGGGTTTGTCAAACAAATAATAATAATAATAATTGTAAAAATTGGATCGGATTTTGAGTAGTTAATTTCTTCGATGAATGGAGAGAAACATATTCATCCATCTAAGATCGTCAAATGAAAAGGGATGCCTGATTCCTTGTAATCCAACTATCAGTAATAGTAATGAACATACTATAGAAAAGCTCCTTTTATCTTATGTGGGCCTCTGTGCGCCACCACCCCACCGCAGTCTATCCGCTGCCTCCGCCTTCCTTTCCAAATTCTTCATCTTTGTTTTCTTCACCATCGCCGTCACTGTAGCCACTGCCTACCACCTAGACCCGACTACGGCTCAAGAACCATCAATTTTGGTTTCAAGGGTTGGGATTTTACGATTTTTATACTTGTCGGTTATGGTCTGGGTTCGGGTCCGGTTCCGACATTTGAATTTTATTTTTTTATTTATTTTTAAATTTTAAAAATTTTGAACTTAAATTTAAAAAAAATATTATTAATTTTTGAATTTAATGAATTTTTTTAACTTAAATTTGAAAAAAAATTATTATCTAAAATTTAAAATATTCTAATTATAATAAACTTTAAAAAAAAAAAATGCTCAACTTAAATTTAAAAAAAATACAGAATGAAGAATGAATAATTGAAGAAGAAAGAAATGAAATATAAAAATTGATTTAAAGAAATTATTGAAATAATATATAATATAAAATTAAAAAATGAATAATTGATAGTTGAAAATTAAAAAATTGAGAGTTTAGAATATAGAACCTATTTTTGATTTAGGTGGAGTTAAAATAGTTTTGGGTCAAACACATGATTTATGGTTCAATGCTTTGGGGTTTAGGTCAACCTTAAGATTATTCATCACTAATATGTAGTTCAAGTTGATATTTTAAAGAAGATAGATAGAAGAACGAATAATTGAAAATGAAAGAAATAAAATATAAAAAATTATTTAATGAATTAATAGAATTAGTAAAAAATATAAAATTGAATAATAAATAATTGATAGTTGAAAATTAAAGAATTGATAGTTGAAAATTAAAAAATTAAGAGTTGAGAATGTTGAAATGTGAAACAAATGAAGAAGTGGAGGTATTTTTATAGAAAAAAAAAAAAAAAGACAAATCGTTAAGTTGGGTTACCCTCAATTCGTAACCGGCCTGTGAACCCACAGGACGGTTATGGATTGAATCCGTCAACTCGTGATCAATGATTTTTGAATCGTTAAGCAAAGGTCGATTACAAGCCGAATTCAATTCCGACCCAACTTGTGGTCACCCCTATTGCCACCCTCCATGCCAAAGATGGAACCTAAGTAGTGGAAATGGCGAAGAAGGGTTTGACAAGGGAGTATGGTTTTCAGTACAGGAAAGGAGAAATGGAAATCAAGGATGGAATTGTCTTTTTAATGTCTTATAGCCTTGTAGGATTGAAAAGTGTTCAATCCCACCCCTTGAGTCTGATTCCCCATCAACATGAAAAAGTAATTTGTAATGAAGTCACATGACCTCTTATCAATCCACCCGGTATCACATCAAACGAGCTCTTAAAAGTAGTCAATAACACTCAATCTATCAAAGCGGACCAGACCTTAAAGTTTCGAAATACATCCAATCTAATGAATATGTCCCAGAATAATTTCACCATTTGTTAGAGCACCAAGTTAAACTCTTTAATTTTTAGACTAACTTATCATGTTAATTATTTGATAATTTTTAACGTCAATAAACTTTCAAATCATAATATTTGTTATATTACTTAAGTTAGCTTATTATTATTATTATTATTATTATTATTATTATTGAACTAAAAAAAATATTAAATTGGCTCATCAGCGAGACAGTCATACAATGGAATCAATTTTAGTAATACTCTTGAAAAGAGACATGAATTATTATGTGTATCATTCTTGTGTGAAAAAAGTAGATATTCTTACCTAAAGTGTCCTCACAAGAAATATTTACCCGATTGACTGGATTTTATTGTGCATACATAAACGATTATTAACCTTTTATAATCCATAAAGAATTTATAAAATGAAAACCAATCAAAATTCACCTTATACTAACTAGTTGATTTGAAGTTATTTCTATATGTATGCTAATTTTTGTTTAGGAATAATATATTTTGTAAGCATATTTTTATTTATTCGATGATACCGAGCTTCACCTTTTTTTTTTCTCTTGTTAGTTATTTGAGTTCTTGATAAGCCAAAAAACATAATAATGATTAAAGAAGTTATGGCGCCATAATGTATTATAACTCTAGTGATTGTTGCTAATTATATGTATTAAATGATAATAATTTTTATTTTGTCATAATAATTATTTTTATAAATTTAATTGTGATCAGAATTATGTCTAAATTGTCAAATGGTAAATCTAGTGAAAAATACATCAAATGTGTAGATGATAAGTGTATTTATCTATCATCAAAATACCCAATAAATAATATATCAGATATAATATGAATATTACCTACTAATACAATAGCTAGTGATTTTGACAATTTTTATTGTTATTAAATTATTGTTAGATATATGTCGCTAATTGCCGCCAAGTCATACAATTCTTGCATCATTAATGTTTAGAATGATAATTTAAAATACCATTTTTATAACTATTTAACTTGGAACATTATTGTGATAGAACAAAATTGTGTCACTAATAATATATATATATATATATATATTATAATTATTGACAACTTTCACATCATATTATTATTTTATCATTATTATGTTTTTCTTATTTACATTTTCTTTTCAACAAATTATCCAAGCTTTTCTCATTTTAATATTCTAATTCCGTTAATCTATATACCACTAATCTAATTTATTTATGTTTTTTTTTAACCTTTGCCTTTTTATATTCTTTTGTCTCATTTTGCTTTTTTACCATTTTTAATTTTATAAGCGCTTAAATCATTTTTTTGTTTCTTTTTCTTCTTCTTCTTTTGACGGTGAATTAAATCCAATAGGTATTAATCTAACAATTAATAACTGAATTAGGGTATTAGTCAATATTGAGCATCAAATTAATGTTGTTGGTCAAACTTAATTTAACTTGATTTGATTAGTAAAAATAATAAAATATATATTTAATTAGTAAAAAATAATATAATATATATAAAAAAATTAAATTACTCGAGTTCAATTCATATTTAATTCTATTAAAATTCATTTCAATTAACAATTAAATTAAATTTAAACATAATTTTAAAACTTGATAAAAATTCAAACATACTTGAATTATAATATTTTCAATTTGATTTGATTCATTTACACCCTAATCGAAGTTTTATAAAAATCTTGTGTTCAAATCCATGAACATTTATCAACTGTGGAAATAATTGTTAAATAAATTCAAAAAATTATCATTAAAATGGCAATAATACCTAACTTATGCGGCAAAATTAAAGGCATAAAATCTTGATTTGAAAATCCGCTGAAATTAATTCAATCAAACACTAATTTTCACCATGTGTTAATAGTAGAGTCCCAACTTTTAAAATTGGATCAAACTAAAACTTGATTTAGACTTTGATGGGACTCGATAAAAATCCCAATTGATTTAGCCCAGTCACATGCTGTTGGACTCGCTTTTTGACCCTCTACCGACATTTTTGAGTTTTGACCAACTTTGGCGCCCCTATTTCTTTGGAAAAATATTTATGAAATAAATAATTCAGACCCTTTATTTTAATATTATATTTTATCTTTATTTTATTAATTTAACTAATTTTATCTCGTATTGAGATACGGGACAATGATTTTCTAATTTTAAACTCAAAATACCAGGATAGCATCAATATCTCTGTTTTTAAATAGGACTAATTTTTATACAGTATGGAAAATATGTTCTTAACTAAAATATAAAAATAAGTAATTGATAATTTAAATAATCTGAACTTTAAAAAAAAAAAAAATCAATAACAAAAACAAAATTATACCACACAGTTATATATCAAATAAAAATATATCATTGAACATTGACATTTATTTTAAAATATTTTAGACAGTCTCTATCCATACACGACAAATTTGTCATTGAACATTGACTCAACATAATTTGGACTAAAATTTAACCTTGACATACAACATTTTTGAATCTAAAATAATTAATATCATATTCCACTTCAGAAAAAACGAAAACAAAATTTAGATTAAAATATAAAAATCTTAAACAGTTAATATACTGAAGAGATAAAAATGTCTTAAAAAACTAAAGCACTAAATAACTGCTTCCACTTAACTTGTAAGGCGCTACTTTATAGTAATCATGTGTTTGAATTAAAGGATTTGAGAGCTAAGGATATTAAACTCACACTTTGGGTTGTTTGATAATTCAAGTTGTAATAGATTTCAAGTCTTTCTGCATATATTTGATAAATTTCAAGTCATTTTGAAAACCTTGACTCCAAATCCTCCCTCAAATCAAAATCCATAACATGATCATTAGAATTACTCAATAGGATGTTTCATGGAACATATCTTAAATAATACTTCAATTGAGATGTATTTTCCCAAAAACTTGGTTAATCATCAGATAATAAGGGATTAAGCTAATCCTAAAATCTACCAACTAAAGCCAGAAGTCAAGGGTGTAAGAATTTCACCACCTTCGGCATCTAAGTTAAGAAATCCCATACTACAGCTATCGATATTCAGAGAAGAAAAAAACCCAGAACAGCTGAAGCTAAGTCGAAATCAATATAATCTGTGTATAACTTTCACTACTTATTAAAATCTACTCAATCAGTATGCCAGCACTTAGTGTCGTCTAGTCAAAATACCTCATTCAAGACAACACAAATTCATTTGGAGGGCGAAGGCAGACAGGAACCTCATGCTCCTCTGGTCCCACACGATGTTTAGGCACTTTGATCTCAAGAACTGTTCCACTCTTGTCAAAGTATGCTTCAAGCTTTGCATCATCAGGGATCCGAGTGGGCAGTGGGATTTCTCTTCTGAACTCTCCAGGGGGGCAATGCTCTGGAGCTGGATCAGTGAGCTTGAATGTCCGCTCACTTCTCTGAACAAATGGCATGCATGCTGTACTCACAGACGAGATCTTCACCACACCATGGTGAGATTGTTCCACCAGTGGACTTTCACCCTTTCAGGATCAGCAAAAGGTAAAGTAACGAGTATCAAGTATCCTTCTTCATCCTCATAAATAGTTTTAGCTGCTGTAACAGGGCCATATACATTTCTCATCACCCCAGTAAACTCACTCAACCAAGGAGGTTCAATAGAATGGAACTCTAAATCTCGATGTCGATCTCCATTAATATCATTAGTCAAACAGCAATCTTCATCATTTCCATGTGTGAAGAGATCTTTCCTCTTCTTGTTACAAACAGATGAGAGATCTATTCCATTGCCATTTACATGGTTTAATGGTTGAGTTGATAAATTCAAACCTGATCCATTAAGCAGTTTCTTTGCAGGAGGGTGCGGATTATTCTTCAATGGGGGAAATGGTCTTTCAAGCTCAAAATCTGTATTTGGAAGGTTCCTCCATGAACTAAATTCTTTTGCCTCGGGTGGGATACCAAAGTTCAGATCTCTACCAGTCAGTTCCACCCACTTCTTCTGTTCTTCCTCATCGAGGCCCATGAGATTGGGCGATGGAACCAGTTCTATCCCATGCAAACACTGCGGATTAGAGAGTCCCCTGTAGTGCTTTCGCTGCATTTTGTGAGACCGCACAAAACCCTTGTCAGCACTAAATGGAAATGGACGCTGACCCTGGCGAGAGTGGCCATTCATGTAACTTCTCAACTGCATCTTACCCAGTGCATTCTCAGGCCTCTCCTTAAAAACCCACATATACATATTCTCCATATCATGCTGCACCAGGAAGATATCGAGTTGAAGATCAGACTTATCAAAGCCAGACACGCCATTACTATCCCAAACTATGTTGCACTTCGATTTGTCTTTCAAGACAGGCTTGAAATAGAAACTAAAGAAGAACCAAGCACCCCACACACTGTCCAATCTCTTGGCGCACCTTCGCCCAATTTTAGGCAAATCAAGAAGTTTATCCGAATCATTAACTTGGTGTCCAAGCCCAACCTCAAGCATATCAAAAGAGTCGTGGTTCCAAGACTGAGGAGGAGGACTTCGCTCCGCGGACAACGGAAGATTAATATCCGGTGGCCCGGAAAGAATAACTTGCCTATTCATATCGCGTTCCGGCTCCTCATGACAGGTAGCAATTGAATCCATAGACAAGAATGTTGATGGGGGATAATTCTCCATACTTAAGCTTGTCAAAAAATCTTCCCCCATTTCGTAAACTTTATCCTCTTAACAATTTTGGGTCTATATTCAAGCAATCAATAATTCCAATATTCAACTAAAACACCCACCAAAATCAAGATAAAAAAGCACCTTTTTACAGAAGTTCCACAGCAAGGAACCCCTATAAAAATACCGCGGGACTCATCTTCTCATAGAAATACTCAATCTTTGAACTCAAAATAAATAAGGGTACTGATGAAATTTATCAATTCAAACGAGGGGCAATCAGGAAGATCAAATCTGTGAATCCCAAACAGGCAGAAGAATAGAAAAAAAAAATCTGCACAGTCAATGAAGGGCTACAGGAAAAAGAAAAAGGAACTTCGAAAAGGAGAAAGGCCCATAATCAAAGAAAATAGGAAATCAGAAAATTACCTTTAGGTTGTAAATCCACGAAAAAATTGTGAAGATCTTAGCATTTAATTCTCCGCAACAATCTACAACTGAGAGGAGGAGGTAGAGGGATTGAGATTAAAGTGACAATAAACGGCGACTGATTCCGTTAGAGAAAACGTCTGTGATAAGGGGTGTGAGGGGATGACGATAGATGTTTTGTGATAAGCGCTTAGGTGCAACGGGACCACTACAAATAAAAAGGTTAATTGCAAGAAAATAAAATCTCCTCAAATTTTAAGTTTTTATAATTTAAGGATTGTTTCCAGAAAAAATAAAAAGAAAAAAGAATGAGGTAAAATCTTTTGAGGAAAATTCTTCTCGAAAGTATACATGTTTGGTATTAATTTCTCACCCTATTTTTAATATTAATTTATTTTTTAAAATAAAATTAAATATATATCACGTTTTTTAGTACATATTTCTCAAAATTTACATATTCTCCCAAAACATAATAACACATCCTCTTTGAATAAATTCTCACAGAACACCCAAAAAAAAAAAAAAAAAGAAAGAAAAATCATCATAGATACCCATTTTCTGTGTGTTTTATAGTATCTTAATTTTCTTAAAAAACAACTATGTATCTACTATAAGATTAAAATTAACAAGAACATAACAACAAACAACTTTAGCTTAGTAACAATTCTTAAAATTTGTTGTTATTCTTATATGTGTGTACATATAAGATATTGATATGGTATGAATTCAAATGTTTAAACTTCAGCTTCTTGTAAGTTATCAACTCTTAGACCGGCTTTTGCCTTCGATACATGTAAGTTGTTAGGGCGTCGGGGTTGTTCCAGTGAAAATTTTTCAATGCTTAAATCAACATCAAAGAAGTGTTAATAAGCCGTAAATTGAAAAGCTGCAAATGCTCAATAACAATGACACACCTTTCAAATGGTCTGGAACGGGGTATTTTTAGGTGTTTAATTTGAAACTTGGGTTTCGCGGACTTTTAACGTATTTTTAGGTCTCATGGGCTTGTACTCCTTATTAGGCTAAAATTTAATATTTTTGGGTTTAATTAATATAATAATCTTACAAATTTGCTGATAGAGCCTCTTAAGCCCGTTGACTTGTTCCTATTAGGCTGGACCTCTTAAATTCTTTTACTTAAATTATAATTAGGTATATCATATAGCCTCACTCCCAATTAAATTCCATGGTAGGGGGCTTAGCCAGGAGTAAATTATCGACTAATTGGATGTAGCTTGCAGCTAGAAGAAGTTGACATAAATTATAATAGTATTTCTAGCCTAGTTTGACCAAAAAGTGAACATTGTCCGTCTTCTATAAAAAATACCACTTTTTTCAGGTAGAAATGTCCTTCTAAGCAAAACTCAATTTATACGGAGCCCATCGTTATTTTAACTAAATTCCATTATTTTGAAGGTTAAAATACCATTTTTTATACCGCCAGAAAGTGTACTACTTTTATGCTTTTACTCTTCAATAGTTCAGGGACCTATTTCTAAAAATGGAAAATTAGGTTTCAAGTGCAACCATTCTTTTCTCTGCATGGTGATAGCTCTCCTCCTAGCACACTGGTAGCGACTTTCAACTCCGCATGTCGGCCAAGTCATGCCACCGCCTTGGTTAAAGGGGGCATTCGATAGTTGTGCCCTTATTAGATCGAGGCAACGATAGCCTAACCATGATTTTCCTCATCGTTTCATTGAGCGACAAAGATACAACAACTGGTTCTCCATGAGAGGTCAAAGGGCAGTTGTCGGCAGAGACAGTTGCGCCTTAATACGTAAAGGCTAAGACTTCCCTAATGCATGTTGTTTTTTGGCTACTAGTGATGAACCAGGTGGAGGCTCGACCTGATTTTGCTTTTCGAGCCCAAGTCGAGAAAGCTAATTACTCGACCTGGTTTTGGTTTAGATTGGTTCGATCTGGGTGATGATGGTAGAGCTAGCCCAGGTTGAGGGCATATGAGTGAAATTGGATAATGTCATCCATTAGCGACCACTGCTGCATGGCTACCGGCAATGAGCTCAAGTCAAGTGATTGGCACGACTTGATTCTAGTTTAGGTCAAGTCAGAGACTCGACCTGGTTCACCTTGCGAGATGGGCTCGACCTCTTTTCGGTTCAGGTAGCTTACTGGTGATGATGGTATGGTCTAGGTCGAATGATGTAAATGATCATTTGAATCAAGATAATAAGTTCAGAGAAGTTTATTTCAGTTATCCATCAAGAAAGGACGACTTAGTCCTTCTAGGACTTAATCTTAAGATAAAACATGATAAGAAGTTGGCCTTGTGGGCGGAAGTAGTTCTGGCAAATCAACAATTATTTCCTTACTTGAAAGATTTTATGACTTGTCAAAGGAGATATACTACTTGATAGGCATAGAATAAAAAGACTCCAACTAAATCGAATAGGTCTCAATTTGGGCTGATAAATCAAGAGCCAGTCCTTTTTGCCACATCCATAAACTAATTATATTGTTTGAAAAGCGATGCTCCTTTGGAACTGGTTATAAGTGCAGCTGCAAATGCATATAATTTCATTGTTGAATTACAGAAAATATATGATACTCAAGTAGGGCAGCTTGGTGTTCATTATGAAAGGGATGAAAAATCAGATTGTACTTCTTCTCCAAGTCCTTCACAAGGGCATTTACTTGAAATGAACTTACTACATTAGAAGCCGTTTTCTTCTTTTTTTAAAAAAAAAAATTAGATGCCGACACATGATGTGCTCTATGGAGTATTGTGGTTGCCTTTAATTAAATTGTCTCCAAATTTTTTTATCAAAATTAAAAGGATTTTGATCCATTTAGATGGACCCTCATAGGCATGACTTTTCTTTGTCTATGAACTTAGCTTGGACAAGGCATGTTTTCACTCGTGAATTTCATGCGGAGGCACTTTGCATCGCCTAACGTGAGTAAGGTGACTTAAGTAACTCAGTTTAATTTTGATTTGATTCAGTACTTGGTTGAATGAGCTTCTACTTCTCCTCCATCGCATTAAGTGTTGGGGTAATGAAAGCTATCATATGAAGTGTGGAGATAAGAAAGCTTCTCTTTTACTGAACTAAGTCCTAGATGAGAATGCTTTGTCTCCATTCATCTTATTTATCCTTGGGTGCAGCGTGGAGATTTCTCAAAATGCGCCTATCTGGGATAGAGCCCCCCAGTGGCACTACTACTTACTTCTAGCTGAGACTTAGTATTTGCATTTATGTCCTCATATGATTAGTTATTAATCAACTTTCATATTTCTCTTCTCGTTGAAATCGTTAATTACCATGAGTTGTGTTAGACAACTTCTTACAGGCATGTATTGAGTAATTACTATAAGCTGATCTGGATGGCTTCTTCTTACAAGCATCAACTTTTTATAAGTTGTTATGAGCCTCTTTAGACTTCTTATAGGTAAGTATTTTGATGCATCACCTCGAGTCATTTTAGACTTTTTATAGGTAGGCATCACAACATCTTACCATGAGTCCTTTAGGCTTCTTATAAGTGAACATGTGGGCGAGCCACCATGAGTCTTTTAAACGACTTCTTATAAGTGAGTGTTCCTGATATTTGGAGTATAGAAATAACAAATTCAAGTAGAATGCAGTAAGTTAATTTCAAAAAAATGAGTTTACTAACAATTCAAATAAATATTTACATCGAGACGGTTAATACCACCTCAAAGATAACTGTTGTTATACTTGGGGGTGTTAGAGTAGGATGCCCAACGCCCCAATTAGATTGTGTGTATTATACTCTTTTGCTTTTGTAAAGACAATTTTATTGGAAATCATATTAATAAAAAAGTATTTTCTTTATCTTATGTCTTGCATTTTTTTATTTCTGCACATTAGATAAAGTCCTTAGACCAAATTTAGTTACGGGGCATGGTCGCGCATATGATGGCGATCATGGAACATGCCTCTAAGGCTTTGGTTTTAAATAAGTTCCGAGTCGAGAGTTTTTTGAGATAGGACATCAAATAGCTCAGTAAGACTCGTACATATAATGCATGCTCGTGAGACGAGAATGTCACATTCCATTAGCATTAGCATAGAGACGTAAGTGCATATATGTGGGTGCTTGTTAGGGAACAAGTACACCGAATATGGCCTGTAAGAAATTCTTAGTTGGAGGCTTTGCCCATCGAAATAAGAATTTCTGTGTTGCGATAGTACACGACTAGTCCTTAGACTTGAGGCACGATGGTAGCCTTGTGTGCATCCTGCAACACTTTGATATATCTTCTGATTGCTTGACAATCACAAAGGGGGTATGTTGGGTATTGCACTGGTGTGCATGGAGGTTTGTCAGTGGCCAACATAGAATTCGACACTTGTTTTTTTTTAAACAAGGGAATCTTCTGTGTTTTCATAGTTCGTGATTCAAAGACCTTGACCAAGACAGAATGAATTATGATTTATCAAGAATTATTGGAACTTGAAATGGGATCACAGCAATTGAATCATTTAGGGTTTCGACTTATAATCCATGCCTTAGATTCAAACAGGAGATTAGCTGTTGAAAGGACCGTACGTGTATGGTACTCGCAACTGAAATAGGTTTACTCGCTATTTCACCTAAGACTAGTTTGCCATGATTACTTGTTAGGTGTTTTCATGGATAGTGAGGTTCTTGAAATTAAGGAGTTGATTCCAAGCGGATTAATTAATTGGATTAATTAATTGGAATAATTGTTATTCATAAGTTGCAAATGTTGCAAACCCACTACTAGCTTAGTAGTGAACCTAAGAGGGTCACACATTTTTATGAAAAGTAACATTTTTAATTTTAGATTTTATCCAATGGTTGGAAATTAATTAATTAATACTGATCAATTAATTAAATAAGGGTTTTATTTAATTTAATAGTTAAATTAAATTATTCAATTAAGTAATTGGATTATTTAATTGGACCTAATTTGATTAGAAAGCCCAATTGGAGTAAATTGAATTAATCAATTGGATTGATTAAATTGGGATTGAATCAATTGAATTGATTTGGAGATTTTTGAGTCCAAGCCCAAAATAAATGTGGATCACTTAAGAAGCCCACTAAAGTATGAAGAGAATAAATTAAATAAATATGATTTATTTAATTAACATATTTATAGATAAATAAATATAGTGACCAATTTTATAGGATAAAATAGGCCACTAAGATTTAATTTATGTATAAATATAATTATAGTATATATATATGATATATATCTATCTTAATATTATTTGAAGAGTTCAAATTAATATCAACAATGTATGTAGACAATTTTGATGATTAATGTAGTTTCAAATTAGTCCACATACAATAGAAGAGTGAAAAAAGAAGAGTTCTTGAAAGATTTGGAATCCTTCCAAGATAAGGTTTTGAAATAGTTCAAAATAGAAAAACTTTCCAAGAGTTGAAAAATGATTAAAATTTTCAACCCTATATATATGAGGGATGAAAATTACATAATTCAATTCAAAAATTTGAGCAAAAATATTTTGTTTAAAGTCTTCTATTTTTACTTTTCAAGAAAAGAAAAGAAAGAAAAAGAAAATCAGTTTCTTGTTATTTTCTTTATATCATTGTTTCAAGAACTTAAAGAATATATCTTTATTATTCTTGAAAATATACTCCGGTTCTAGATTAGTAAACAATTAAAAGGATACTAGCGAATCCTTTTGATTGGTGTTGCTTTTCATATCGTGGATCTGATAGAGGGGAGACACTTGGATCCCTGCGAGTTCTGATAGTCCAGGATAAGCAATTGATTGCATCATTCCCTACAACATCCGGAGTGCACGAAAGGTATAATCTGATTTTATATTTATTTATATATTCACTTGAATAAGCGCGATCGTTAAAATCTCTTTTGAATCAAAGGGGTTAAATTTATGTTTGATAAAAAAAAAAATTTTAATTTTCCACTGCGTATACCCTTGCAATTATAGCGAACCCAACAGGGGGAAAAGAAAAATACATAAGCAAAAACTCAATTAAATACTCTTAACAAACTACTTAGCTTTTACACCATATTGGTAGCACATTTACAGTGCGTTAGTGCCCACGCCATTTGTCGTCCTATTCCACTACCTTGAGGAGTGCTCCCCTTGCATTGTGCGGACTCCTCCAGACAGTCCTCCCAAGATAACATTTATGATTCCAGTAATCGGGAGATTATTATTTCCAAGGCTCCTGCTAAGGTGGCTGAGTAACTCATCTTCTACTTATGGAGTGTCATTCTTACGATAGTCCTCTTGAGGGGCCTGGGGGCCTTAATTTACAAACTTTTTCAAGTATCCTCGTTGTATGAACTTTTCGATCTCATTTTTTTAGATAAAAGCACTCCTTGGTGGTATGCCCTTGTTCGCAATGGTAGCGATAGTACTTTTGGACTTCATTCTCTTGGGATCCTCCAACTTTCCCGGAGATTGGATGATCCCTTGCTATACTGCAACCACTAAGACTTTTCTTATCGGGGCAATTAAAATGTATTGTGGGTATCCTGATGGGGTGTGCCTATGCTCTTCAGTCTGCATCTTGCCCCCGTCTTCTCATCTCTATGTTTGTGCTTTGTTCCCACTCCTTAAAATGTTATCTTTTTTATGCTGATATACTTCTCCGCTCTGGTAATGAGCATCTCCAGTGCGTTAGGGGTTCTATAATGGATTCTTTGAACCTCCCATTATGAAGATTCTGTTGTATAATGCTGGCGAGTAACCCATGGTAGATGTGGGGAATTTCGTGCACTACCTCCATGAAGCGTCTGATATAGTCTCTCAAAGGCTCCCCATCTCTTTGGGCAATCGTGAATCGGTGTGTGACCGTCTTGAGGTACTTTTGATTGATAGAAAATTGATGCAAGAACCCTCATGTTAGTTCTCAATATTGGTTATACTACCAATAGGGAGTTGGTTGAATTACAACAATGCACGCTTGGAAAGCGTGGTGCAGAAGATCTTACAAAAAGTGGCGTCGCATAAGTTATACAAGATCGTGCCCCGTGAGTATCAGCCCCTCTACGCCTCGTCACTTCATCCCTCTGCTTAATCCTTTTAGGAGTCGGAGTAGAGGTTTGGTTCTGCGAGATGACTGAAGGAGCTCCTCTCTACACTGGTTAGTAGCAAATTGAGCTACTGCTTAACTTGTAGCTCGGGCTGATGCATCATGCGCCTCTTGGGTTATTTATAACAAGACTGGTTGAGTTGGCTCCTCTTCTCTGAACGCGGTGGTGGTGGATAATGGTGAGGAAGTGGTTCACGTAGCTGGTCCACTCTGTTGTTGTTTGCTCTTCTTTCACGAGAGATGTCTTGAGTGCTAGGTTCCTTAGCTCTAGTTCTAGTTTGCATCTTCAATGTCTTGATAGTCTTTTCTCATACAACCAAAATGATGTGGTATAGATCAAAATCCTCAAATGTCAGCTACTCGCGAGCTATCAACTCCTAGATGGGCTACTGTCTGCGATATAGACAAATCGTTAGGACGTCGAGGTTGTTCCGACGAAAATCTTTCGACGCTCAAATCAACATCAAAGAAAGTGTTAATAAGCCGTAAACTGAAAAGCTGCAAATAATCAATAACAATGATATACTTTCTAAATGGCCTAGATCGGGGTACTTATATATATATATATATATTTAATTTGGAACTTAAATTTCGTTGGCCTTTTGCATATTTTTAGACCTCATGGTCTTATACATCTGATCAGGTTAATATTTAATATTTTTGGATTTAATTAAAATAACTATTTTACAAATCTACTAATAAAACTTCTTAAGCTCGTGGACTTGTTCCTATTGAATTTGACATGTTAAATCCTTTTACTTAAATTATAATTAGGTACATCGGATATTCCCATGTGTATACGTGTATACATATAGCTTAATATTCTGCTAAATTTTAAGGAGATTTTAATGTTTTTTAATTCAGATTCTCATTTCAACGTATAGCTTAATATTCTGCTAAATTTTAAGGAGATTTTAATGTTTTTTAATTCAGATTCTCATTTCAACGTATTTCTTACTTATTTAGTCTATTTTTGAAGTATTTTTTCTTTTATGATTATCGTAATCAATATAATTCACCCTGTTGCAACTTTAATCAATGTAAAACTAAAACAATATCATGATGTTATTAGATTCAATTTTACATGTGAGCGATGCATTTCTTTTTCTTTAAAAACACTGCATTTTTCATTTTTCATTTTAGTTTAGCTTTAATTTTGCCCTGTTCTTTTTTTTTTTTAATCTTTTAGAAAAGGGAATGGTCTTGTAAAAAAAATGATTTGAAATTACTAATATGATTTGACAAATTAGCAAAATCGAACAAGTTTTTGTTCAATATTTGGTATAAGAGATGGTCACACAAACGCTATGTTTGGTTTTATTTATAAAAAAAATTCATCTTTTAAGAATAAAAAATACTTTTTGTAAGTGTATTTTAGAGGAATGATATACTTACTCCCCCAAAAATATAATCTAAAATGCATTATATATCTTCTATTCATTACATCAATTCAAATATATATATATATATATGTATATAAGTCCCAATTAAAATATATATATATATTTTTCTAATTACAATCTTAATATAAATATATATTTTTTAATTATTATTTATATAACAACATAAATTATTATAAAAAATTAATATGACAATGCTGAGCAGATAAAATCCTATATGAAAAGACATTTACAATTAAAAACATTAATCAAAAAATCATTCATATAAATATATTTTTCCCAAAAATATTTTACATCTTTATCTTTCAACAATTCATCCAAATACATTTTTATTTTTTACACATTCTCCAATCCCATTTGCAAAATGTATTCACCACTCTCAAAACACCCAAAATAACACTAAATAATAACAAAAACCTTTTGTTTTTAGAAGAATTTAAGATTATTTAAATCTTTCATATTTGATAAGATTTCCAATATTATCTTGAAATTGCAGTATAACTAAATAATTAGAAACTCTTTTCCCGAATTTTTTTTATGGAGGCAAACGGATCCTAAGAGAAAATTTTAAGTGCAGGTAATTTTTTTTGGAGAAGAGGTAGTTCTTTTGGTGGAAAAAAAAAAAGAGATGCAAAATTAAGTTTTGTTACTTATATTTTCCATTTCACTTGCTATATAAAATCTCAAATGTAATGGTATGTTTGGACACTAGATTTTAGTGAGAAAAACAAAAGAAAAATATTATTACAAAATAAACCACAAAACCAAACATAACATAAAAGAACAGTTGAATTGATTTTGAAGGGTTATTGCAGTAAAGAGGTTAAAATAGAGAAAAACAATGTAATCTCCTCCCTTTTCTAATGTTGCTAAAAAAGCCAAAAGTTTTAGGATGCAATGGAGTTGAGCCCATATAAGCCCAAGTCCCAGCTGGACCTTAATTGGACTAGAATTTTCGTTAAATTAAGTCTGCCACAGTTCATTCTGGGGGCCCAAAGTATTGGCCCCAAAAACAACTTAAAGAATGGGCAATACAGCTTTTGAAACCGATGTGTTTTCAGTTGTATCAGCAAAAAAAGATGCAGTTTTCAAGAACTTTATCTAAGGCCAGTGTTTTAATTTTATAAAGAAAAAGTACTTTTTTAGTTATTTCCTGGTGATACTTTTGATAATTTTCATCTAATGGGTTCTTAAATTAGAACCAAATTATTTATTAATCCCAAGTTTTGCTATAGAGAGCTGAATCAAGCGGGGTTGGTCTGTTGGCATAGCTTGCAACATAGGATAATTTGTCATCAAACTATTTTGATATTTGTTGGCCTTGTTTGTATGATAGTTTATACACAAGGATATCTTTGATATGGCTGTAACGAGTACTAATGCTATGTATTAGGGGTGAGCAATTGAGGGTCGGGTAGCCGATAGCTCGGGGCAACAATGTTTTTTTATTTTTTTGATAGAAAGTAGCTAGGTGGGCATCAAGAAGGCTGAAGTTTGGCATGCTATATAAATTTTTTTAACATAAAGTCTAACTCCATATATATATATATATATATATATATCAAAAAAATGAAAAAACATTGTTGCCCCGAGCTATCGGCTACCCGACCCTCAATTGCTCACCCCTAATATATAGGATTATTGGGTATTAGGATTAGGTTGTTTGGTTCCAATCCAATCTAAATGGGTTCGGTTAAAATAAGTAGGATTTTTTCTTAAGCAAATTTTTGAACTTTTCAATAATTCAAAATCCAATTTTATAAAATTGAATCTGGTGGAGTCTGGCCTCCGAATATGTATATATATATAATCACAAAATTAGGTCTTTTCTTCTTAGATTTTTTTGAATTAAATTCTCTCCTAGCTCCATGAATGCTAACCCCAAAATCCCCAAAATCGTTCACCAATCACCATTTCTCCATGGCTCCACCTGCCACCAACATTTGTTCTGTTTTTTTTTAGTCCAAAATGTTCTTTCTATTCGTTTAGGACATTATTTTAACGCTTATATAAAAGCATATGTGATGCATATAAAAATACTACGTATAAAGAAATTAATATTCAGGAGTCCAATTCTCCAACACAATACCTTAAATCATCCCAAAGCACCTACAAAAGAAAAGATAGGAATATTGGAGGTTGTATATTAAAAATTATCCAATACTTAAGTTAGTAAGAGTATTGGAGGATGATATCAAAATAATAATGTTGGAAAAATATAGTGTTGTAATGTAAAACATACCTCAATAATCATTGTTACTATCTTGTCTAGATATGATTTGGTTAGTTAGCAATATGTGGCCAAAAAAATACTTTTGTGAATTTGATAAGAAAATGAATTACTTGACTAATTTATTTTATATGGACTTATTTTATTTAATTTGTGTGTATACTTGCAAGGATAAGTGAAAAATCAAAGATTTTGGGAATCATCTTGAAGATTTTTTGTTAAGAAGAAAAATTATTTTGTAATATTTTGATAAGCCTAAGATTTTGGGAATCGTATATTGAAGATCTTTTTGTTAAGAAGAAAAATTATTTTATAATATCTTGACTTATTAAGAGATGATTCTATAAGTTTAGTCTATTTATGTTGATTGTTTGTGGTATTATACTTATTGTGTTTCTAGAGTTTAAAACAATAAGAGCAAAATTTTTACTTTTAAGGCAAAAATGAGAGTTTTGTCTTTAAAGTTAGCTAAGGAGATTTGATCTACATTACAAACTATATTACAACATCTCTACTCAACATTCTTCAAAAAAAGGAGGTGGAGTTTTTTCTGGTAATAAGCACTGCTGCTTGAAGTTTTCAGGAGAAGACGCATTGCTTAACGGAGGTCAACAACATTGAAGGAAGTTCAACGAAGCAATTCAAATCGAGGAAAGTTTGCAAATAAATCTGATTATTGAAGAACAATACAAGACGTCAATCAAATAAAGATGGAGTTTTTAATTTATTTATAAATTTCATATTTGTACTGTATAAATCATTTTCTAAACTTCGTGTATGTAGATTATTTTCGTACTTAAATCACATTAAAAATTATTGAGCTAGTTATTGAAAATTAACAAACAGTAAATTATGTTGTACGTATTATTTGTATGTTACAACATAAACTTGATCATGCTAATTTGAATAATTAATCTAAATACTGAGGCAACAAATTCTTTCAATCATGAAATCTTTAAATACAGTAGATGATAATAAGTTAATAAATTGAAGAAAGAATTCTACTTCATTTGTTAGATAAGCTTTGCAAGGCAACTTAACCATTAGTTAAGTAGTTCATTGAAAATAAGATTTTCTGTCCTTATTCAACACTAAGGAGTACCATCCTATGATTCTGCCAGACAACCCGGACTGCCAAGCAAAAACTCAGGTCGCGCACATTATGCTTAGGTTGGGCACATTCAGACTTAGGAATGACTTGACAATGTAGGAACCCCACAGCTCGGATACATTTTAGAGTTATCCAACGCCGCTACTCTTTGAACTATTCAACTGGCTATATTTAGGAGCTACTCAGCTCAGTCAATTCCTACTCGGCTTGATCCAATCAAATCAGCACAACTACTTGACAGTAGTGCTGAAGACTTAGCTAAACGTGTAGCCTGCGGTCAAGTCTAATTAGTCCAATGCCCAAATTTCTTAGCCCGCTCACTCGTGTCAAGACGGCATCAATATATGTAATTTTTTTTAATTATTTATTTATTTTTGATAACTTAAATATTTCATATTCGTCAAATTAATTTTAAACCTCCAAAATACCTGACTCTAATACTTTAAAAAGGATAAATCGTGGGATATGTTTCAATTAACTCCCAAATTTTCAACAACAACTGTACATTTCTGCGCACAAGAAGGTCAACCCACAGTGATTGCATCATATTAAATTTTGGCCATAGGATCCCACTATCAGTACAATGATTGTTTCATATTGAAATTCAGTTGTAAGTTCTCATCAGAATTCAAATCCTTATCCTATTATTGAAAGTGAATTCAAATTGATAATTTTATCAATTGAGCTATGTCTGCTAGTTTTTCATTTATTAGTTTTATTATTTGGGGTGGATAGGTTTTTGAATCTCACTTATGTCAATTGAAATGTCTCTTCTTTTTTATTGTCTTTTATCTTTAGATTAATGCATGCTTTTGCCAACCCATGTGAGATATCCGGTGCAGATGTGACCCCTCCAACCATTCTGTACACATACACATCGCCCTCAACTTTTTGCCAGTCTAGCTCTCTCTCAATTTTGCTCAAATCCCATAAATGCCTTTTATATTAGGAATGATCTTTAGACCTTTCTTATGCCAATAATCAACTTCATAAAATAGCCCAACTTTCCTTGTTTCGTCTTGCTATTGGACAGCTGCTTTCCCATATCTAGAATTGTTAAAAAGGTAATTTTTTTTTCCTTCTCCATAGGAAGAACGAATCTCACCGCCCATAGCGTGTATTTCAGGCTGAATACATTAAAATAAGTTCTTTAAAGAATGCTTTACAACATGGAATCGTATTTACTTTGTGGAGTATGTTGAAGTTTGGAGAAAACGGTGTTGTTAGGTCTATGCTTTTCAACCCGAACTGTGAACAATCATAGCAGGATTTCAAGAAAAGAGGCTAAGCCCTCTTATGGGCCCGTATAGCAATATTTTTCTTGGTTTTATTTTTCCAGGGAAGTATCTTTGAAAATTTTTCTATCTGGGTTTTCAACTTTTTGAGTTTCTAGTGTAATTTTGTGTGGATACACAAATGAGAGAATCTTAGTCACTGTATTCCAAAGCAGAAAATGGGATCTTTTAGTGGTTTAGGCATTGGTTTGAGTTTTGTTTTTGGTTGCATCTTGATGGGGCTTGTTGTAGAGCTTTACTATTTGCTGTGGTGGAAGAAGAGAATAGCCTATACTAGCAACAGAGAAATTGAGGAGTTTTGTTTTCTCTTCTGTTGGAAAAGGCCCAGTTCTTCATTTAACAGTACCAACAGCAGTCAAGAACTCACCAACTCAGTGAGAAACCCACGAGAACAAGAGGATTTGGAGATGGGCAACAGCAAAGATTTGGGGTTGAAGGGGTATGGTGAGGAAGGGGTGGAAACAGAGTTGATGAGAATGCACAATCTTTGTGGGCCTCCAAGATTTCTTTTCACAATTAAAGAGGAAAGCAAGGAGGATCTGGAGTCTGATGATGGGAAATCAAGAAGCAGCAGAAAAGGGTCAAGAACAAAGAGTTTGAGTGATCTTGTTTTTGCTGTTGATGGCACCTCTTTCCTCACCCCTTTGTCTTCACCTACTGTTAAGGCTCCACTCTTCTCAGATTCTTACCATAATCATGGATTCAATCCCCTCTTTGAGGCCCTGACAGAGGCAGAAGTTAACAGATTGAGATCTTCCCCACCTCCAAAGTTTAAGTTCTTGAAGGATGCTGAGGACAAGTTAATCAGAAGGTTGTTAGTGGAAGAGGCTGAGAGAAAAAGGGTCCTAAAGAATGAAGGGTGAGTTCAAGATTCTGCCATCAAAGATTCTCAAAATTCAAGAATGCAATCTCAAGAAGAAAAAAGATGCTTCTTTTGTTCAATTCACTAACCAAGCAGCACAGGTACTTCCATTGGCTGCTTCTCCAACATTGTGACCAGTTCTTGACAAGAAATCCTCTGTGCAGTAGATTCCACATGAATTGAGAATGTAATGGTTTAGGTTATTATTCTTTTCTTATTCACTTTTTCTTTTATATGTTCATTTACTGGTTAAATCTGTATTTTTGATTCTAGGCATCTAGCCTTCCACTAATAGAGAGCAGAATTCATTTCAATATCCTGTGTTTGTGGGCTTTCGGATTTTCTTAGTTTTCTTTGGTTGTTAATGCAAATTGACATTATTAATGTGATAAATTTATTCACCTCCTAAGTCTTTAAAGTACTATAAATGCAACCTGCCAATTAATGCTTAGGCATCCGCATGGCAAGCATTATCTAACAAGTCAGTCATATTAATGTGCTAGTTATTATCAATGTTCTGGCCATGCTTTGTTAGAAAAATGGGGAGCACGAATGGAATTGCATAACAGATTGGACCCTCTACTCCAATTTGCTATTTATCATTCATTTCTTATTAAACGCAACATGTAGACTAGGAATCACAATAGTACATGTTGAAATTCAAATTCAACAAGCTGGGATTTTACTCTTACAAATAAAGTTGGGTTGATTTTAAATTTTTATTTTTAAACCCTCGTTAAATCTGTTCCATTTATTTTTTTTAAAATTTATTATATATATTTATATGATTTTTTTTCAAAATATATTTTTTAAAAAGTTTTAATTTGTTATTATAAAAAAATATTTTTTTAATATTTTTAAAATAATAAAAGTCCAACTCGTCATGGATCTGGATTTGGGTAAAAAAAACAATTGATGAGATGTATCTCAATTTAGCCTTCCTAAATCCGTTTCTTTACCATCTTTGTGGTAGACCAAAAGTATTATTTCTTCTATTTTAATTTAAAATTTCATCACTCATTTCTTATTAAATGGTGTTCAGGAATCAAAAATATTGTTATTTTATTCTAATTTAGTATTTTATCATCTATCCCATATTAAATGAAGTTAATCGATTGAAATGTTGCATCCATCATTTTAAGAATCTCGAAATCTATGAGTATGGTGTATATATATATATATATATATATATATATATATATAGAGAGAGAGAGAGAGAGAGAGAGAGAGAGAGAGAGAGGCCCCTATAATGGCTTAATTTGGTTCATTATTGCGAATGATTGTGTTACCTAAGGTAGGGGCATAAAGTTTCATCTTTATTGCTGGTGAATCTAATCTCATTGATACTTAGATAATTTCTTGTTCTTTGAAAGTGGGTTGCTTGCTGAACGTACACTTCTATCATTACCAAAGTTTGATGCACTTATGAATCAAATGTCTTGTACTTTCCTCACTTTCCTCCACCTTCACTGTTTAAACAATTTATTACTCTTTGCATTCTTGAATAGACTGACTCTGTGTCTGTTGCTTCAACACTCTCAACTGGGGTGGGTTTTCAAATTTTGGTCCCGTTTCTACAATTATTGAATTATGTACTTACAGATGATGCAGAGATGTGTGATCATGTAGATATACTGTAGAGCCCATTTGCTTACAAAAAATTTAAATATGTTTCAATTACGTTTTTATTGATTTAAGTATAATCAATATGCTAAATATGGACTTAGAGTAGTCCTCTTAATTAAGATATATTTTAATTGAGATAATATATGGAGATTATAACTTGAAATTCCCCACAAAAATTGGTGTCCAATTTTAGGATTCATGTGATATTTTTCTCTAATAAAAATACTTTTGGACGATGTAGAGTTCTTAAAGAACGTTAATATCAATCATGATATTTAATATCGTATAATGTCCCCAGCATTACAAGCTAACGCTATTTTTTATAAACTAGATGAGTTGATGATTGCCACAACTAATGAGAAATAAAAATCCCTTAAATCATACTAATAAACCTCAGAATACATGTCGGAGGAATTTTTATTATACTTTAATTGTCTCTTACATTTATTATGAATTGTGAGTATAGAACTAATTCCAATTTTAGGTAAAATATTAAAGAGATTACTAATTAAATGAGTAATTTAATTGTGCTAATAATTATTACTGGATGGCTATACTTGTATCCAATTTGAAAGTCCCATAATTATCTATTATTTGGCATTTATTGCTAATATCATCTTTAGATTCGAAAAATTGTTAAATGACACTAATTCATGTGGCGCTTATGAGGTACAACGCCTCACGTCTAAACTTGATCACGTTTCATGAACTGTCAAGTTCGATTTATGAATGCTACAATTTTAAAATTGTAAATCTAAGTGCAGGTTGTGTCAAATAATAATTTTTTTGAGAGTTCGAGATCGATACACAGGAAATTTGTTTGAAGTTTTCGAATTTATATTTTTTAAAAGATGGGATGAATGTGGTTCAGAATATAAAAAAATGCTATGACTAAGAAATCAAAATAATAAAAGTATTGAGAATTATGGATCCGCTCTTGAGTTTTGGATGGATGAATGATTATTTATTCTTTTTACCTCTTTTAAATACCACTATTGAAATTCATATATAATAAAGGTTTCAATGGGAAGATGTTATCAAATAACTCATGCATTAAGGTAATAGATAAGTGGATATTTTGACATATTTTTATATCAAATATTTTATACTTTTCTTGCTTTATTCTTATTAATATTATTATTTTATTAATATTTTGTGGTAGAGAATCAATGCATATAAAAAGATCAAAAGAAGCATGTTTGTAGACTTGTGCAGTTTTTGTATTTTGAGCATAACTTTTTGAACAAAAAATCCTATGAACTTGAAACTTATTTCATTTGAAAACGAAGAGATAGAAATACAACTTTCCTGTTGGAAGCTCAACCCAATTCACTTTTGATTATAGTAAAAAATTCATCCAAGTGGTTGCATAAAATAGATCACCAAAATTCGGATAAGAGTTCAGCTAGTATTGACTTATTTGACCAATTGGATCATATTTCTTAAGCTCAAATTTATTGCGAGCTGAAATTTGGATATGCTATACGCAAAAGGTAAATAAACAAGTTTGCGGAGACAAGATAGTGAGTAAATGTGTCAAAATGGTAAAAACATAAACTGCAAGTTGCTGTTGATGTTAAAGGATGACTCTTGAACATGATTCGATAATTTAATTATATCTTATTTATTTGACCACCAAATTTGACAAATGATAAATGAAAATATATCAGAACCGAAAGATCTATAATTTTTGTTCTTTACTCATCATCAAAATTGGGCTGTATTTGACCAAAAAATATAATTTAATTCAGTAGGTGAGAACTTTGTGTAATAACCTACCAACTCTTGACAACTAGCATACCCCTTGATTAACCCCTCTATTATTTTTTTGGTCTCTAGCTTACTCCAAGTACTATAAATAGACCATGTATTAAACTTGTAAGAGAAGAGGAGGAGGGAGGAGGGTAAATGATTTCTTTAGCCTAAGTTTTCTAGTATGTATGTTTTGTAGTAATGTAAGTTTTCTAATAGAAATAGAAATGCATTCTCTAATTTCTTTTCTATTTTCAGTCCTTCCTACTTTTATAATGTCTTTCTAAATTTTATTTTGTTGAGAAAAAATGATGAACCTCTTGATGGAGGAAGAGGAATGGTTATAAATATAGATATTTAAGTATGTTGTATTATTATTTTGAGTTTTGATCTAAACCCTACTTGTTTTGTGGTGATTCTTGATTTGTGTATCTCCAATAGCACAATAAATATTTGGGTTCATTTACCTTATTGTACGATTTTACCCCACCGACTGCTAATGTGAAACCTTAATTTGTTGTTGACAAAGTGTATAAATACTTGATCCCATAAATAAGTTTTGGCGTTAAGAGATAATTTGCAATAGTAAAACAATATCATGATTACCTTATTGCATGAGTTATTTGATAATATCTTCCCATTGGAACCTTTATTATGTTTGGATTCTAATAGTGACAATTAATAGAGGTAAAAATAATAAATAACTATTTCTCTATCCAAAACTCAAGAGTGGATCCCCAATCCTCAGTATTTTTATTATTTTGATTTTTCTTTAGTTACATCATACATTAATTATTCATATATTTTGATTCACATAAATCTCATTTATTTTGAATTATAATCCTGAATTCTTCAAGCAACTTCCCTGTGGATCGACCTCGGACTCACGAGAAATTTATTACTTAATACAACCTGCACTTGGGTTTACAATCTTAAAGTTGTACCAAGTTTTTGATCCATAGGGAAGTTGCTTGAAGAATTCAGGTTATAATTCTAAATAAATGAGATTTATGTGAATCAAAATATACGAACAATTAATGTATGCTGTAACTAAAGAAAAATCAAAGTAATAAAAGTACTGAGTATTAGGGATCCACTCTTGAGTTTTGGATAGAGAAATGGTTATTTATTCTTTTTACCTCTATTAATTGCCACTATTGGAATCTATACATAATGAAGGTTCTAATGAGAAGATATTATCAAATAACTCATGCAATAAGGTAATCATGATATTGTCTTACTATTGCAAATTATCTCTCAACGCCAATACTTATTTATGGGATCAAGCATTTATGCACACCTTTATCAACAACAAATTAATGTTTCACATTAACAATTGATGGGGTAAAACCGTACAATAAGTTAAATGAACTCAAATATTTGTTGTGCCATTGAAGATACATAAATCAAGAATCACCACAAAACAAGTAGGATTTAGATCAAAACTTAAAATAATAATACAACATACTTAAACATTTTCTATTCTTATAACCATTCCTCTTCCTCCATCAAAAGGTTCACCCTTTTTCCTCAGCAAAATGAAATCTAGAAAGACATTATAAAAGTAGGAAGGACTGGAAATAAAAGAGAAACTAGAGAATGCATTTCTATTACTGCTAGAAAACTTACATTACTAGAAAACATACATACTAGAAAACTTAAGAAATCCTCTACTCCCTTCTCTTACAAGCTTAATACTTGACTTATTTATAGTACTTGGAGTAAGGTAGATGCCAAACAAATAATAGAGGGGTTAATCAAGTGGTATGTTAGTTGCCAAAAGTTGATAGGTTGTTACACCAAGTCCTTACCTACCGAATTGAATTGTATTTTTTGATTAGATACAACCAGATTTTATGATCAATAAAGAACAATAATTATAGATCTTTTGGTGCTGATATATTTTCATATATCATTTGTCAACTTTGACGGTAGGATGAATGAGATATGATTAAATTACCGAATCATGTCCAAGAGCCATTCTTTAACAACCTATGTTTTTACCATTTTGACATATTTACTCACTATCTTATCTTGAACAAACTTGTTTATTTACCTCTTGTGTATAACATATCCAAATTTCAGCCCAAAATAAATTCGGGCTTAAGAGATATGACCCAATTGGTCAAATAAGTCAATATTGAGTTGAATTCTGATCCAAATTTTGGTGACCTATTTTGTGCAACCAATTGAATGAATTTTCTGCTATAATCAAGATTGAATTAGGGTGAACTTCCAACATAAAAGTTATACTTCTATCTCTTGGCTTTCAAATGAAATAAGCTTAAGATTTATAAGGCTTTTGATCATGAAGTTATGCTCAAAATACACAAAATGCTAAAGTCTGGAAACATACTTCTTTTGATATTTTTATATTTATTGATTCCATAACACAAAATATTAATAAAATACTAATATTAACAAGAATAAAATAAGAAAAGTATAAAGAATTTGATACAAAAATATATCAAATTCCCCCACACTTAACCCTTGCTTGTCCTCGAGCAAGCCTAAAATAAATCTAAACAAATCCATTTTTGTAGGAAATCACGATTACATTTAGCATATGCAACAAGCCTTTAAACCCCTAGGTGGCCCATAGAGGATTAGTTATAGTCTCGTGAAGGTTTCCAGTAGTAATACCTACAAACATCTATAATAACTATCTTCCAACTATTATTCTCATATATCAACAAAGTAATATGGAAATCAAATCAAATAAGTGTTGAGTTTAACTCTTAGTCATTCAAAAGTCAATATATTTCCATAATAAGCATACTCAAGTGTGTGTGTGGATAGTTAATGTCAACAATGACGAAACTATGCATGCTTCAAATAAGTGAATTCTCATAAAACCTTACAAAAACCATCAACCAATCTCTAACACAAAAGTTAAACATCATAGACTCTTCATTTGATGCAAATCTCTAGTACACTGGAGGCACTACATAAAATCAAAAGGTTTTCAACAAAGGTTGTAATAGGGTCAAATGGTAGTGATGTAGCTAATAAATAAAAGGATAGGATGCAACAAATGTTTTGAAAACTTTATGGAATTAGAGACATAGAGTTTATCGATGAAAAATTATCAAACTCCACAAATTTCAACGCTGGGGTCTATTGTTATTGAATTGGACCCCTCTTATTCAGTAATAATGATATTGTCTCACTGTTTGCAAATTATCTTTTAACACCAATACTTGTTTATAGGATCAAGTATTTATACACACCTTTGTCCACAACAAATCAGTGTTTCATGTTAGAAGTCGGTAGAGTAGAACCGTACATCAAGCTAAATGAACTCAAGTATTTGTTATGCCATTGGTGATACAAAAATCAAGAATTGCTACTTAATAAGAAGGGTTTTAACGCCAACATTTATTTATAGGATCTATGCACACCTTTATCTATAATAAATCAAGGTTTCACATTAGCGGTCGATCGGGTAGAACCGTATAATAAGATAAATGAACTCAAATATTTATTGTGCCATTGGAGATACATAAATCAAGAATCACCACAAAATAAGGAGGGTTTCAATAAAAAATTAAAACAATAATACAACACACCTGAATATTTTTCACCTTTATAACTATTCATATTTCTCTATCAAAAGTTTTACCCTTTCTTATTGACTAAATGAAATTTAGAAATATATAATAAAAGTAGAAAAGACTAAAAATAGAAGAAAAACTAGAGAATACATTTCTATTATTACTAGAAAATTTGTATTACTACTAGAAAACCTAGCCTAAAGAAATACAACAATGAGTTTTTTTCTCTCCCTCTAAGGGTTTTTGCGTGTCTTGAATACCATCCAAGAGCCCCTATTTATAGTAGAAGAGTGCTTAAATTGGCATATCCAAATGCACTCCAAATGTACTCCAAATTAACTTCAAATATGCTATAAATTCATATGTTCTTTTCAGATCCAAATTTTGTCGCATATTTTATCCATGCAATCACCTGATTTTGGACAAATGATTAATAAGAAAGTTGTATATTTGTTTGTTAGCTTTATTTTTCAACTTAATAACCTAATTTCAACCACTAGAGAGAAAGTTATGCTTGATTTAAGGAGATGTGTTGCATAAATAGATCCTTTCCAACACACACACTTGGATGAATTTTCTGCTATAATCAAGACTGAATTAGGCTGAGCTTCCAACAACAAAGTTATAGTTCTATCTTTTGGATTTTAATGAAGTAAGAATTAAGTCCATTGGGCTTCTGAGCATGAAGTTATGTCAAAAATACCAAAACTACAGAAGTTTGGAAACATACTTATTTTGAATTTAATGCAAGACCAATAATCACTTGTAAAATACAAGTGATTTCTTGCATATATTTTGATCTACACATGATGGATTTAGGCAAAAATGGTTCTTTTTTTCTAATTGCGATGCTTTTTTAATCCAATAAAATATTATCTCCTAACTTGCTCACGAAATATGTTGTCTTCTTCGACTTTATTTTGGCTATTTTTGATCTATTTTTGTTCATTAATTCCCTAACACAAAATATTAATAAAACTATAATATTAACAAGAATAAAACAAGAAAAATATAAATGATTTGATACAAAAATATATCACAATATGCACTTATCAAATTACCCAACACTTAACCCTGGTCGTTCTCGAGCAAGCCTAAATTAAATCTAAACTAATCCACTTTCCTAGGAAATTACGATTATATTTAGCATATGCAACAATCTTTTAATCCCCTAAGTGGCCCATAGAGGATGAGTTGCAGTCTTGTGAGGGTTTACACTAGTGATACCCACAAATATCTATAATAACTAATTTCCAACTATCATTCTCAGGAAGCAACAGAGTAATATGGAAATGAAATCAAATAAATGTTGAATCTAACCCTTAGTCATTCAAAAGTCAATACATTTCCACAATAAGCACACTCAAGTATGTATGTGAATAGTTAATGTCAACAGTGAGAAACCATACATGCTTCAAACCAGTGAATTCTTATAGAACCTTACAAAAATCATCTCCTAATCTCTAATGTAAGAGTTAAACATCATAGGCTCTTCATTTGGTACAAATCTCCACTACACCGAAGGCACCACACAAAATTAAAAAGTCTTCAACAAAGGTTCTAAAAATTTTATTGGATTAGAGACATAGAGTTTATCAAAGAAGAATTCTCATACTCTACGAATTTCAACACCAATGCCTATTATTATTGAATTGGACCCCTCTTCATCATTCTTATTCATTTCGCAACATCTTATTTTTAGTTGCAACTTGTAATATTTTTAACACTTAACAATTTTTTCCAAAGAAAAACTCCCCCACACTTATCTTCTATTAATTTCTTTTGCAAGCTCACATTGTCAAGGGTAGGATAATAGTGTATTTAAGATAGATAAGAAGATATAGTTACAAAAAAAAATGCTTGTTTATTGAAAGGCTCAAAGTGACGCACTATGGGGGATGTTATCTTGGAACATGACATGGAGAACAAGCCAATTTGACCATGGTGTTAAAAAGCCTAATGCCTTAATCATTTTTCAAGTGATGCTCAATTAGTCGTTTGCCTCGACAGACCAAAAGAAAAATTTCTAATACTCTTAACCCCTTTATGTCGAAAATCCAAGTGATGATTAAAGTGAGGGTATAAGAACTACCTATTTTGACATGCTTGTCTTTACACCGAATAACATAACTATTTGTGCAAAAAAAATTTATGTATAATAATCACAAAAATATATTAAGCAAACAACAACATCAAAGTTCAAAACAACACATATCATCAATCAAACCACATTATCTGTACTTAATTTTAATCATTGAAGTTGAAAGTACATCTACTACTCAAAAAATTGATAATTCACAAAGTTTTGTTAAAATTTCACAAACTTGCCATGTTATACACAAAAAAAATAAAAAAGATTAGAGGTGCATCTCAAGAGTATTATAGTTACCTTTTACTCTACCACCCGGATCCAAAAGAAAACACACTTGAATTTTTTTTAAAATAAAAACTAGAAAAACACATATTGAACATACACGACATGATATCAACTATCCCCTCCCCCAACCTAATCAAGACATTGTCCTCAATATAAAAAATAGATAGAAGAGTAGAGTTTAAAAAATATTACCTAAAATGGAATTATTGAAAAATAAAGTTGAAACAATACAATATATACACTACTAATTAAAACCATTAACGATAAATCTTACAGGTTGAGAGAGAAATTCATTTTACATTTTTGACCATTATTCTTATTGTACTAATCCACACAAGCCAATATCGGATCAAGTTCTGACACATATGCTAGAAGTCGATCAATCTATTGGTCAGGTGTTGGAGTAGAAATAAGAATTCATCTCGTAGACGGTGAAATAAAATCTTTTTCTACAGCATGATCTACAAAAAATAGCAAATCATCAAAGAAACCATTAACATTAAGAATACCTACATGTTTCTAGTGAATGTTGAGTTGTGATCAAGAGATAACTTGAAATAATTCCTCAAGTGTACCAAAATCGCCAGAGAGAGTGATGAATGCATCCGCATTATTTAACATGTTAAGCATTCTGTCCTGAATATGTGACACTTTTACCTCATCTCCAATGGTCATATCTGCGATATTCTGTAATGTTAAAAGTTTTGGGATAACTCTTAAAACTTTGACTCCTCCTATATGAGTAGAAGTAGCAACACTCCCCATTAACCCAGACTACCTTCCTAATACACTAAATGAATTTTTCTTTCTTTTAAAGTTCTACCAAGGTTGTTGGCAGCCCATATAAACTTACCATCTTTTCCTAGATTGGTTTTACATAAGACATAAATATAGTTAAACTTGCGAGTGGAAGACCCTTCTATTTTTTTTGAAAGTGAATTGTGCAAAAATGGAGTAAGTATGGTGCTATTTATTGAGGTGTGAACAGGGAATGCATTTATTGTACGTCTTTTTTTTTTTCAGAAAGGTTGAAAATAAGTACACAAAATTTAAAAATTTGCTACTTACACATGAATGTACATGTACTTGTGACTGTGGTTCAATTCATCTGGTTTTATGTCCAGTAATGGCTTAAACACCATCTATCGGTCGAAGATATGCTTTCCATCTAGTTTTCTTATAAACTGAAAAACAAAGTCTTTTACTATCAGATTCCCAACATTATAACGCTGATATTCATCCTGAAAGTGATTTTATAAATTAAGAATTGCATGTTGTACTAATACACATGAATGCGTCTCAAGAATCAATATAATGTCATATAAAGACTACTTACTCAGTCTATCCATAATGAATTGAATTTTGTCTTCTCAATTTTTAGAAACCATTCCTAAGGAATGATATTTTATGTTGCAAGTCCATCGAGCATATTTGTGATAAACTTGCATTTTTTGGCCCTTTGTTTTTTTGAACATATGCTTTTACCAAAACCAGACATGTATCTAGTAAGCAAGTTTGAAAACTCATGTGAAAACTCACCTGCAACTCTTACCTTTGCTTTAATTATCTATCGTATATCCCCTAGGATGCCCTTGTGCATAAGCATCATTAATATTTCAATCCTACTTTATAAATTTTTAAAATTATATTTTTAGGTAGAAAATGAAATTGCTTCTTGAGAGTTGGAAAAATGTCATCCATTTTGAAAGAACAAGAAAAGAGAATGAGAAAAAGAAAAAAACTTTGTACAGAGATTTCAGTTGTTTGGGGAACTGATAAATTCGACTTCAATAGCTACAGAGTACCGTTATTCACCACTTAATCAGATAAAAAAATAAAAGAAAGAAGCCCACAAAACAAACAAAGTTAGAAATACACACACCACACACAATAAATAAAAAAAGGGTTAGAAAGAAAAAGAATTTCGTAGTGTGAAAATTAATTCTCTAGAAACATTTTAAGTCTTTGTCCATTTACTTTGAATATATTACCATTTCTAGGATTATCAATGTCAATTGTCCCATAAGGATACACTTATTTTACAACAAAAAAGGACCACTCCACCATAATTTCAAAATTTCAAAAAATAAATACAATCGAGAATTATAAAACAAACTCTTATGACCAACCTCAAATGTTTTTCTTGAAATTTATTCTCATGAAATTCTTTAATTCTTGCTTTATGAATTTTAAATTTCTCGTATGAATCATTTCTCAATTCTTGAAGTTCATTGATTTGCAATTTGCACAATTTTGAAGTTTAATCAAGGTTGAAGTTAAATATTTTGATTGTCTAATAAGCTTTATGTTCAAGTTCAAGATGTAAATGACAAGGTTTACCATAAACTATCCATAAGGAGACATGCCTAATGATATTTTAAAAGCAGTTCTATATGCCCAAAGTATATCGGTAAGTCTAAGAGACCAATCTTTATAATTTGGGTTAATTGTCTTTTTCAAAATTTATTTTATTCCCTATTTGTAAGTTCAACTTGTCCATTTGTTTGAGGGAGATAAGCGGTTGCAACTTTATGTATGATTTTGTATTTTCTCATTAAAGTTCCAAAAATATTGTTACAAAAATGCTTCCACCCATCACTGATAATGAATCGAAGAATTCAAATCGACTTAAAATATTTTTTTTAAAATTTTTTATCACTATTTTGTGATCATTATTTCGACAGAGAATTACCTCAATCCATTTTGAAACATAATCCATGGCAACCAATATGTAAAAAAAATCAAATGATAATTAAATTAGTTTCATGAAGTCAATAGTAAAAGATTTCAATCACTAGGATGAGGTGTAGTGGCATCATGTTTCGCTTTATCTAATAAGCTTTATGTTCAAGTTCAAGATGTAAATGACAAGGTTTACCATAAACTATCCCACATGGAGACATGCCTAATGATATTTTAAAAGCAGTTCTATATGCCCAAAGTATATCGGTATGTCTAAGAGACCAATCTTTATAATTTGGGTTAATTGTCTTTTTCAAAATTTATTTTATTCCCTATTTGTAAGTTCAACTTGTCCATTTGTTTGAGGGAGATAAGGGGTTGCAACTTTATGTATGATTTTGTATTTTCTTAATAAATTTCCAAAAATATTGTTACAAAAATACTTCCCTCCATCACTGATAATGAATCGAAGAATTCAAATCGACTTAAAATATTTTTTTTAAAATTTTTTATCACTATTTTGTGATCATTATTTCGACAGGGAATTACCTCAATCCATTTTGAAACATAATCCATGGCAACCAATATGTAAATCAAATCAAATGATAATGAAAATAGTTTCATGAAGTCAATAGTAAAAGATTTCAATCACTAGGATGAGGTGTAGTGGCATCATGTTTCGCTTTATCTAATAAGTTTTATGTTCAAGTCCAAGATATAAATGACAAGGTTTACCATAAACTATCCCACAAGGAGACATGCCTAATGATATTTTAAAAGCAGTTCTATATACCCAAAGTATATCGGTAAGTCTAAGAGACCAATCTTTATAATTTGGGTTAATTATCTTTTTCAAAATTTATTTTATTCCCTATTTGTAAGTTCAACTTGTCCATTTGTTTGAGGGAGATAAGGGGTTGCAAATTTATGTATGATTATGTATTTTCTTAATAAAGTTCCAAAAATATTGTTACAAAAATACTTCCCTCCATCACTGATAATGAATCGAAGAATTCAAATCGACTTAAAATATTTTTTTTAAAATTTTTTATCACTATTTTGTGATCATTATTTCGACAGGGAATTACCTCAATCCATTTTGAAACATAATCCATGGTAACCAATATGTAAATAAAATCAAATGATAATGAAAATAGTTTCATGAAGTCAATAGTAAAAGATTTCAATCACTAGGATGAGGTGTAGTGGCATCATGTTTCGCTTTATCTAATAAGCTTTATGTTCAAGTTCAATATGTAAATGACAAGGTTTACCATAAAACTCCCACAAGGAGACATGCCTAATGATATTTTAAAAGCAGTTCTATTTACCCAAAGTATATCGGTAAGTCTAAGAGACCAATCTTTGTAATTTGGGTTAATTGTCTTTTTCAAAATTTATTTTATTCCCTATTTGTAAGTTCAACTTTTCCATTTGTTTGAGGGAGATAAGGGGTTGCAACTTTATGTATGATTTTGTATTTTCTCATTATAGTTCCAAAAATATTGTTACAAAAATGCTTCCCCCCATCACTGATAATGAATCGAAGAATTCAAATCGACTTAAAATATTTTTTTTAAAATTTTTTATCACTATTTTGTGATCATTATTTCGACAGGGAATTACCTCAATCCATTTTGAAACATAATCCATGGCAACCAATATGTAAATAAAATCAAATGATAATGAAAATAGTTTCATGAAGTCAATAGTAAAAGATTTCAATCACTAGGATGAGGTGTAGTGGCATCATTTTTCGCTTTATCTAATAAGCTTTATGTTCAAGTTCAAGATGTAAATGACAAGGTTTACCATAAACTATCCCACAAGGAGACATGCCTAATGATATTTTAAAAGCAGTTCTATATGCCCAAAGTATATCGGTATGTCTAAGAGACCAATCTTTATAATTTGGGTTAATTGTCTTTTTCAAAATTTATTTTATTCCCTATTTGTAAGTTCAACTTGTCCATTTGTTTGAGGGAGATAAGGGGTTGCAACTTTATGTATGATTTTGTATTTTCTTATTAAAGTTCCAAAAATATTGTTACAAAAATACTTCCCTCCATTACTGATAATGAATCGAAGAATTCAAATCGACTTAAAATATTTTTTTTAAAATTTTTTATCACTATTTTGTGATCATTATTTCGACAGGGAATTACCTCAATCCATTTTGAAACATAATCCATGGCAACCAATATGTAAATAAAATCAAATGATAATGAAAATAGTTTCATGAAGTCAATAGTAAAAGATTTCAATCACTAGGATGAGGTGTAGTGGCATCATGCTTCGCTTTATCTAATAAGCTTTATGTTCAAGTTCAAGATGTAAATGACAAGGTTTACCATAAACTATCCCACAAGGAGACATGCCTAATGATATTTTAAAAGCAGTTCTATTTACCCAAAGTATATCGGTAAGTCTAAGAGACCAATCTTTATAATTTGAGTTAACTATCTTTTTCAAAATTTATTTTATTCCCTATTTGTAAGTTCAACTTTTCCATTTGTTTACGGAAGATAAGGGGTTGCAACTTTATGTATGATTATGTATTTTCTCATTAAAGTTCCAAAAATATTGTTACAAAAATACTTCCCTCCATCACTGATAATGAATCGAAGAATTCAAATCGACTTAATTTAAAAATTTTTATCACTATTTTGTGATCATTATTTCGACAGGGAATTACCTCAATCCATTTTGAAACATAATCCATGGCAACCAATATGTAAATAAAATCAAATGATAATGAAAATAGTTTCATGAAGTCAATACCCCAATAGTAAAAGATTTCAATTACTGGGATGAGGTGTAGTGGCATCATGTTTCGATTTGAAATGGATTCTAACTTCTGATAATTTTCACAACTTTTGCAAAACGTGTAAGTGGTTTTGAAAAGAGTTGGTCAATTAAATCCATATTGCAAGATCTTTGTAGCAGCTTTCTTTACCGAAAAGTGACCACCACATGTTTCTGAATGACAAGATTTAAGAATATTACCTTTCTCATTGTTAGACACGCATCTCTAAAAGATTTGATCAGGATAATATTTGAATAGGTTTGGATCATTCCAATAAATTTTTTTCACATCGATCAAAAATTTCTTTTTATCTTGGGAATTCCAATATGGTAGCATGTTTCCTGTCACAAGAAAATTAACAATATCAACAAACTAAAGTAAAATAGAAACATTAAATAGTCGTTCATCAGGAAATCATTAATAGATGTGATTTGAAATGAGTCATCACAAATGAGTCTCGACAATTGATCAGCCACCACATTATCTACTATGTTCTTATCTTAAATCGTAATGTTGAATTCTTGGAGCAAGAGAATCCACCTAATCAGTCTAGGTTTGACATCCTTTTTTGACAAAAGATATTTCAAAGCTACATGATCACTGAAAATAATAATTGGTGAGCTAACAAAATAAGATCTAAATTTGTCCAATGCAAAAACTACAGTAAGTAATTTTTTTTCAGTTGTTGAATAATTCAATTGAGTACTATTCAAAATTTTACTTGTATAGTAAATGACATATGGTTTATTATCTTTTATTTGTCCTAAGATAACTCCAACAACATAGTCACTGGTGTCACATATTATTTCAAAAGATAAAGTCCAATCTGGAGGATGCATGATTGGAGCAGACGTAAGCATATTTTTAAGCTTAACAAAAGCATTTTCACAATTTTCATTCCAATAAAAAGTAGTGTCTTTTGTTAGAAAATTACACAAAGGTTTAGATATTATACTAAATTCTTTGATAAATCTTTTATAAAAACCAGCATGTCCTAAAAATGATCTTACCTCATTCACAGACTTTAGTATGGACAAATTAGCAATTAACTCAATTTTAGAATTGTCTACCCCAATACATTTTGTTAAAATAATATGTCCAAGAACAATATCAGTTGTTACCATGAAATGACATTTCTCCCAATTAAGTACAATGTTCTTTTCTTCACACATGATCAATTTTTTTTATAAATTAGACAAGTAATAGTCAAATGAATTACCAAAAATAGAAAAATCATCCATGAAGGCATTAAGAAAACATTCAACCATGTTAGTGAAAATACTAAGCATGCATCGTTGGAATGTAGCTTGTGCATTACATAATCCAAAAAACATCATTCGATATGCAAAAGTACCAAAATGACATGTAAAAGTAGTTTTCTTTTGATCTTCAAGTACAATTACAATTTGATTATATCTAGAATATCCATCTAAAAAGTAGTAAAATTCATATCCCACAACTCTTTCTAATATTTGATCCATGAAAGGTAATGAAAAATGATCTTTTTTAGTAAATGGGTTGAGTTTCCTATAGTCAATGCATATTCACCAACCACTAATAGTTCTAGTTAGAATTAATTTATCATTCTCATTCTTGACTATAGTAAGTCCAAATTTCTTTGGTGCAACTTAAGTAGGACTTGCACATTTACTGTCAAAAATAGGATAAATGATTCCATTATTTAAGAGTATAATGACTTCATTTCTTACTACTTCTTTCATATTAGGATTTAGCATTCTAGGAAGGTTTAGAATTTTCCTCTAGATAGATATTATGTTTGCAAATTAAAGGACTAATACCTTTAATGTCAGCAATGGTCCATTCTAAAGTATTCTTATTCATTTTTAGAGTTTCGATCAACTTACTTTCTTGGAATACTTCAAGTTTGGAAGAAATTATTACTGAAAAAGTCTCATTCTCACATAAGAAATTGTATTTCAAGTTAAATGGCAAAGGTTTCAAATCAATCACGGGTGCGCTAATATTTAATGGAATAGATTGTACTGTTGATGTTCTTCAAACTTTGGCTTCCAAATTTTTTTTTCTTGTACCTACAAAAATTTAGAGAGAATATTAGAGTGTATCTTTTACAAATACTTTCACTTTCAAAATAAGTTTCCAGAGGATCAAAGGAATTAATGAAAGTAAAATATTCGTGAACAAGTTCTTCAATTGAATCCACTTCTTATACTTCGACATCTTCTGCAGGTTGCTTAAAAATATTAAACACATTTAGTTCTAAAATCATATTTCCAAAAGATAACTTCAAAATACCATTCCTATAATTACTCAGAGCATTTGAAGTTGCAAAAAATGAACGATCCAAAATGATAGAAATCTGTATATGTGTATATGTAACAAGCTTTGTGTCCAAAATAATGAAATCCACTAGAAAGTAAAATTTATTATTTTGTACCAACACATTTTCTACTACTCTATTTGGAACTTTAATCGAACGGTCAGTTATTTGAAGTACAACATAAGTTGTTTTAAGTTCTCCCAAACCTAAACTATTCATAAACTGAGAAAGGTAAAAGATTTACACTAGCACCAAGATCAAGCAAAACATGCTCTATTCTAGTATTTCCTATAACACACGAAATGATTGGACAACCTGGATCTTTGTACTTGGGTGGAGTGAATTGTTGAATGATTGAACTACACAGTTTCAGTTAAAAATGCCTTTTCTTGTACATGATGTCTCCTTTTGATTGTACACAAATTCTTTAAAAATTTGGCCTAAGGTGGAACTTGCTTGATTGCATCCAACAATGGAATATTAATCTTAATTTGTTTAAAAACTTCAAAAAATTTAGTATTTGAGTTCAACTTTTAATTCGGTTGTAATTTTTGAGGAAAGGAGCTAAAAGTGAGTATTTTTCTTTTTCATTATCTTCAAATTCACCTTCATTAAATTCACCTTCATCGTCAAGACTATTTCCATTCTTCATTTCAGAAGGTGGATTAGAAACTTTCTCCTTGGGATGAATAATCTTGTCAACAACTTTTCCATTACGAAGAGTTATAACCGAATTAGCTTCCTTGATAAAATTTTCACCTGAAGAATAAACATGTCACTGAGTGTAAGGATAAGGTTGAGGTTGAGCAGGAAATTACCTTTTTTCATGAGTACGCAAAGAAGCTGTCGTATTAAAAGTATACTTTTGATCTCTTTTATGACTTGTGAAGTCTGGTTATTGATGTTTATTTGTCCATACATAAATTCTTGCAAAGTTTCCTGAAGAGATTTTGTATGTGGAGCTAGATAATAAGAAAAGTTTGATGGTTTTTGTGAATGTAACGGTTGGGTACTGTTCTCATCTCACCAACTAAAATTGGGATGATTTCTCCATTGTTGATTGTAAGTTTTAGAATATAGAGAATGAAAAGGCTTTTTGAATGTGTTCATGACATTTGCTTGTGTTGGAATATTTGGGCATTCATTGGTGGAGTGTCTAACAAGTTCACAAATTCTACAAACTTCTTTATCTTGTACATATATGATTTTCTTTATTTTTTTAAATTCCATGGCCTCAACTTTTCTTGTTAAACTAGTAACCTAACATTAAGATCATCTTCTTTACTAAGGTAATATTTTCCTTTTATTACTATTAGCAAGACTAGATCTAATAGAACCTTCGATAGAATTAACATTATGCCATGATTGAGAGTTGTCTGCTAAATGGTCTAAATATTCTAGGGCCTCATCAAGTTCTTTATAAAAAAATTCATCATTTCAAATTGTTTCAACAAATTATTTTATTTTAGGAGTTAAACCTTTATAAAAGAAACCAATTAAGCGCCATTTTTCAAAACCATGATGTGGGCATGAATTCAACAGATCTTTAAATCTTTCCCAATATTGAAAGAAAGTTTCATTAGAATTTTGAGAAAAAAATTGGATTTGTCTTTTCAAAGTATTAGTTTTATGAGTTGGGATTTATTTTAAAAAAATTCAGCTTATATTTCTTGCCAAGTGCCAACTGACCTAGGTTTTAAAGAGTTAAACCAATTTTTTGATTTATCTTTTAAAGAAAAAAGGAAATAATGTGAGCTTAACGATCTCACTTGTACAAGTTTGATTTTCAAAAGTGGCACAAATTTCATCAAATTTTTTCAGATACAAGTAAGGGCTTTTAGAGTTTAAACCATAGAAATTAGAAAGTAAATGGATCATACCTGGCTTGAATCAAAAGTTATTTACATTGAGAGAGAAAATGAAACAATAAGAGGAAGAATTTCGAGGAGGTTGCAAGTAATAATGCATGGTACGCACCTGTTGATTCTCATTTTCATCCTGGACACTTTCATTTTCAATCATGGTGGAAGTGTGTAGAGGTGACTCAAACAAATTTCCAAACAAAGTTTTAGAATTATTTCTAATTAAACGACGAGAATAAACACACAATATTTACAAAGGAAAAATATTTACAAACTTGAATACTTATCTTGCCTTCCTCAGCAACGATGCTAAAAACATGCTACAACTTTAAGGTTGTAAACCCAAGTACAGGTTGTATTAAGTAATAAATATCTTGAAAATCCAAGGTCGATCCATAGGTAAGTTATTTAAAGTTTTCAGATTTATATTTCTTAAAAGACGGGCTGAATGTGGTATAAAATATAAAGAAAAATTTAAGTTATAACTAAGAAATCAAAGTAATAAAAGTATTGAGGATTAGAGATTCGCTTTTGAGTTTTTGATGGAGTAATGATTATTATTCTTTTTACCTCCTTTAAATGCCACTATTAGAATTCATATTTAATGAATGTTCCAATGAGAAGATGTTATTAAATACCAATATTTTAAAGTTAAACTAATTGTATATTTCAACCTAATTCTACCTAAGAAATTAAAATACTTTTACTATTAAATACTCATGCATTAAGGTACTCATGATTAGACGCGGAGCCCAGTTGCCTTCCCTCAATTTTTTATATTTACAATTTTAATATACAAATTTTAGTAAATTTAAAATTTTCCCCCTCTAGAATAATTAAATTATTCCAACTGCCCCCTCGAATTTTCATAATCCTATTTCGAATGTGTAAATTTAATAAATTTAGAGATGTTCTAAAATTATTTTTTAACTTTATTTTTTCAAAACATTTAGGTAATAGAATTTATTATTGATACAAAAATTTTAAAATATATTTGTACTAACCTTCAAAATTTACTATGATTTTGTTTCTAAAAATATGGATATTTTAGTCTAAAATTACTCCTTATTGTGATTTTTTGATTTTATTTTTAAGCTTTTAAGTTATTTGATTCCACTTTTGTTGCTTATAATTTGAGATTATTATAATTTTTATTCACAAAAAATCATAAGTGTAATCTTTTCATGATATAAAAATATTTGATTTGGTTAATGGTTATAAAATAATGCTCAGATTCTTGTAAATTAGATTTTATTTGGTGTTGGATTGAATTAGAATTGATTAATATTTTTATTTAGAAGTTAGTTTTTGTTTAAATACTTGTGCAAATATAATATATATATAATATTTATGTGTAAGTATAACATATTATATTTATATTTACATTTTAGTTACTAATAATTAGTTAAGAAAAAAAATTCAATAAGAAAATAATTTTATATATAAAAAATAAAAATTTGATAATTGAATCTCGCCCCCCATACTAAAATCCTAACTCCGCCCCTGATCATGATATTATCTTACTTTTTGCAAATTATCTCTTAACACCATTATTTATTTATAGGATCAAGTATTTATACAAACTTTTATCTACAACATCATGTTAGTAGTCAATGAGGTAGAACCATACATCAAGCTAAATGAATCCAAGTATTTGTTGTGTCATTAGAAGGGTTTTAACTCCAATATTTATTTATAGGATCAAGTATTTGTGCATACCTTTATCTACAATAAATCAAAGTTTCACATTAGCAGTCGGTGGGGTAGAACCATACAATATGATAAATGAACCCAAGTATATGTTGTGTAATTGGAGATACATAAATCAAGAATCACCACAAAACAAAAAAGATTTCAATCAAAAATTAAAATAATAATATAACACACCTGAACATTATGCACTTTTATAACCATTTCTCTTCCTCCATCAAGAGCTTCACCCTTTCTCCCCGGCTAAATGAAATTTAGAAATACATAATGAAAGTAGAAAAGACTAAAAATAGAAGAAAAACTAGAGAATACATTTCTATTACAACTAGAAAATTTACATTACTATTAGAAAACTTAGCTTAAAGAAAAACAATAATGAGACTTCATCTCCCCTTCTAAGGGTTTTTATGTGTCTTGAATGTCATCCAAGAGCTCCTATTTATAGTACAAGAATTTCTAAATTGGCATATTCAAATTCACTCCAAATGCAATTCAAATTAACTTTAAATGTGCTATAAATTCATATCTTTTTAAGATCTAAATTTTGTCTCATAAGTTTATCTATGCAATCAACTGAATTTGGACAAGTGATTAATACAAAATTTGTGTATTTGTTTGTTAGCTTCATTTTTCAACTTGAAACCTAATTCTAACCATTAGGGAGAAACTTATACTTGATTTAAGGAGATGTGTCAGCACAGATAGATTCTTTCCGATGCACACACTTGGATGAATGTTTTGTTATAATTAAGGTGGAATTGGACTGAGCTTCCAATAGAAAAATTGTTGTTCTATCTGTTGGCTTTCAAATAAAGTAAGAATTAGTTAGGCTTTTGAGCATGAAGTTATGCCCAAAATACAAAAACTGCTCAATTATGAAAACATACTTATTTTGAATTTAATGCAAGCCCAAAAATCACTTGCAAAATTTAAGTGATTTCTTATATATATTTTGATCTACACATGATGGACTTAGGCAAAAATAGCCATTTTTTTCCTAATTGTGATGCTTCTTTGATCCAATGAAATAATATCTCCCACATTGCTCATGAATGTGTTGCATTCTTCAATTTTATTTTGATTTTTTTTGATCTCTTTTTGTTCATTGATTCCCTAACACCAAAATATTAATAAAACTATAATATTAACAAGAATAAAGCAAGAAAAGTATAAATAATTTGATACAAAAATATGTCACAATATGCACTTATCAAATTCCCCGACACTTAACTCTTGCTTATCCTTGAGCAAACCTAAATTAAACATAAACTAATTCACTTTTCTAGGAAATCACTATTGCATTTAGCATATGCAACAAGTCTTTAATCCCCTAAGTGGTCCATAGAGGACGAGTTGTAGTCTTCTGAGGGTTTACACCGGTGACACCCATAAATACCTATAATAACTAACTTCCAACCATTATTCTTAGGAAGCAACAAAGTAATATGGAAATGAAATCAAACAAATGTTGAATCTAACCCTTAGTCATTCAAAAGTCAATACATTTCCACAATAAATATACTCAAGTGTGTGTGTGTGAATAGTTAATGTTAACAATGACGAAACCATATATGCTTCAAGCATGTGAATTTCCATAGAACCTCACAAAAATCATCTCTCAATCTCTAACGAAAGAGTTAAACATAGTATTCTCATAATCCATGAATTTCAACACGATGACCTGTTGTTATTGAATTGGACCCCTCTTCATCATTCTTATTGATTTTGCAACATCCCATTTTTAGTTGCAACTTGTAATATTTTTAACAATTTGCAATTTTTTTTGAGGAAAAACTCCCCCACACTTATCTTCTATTCCAACCCAAATTTCTTTTGTAAACTCACCTTGTCATTGTAATGTCTCTTAAACTCAAAATCATTTTTAGAATAAGGGTATGATAATAGTGTATTTAGGTGTAAGAAGATATGATTACAAAAAAAAATACTTGTTTATTGAAAAGCTTAACATGACTTACTATGGGGGATGTTCTCTTGGAACATCATATGGTGAACAAGCTGATTTGACCATGGTAATAGAAAACTTAATGCTTTAATCATTTTTTAAGTGGTGCTCAATCAGTCATTCACGTCGACAGACCAAAAGAAAAAGTTCTAACACTCAACCCCTTCATATCGAAAATCTAAGTGATTATTAAAATTAGGGCATAAGAACTACCTATTTTGACATGCTTGTCTCCACACGAATAATATAACTATTTGTGCAAAAAGATTTATATATAATTATCACAAGAATATATTAATTAAAAAAAATATCAAAGTCCAAAACATCATCCATCATCAAGTAAACCACATTATCCATACTTAATTTTAATCATTGAAGTTGGAAGAGCATCCATGACTTAAAAAATTGACAATTCACAAACTTTTGTTAAAAACTTCACAAACTTGCCATGTTACGCAAAAACAAATAAAAAAAATAAGGGTGCGTCTCAAGAGTATTACAGTTACCCTTTACTCTACCACTTGGACCCAAAAGAAAACACGCTTGAGTTTAAAAAGAAAATTAGAAAAATACACACACAAGACATGATATCAACTATCCCATCCCCCAACATAATCGAGACATTGTATCGAATATTAAAAGTAGATAGAAGAGTAGAGTTTAGAAGATATTTTTGAAATGTATATTTATTTGTTAGATTCATCTTTCAACTTGAATCACCTAATTCTAACTACTAGAGAGAAAGTTATGCTTGATTTAAGGGGATGTGTCTGAATAAATAAATCATTTCCAATGTACATACTTGGATGAATGTTCTACTATAATCAAGGTAGAATTGGGTTGAGCTTCTAATAGAAAATTATAGTTCTATCTCTTGTCTTTCAAATGAAGTAAGAATCAAGTCTATTGGGCTTTTGAGCATGAAATTATGTCCAAAATAAAAAAAAAATGCACAATTTTGAAAACATGCTTATTTTGAATTTAATGTAAGCCCAAAAATTACTTGCAAAGTCCAAGTGATATTTTGCATATATTTTGATCTACACATGATGGACTTAGGTAAAAATTGTCATTTGTTTTTCTAATTGTGATTCTTTTTTGATCTAATAAAATATTATGACCCAACTTGCTCACGAAATATGTTGTCTTCTTTTATTTTATTTTGGCTCTTTTTGATTTCTTTTTGTTCATTGATTCCCTAACACAAAATATTAATAAAACTATAACATTAACAAGAATAAAGCAAGAAAAGTATAAAGAATTTGATACAAAAATATATCATAATATGCTCTCATGAATGAACCGCCAGGTCCAAGTGTTGGGATTTCTCGATCCTTATCCTTAAATGGCATATGTCGGTTAAAGGCCAGTTCAAGAACTGGCTGTGCCGGGCTGATTTTGGGTCATTTTTTTTAAAAACAAATTGAAGTTAAATTTGAAAAAGAATATTATTAAATAAAATTTAACTCGACAAATTTTGAAGAACAAAAAAAGGAGTTTGAATTTAAATTTAAGTTGCTTAGGTATCTTCTTAGAGTGTAGAGGAATCAAAGCCTACATAGTTTTCTTACCTTTATACCCTTCTTATTTTAGGGAGTGGCATGACTCAATCACTCTCATCTGTTCCCGTCATCATGTTTATACCTTCCGTATCTAAGTCATCTTGCTTGTCATTCGAATTTTGCATATCTTGTTTTTGTTTTTCAGTCTATGTCCAATGTCGAGACATGATTGAGCTTCTAAAGTTTCGGAGACATGGTTGAGCATTTTTCGCTCAATATGTTACCTCCTGTACTAAAGACTTGCTTCTTAACAACTATTGAGACGGGGCAAGCAAGAACCTCCTTCGCCATCACGGACAAAATTGGATAAGTCTACGACTTTTGCGATCACCATCGCAAAATATTAAACTCTTCATCGTCATCTTCCTTATTAAACTCAAAAGCAAAATTAAAATAATTCTCAAATTTCTAGCTAGAACCTAAGAATCCTCTTAGATGTTTTGTCATTTCTTTTATTAAAAGTTGTGCCTTAGTAAACCTAGAATACTACTAGAGTAACTTGTCCTCCGTACTTTAAACTATATTCATTATCAAAATTATTTAAATATGTTCTAACATTATGTAAAATTAATTAGGGATTATGAGAATAGTAATTTTTAAAATGAATTAAAACAACACAATACATTGTTAACAGATCTTGTAAACCATCTAATTTAAGTCTAATGTAAACAATAATAGCAACTAAATTAATTTCTGGAATATTCAAAATATATTTTTCCCATTTACTTTTCAATGCTTCAACACAATATTTTTAAATTTCATCACTAGAGTATTCATTTAAAACTTTTACAACATCACAATAATTAATTAATACTAAATGGGCAGTTGGGTAATAAACTTTCGATAATTGTAAGGTGGCGTCGTTATTTTTTTTTAAAATATTACAATTTTTTCATATACTACCAATTGGCTTGGATATAAATGCACATTATTAATATTTTGCATAAAAAATATACATAATATTTTTTTTAATCAAAAGATTCTTGTAATAATAAATATGTTGAATTACAATGGGTTGGAGCATCCTATGAAAATATTTTAGGCATCATAGTATTGGTCTTGCAAAATTTAGCCTGTTGTTTCATAACTTGTGGATGTGACCACAAGTAAGCAATTGCTTGCTTAATGGGCATAAGTTGTAATTTTAAATGTCTTAATCCATCTTGTACATACAAATTTAAAATGTGACAAATATATCTAATATGAAAAATTTACCACCAATTGATGACTCACATACAACCTTAAGATCTCCAATACTAGTAGTATTTGAACTAGTATTGTCAAATGATATTGAAAAAAATTTAGCAGTTAAAATATATTCTACTAATACAATTAATATCAATTGAGAAATGTTCTCAGTTGTGTGCATTTTATTGAACACTCTATATGCCAGTACCTTTTTTGGATTTAGCAAGAGTCATCAATCTAGTGATAAGTAATACTCATATATTAATGAGTTTGGCAATGGTCACTCTAAATATCAGAGCATAAAGAAACTTTATTATTTATATTAGCAAATAATTTAATTAAATATTTTTCACCTTTAATAATAATTTTTTAGTGTGTGTGAGTGTGGTTCGTGGAACACATTTAGCAGCATGATTTAATGCATTTTGATAAAAATCTTTAAAAGTTAATTTATTACCAAAATTAAAATAATGATGTTTAACAACAACAAATTTAGCTAATCTTTCCTTAAAATTAACATCAAAATATTTAAATAAGTTAGAATTATTACTTCCACCAGAAGACGAGTACGGTAGAGATTTGAGTTTGAGAATGTCAATTTCATATTCAACCGGATGCTTCTTCTGTATATGTTTTGTCAACGATCATAATTGCCTCTGAATTGAAATTTATATAATTGAGAGCAATACTTATATTTTGCTCGCATATCTCTGGATGGAAGTTTCACATTCTCAAAATATTTGGTGAAAATAGAAGATTTTAAAGTAGGAGTAGCTCGAACATTAACATCACTCATACATTCTTAAGTTGAAAATATATGAGCTTGTTCATCATCACTTATTTTTATTTCATAATTCATGTTGCGCATAAGTGTTGAACTAAAATAGAAAGAGACCATCTTTCCCTTACCTTTGCTGCTTGAACTTGAACCGGCCATTTGATAATTGATAGAATTGAAGATAAAGAAAATATGAAATAATAATATTGACAATATAAATGAAATAATTAACATCAAATACTTAAATACTTGAAAAAATAAAATTGACACTTTCACTTTGAGAGAATTGAAAGACTTTAGAGAATTTGAGAGTTTGTTGTGAGGAAAATAATGAGATTTGGGGGTATTTATAGGTTTAAAAACTTATTTAGAAAAAGACCGGGGTGGGGGGGGGGGGGGGGGGTTTGACTGTTCTAACATGGCCACAATGGCCACTAATGTGGTCGTTGATCATTAAGGGTCGGACCCTCCGACCCTTGATCAACGGTTTCCAAAATCATGGGCCATGGACTGGGTCTGATTTTAACCTGACCTATAATCAAATTTACTCACGTCCATGGTCACATAGTACGGGATTTTGCAATATCAAGCCTAGAAGGAAATAAAGTTGTCTTCACTTTACCATGCCAAATATTAGGATGTAAATTTGTCTTTAGTTACAAATATAGCTTTCGAACTAAGGTATATAAACATTTTTTAATTCTTAACTTTTTAAGGTGAATAGTGTTGATTTGTATATAGTTCAAAAGTTGCAGTTAAAATATACTGAATAGTCGGTTAAATTTTTAGATCGATTGGTTCAACATAACATGGATAAAATCCCTTCTTTTATACAGTGGAATTATATATATACTAGAAGTCAACAAAATGGTTAATGCTCACTTAGAACATTAATACAAAATATCATCATGAGAAAATTGCAATTTTTTTCCTTTTCATATATTAGATTGCATGTGTTGCACAAGAACACAGGTTTCTTTAGACAACTATCAAGAAAATAATTACGTAAAAGTTTGACGTTAATTCTCAACTTACTAAAGATAAAGATAGTGAAGAGAAACATTGTAAATAATAATCATTAGTTGACCGAAAAGTCAGAAAAGAGTTCAATGAGCTAAGGATAAAATTTGAAAATTTGAAAATTCAGGATTATCAGGATTGGTTATGAAATTTGAGAAATCGCTCGCTCGTATCATATTGAACCTTTTCTGTTGATTTACTACATAAAATTTAGATAAAACCACACTTCCTTATACTGATTCACGGCAATTTAAGGCTAATCGTGATGTGTATGATGCCTCGAACGATTTATTAATGAAAATTAATTATTTTGACACCGAAATTCCTATGTACTCAAAATATATAAAGAGAGGACGACCATTAAAATTGTCTTGTGGTCATGTAGTTAAGTCTAGTACTCCATTGCTCATAATACTCCAAGACAATTATTTTTTTAATCTTCATTAATAAAAGAAAGGAACAAAACTTGGCGTTTCATATTTAAATTCTCAAATCAAAATTGTCATGATAGTAGCAACATGAAAAGCAATTAGATGTTGCTAATTGTCATATTAGAAATTTGTATATTTTTATTTCGTTAGATAAGGTTAGGACGCCACCACCCTTTCAACTCTAATTTTTTTTAGACAATATAAATTTTATATATAAAATTATTGAATTTTAAAAAATATATCCCTCTTAAAAAATAAAAAAATACTTTTTTATTTTAAAAAATAAATCTCGCTCCAATATTTATTTTCTAACTCCATCCCTCAAAAGATCATATAAACAAGAGTTTTCCTAAAAAATTAATGAGTAGCAAAAGGGTCACGTAATGATATAGCAACAGAAGCAACTTATATAAACAACTCATACAATCAATGAAAATTTATTCCAGACACTTCAATTTCAAACAACATATAATGATATTTCTTGACCTAAAACTTAAACCCAAAAACCAAATCAAGAAATTCACAACCAACACCCTGTCTGATGATGATTTGGGGAAGAAGTAAAAGCCAAAGGACCCAGTTTCAGTTTTGGGAAACATTATCCCTCAAAACTTGCAAACCTTCCACATATTCCTCGAGTTCATGCATGCAGTTCCAAACCCTCAAAGGGTTAGTCCCACCAGCATTCCCTTCATTATTCTGTTTTCCATCTCCAGTCTCCTCACAACAGCCTCCTTGTACATACTTAGAACAATCTGTTGAGAATACGCATATTCCCTTCATGCCAGATTTATGAGAGAGAAAGCAAAAAATAATAAAACAATACACACAATTTACGTGGTTTGGCACAAACTTGCCTAATCCATGAGCTGCTACAGACCTTTTACTAAAATGAGAAAAATATACAGTATTTACAACACTCAAAACTCAAGAAAATCGTTCTCAATTTTTTCTCATTCAACTCTCTACACCTCACCACACTCTCTTCACTTCACCATAAGAAAACACAAAATGGGGTACTGTATTTATAGACCCAGCAACCCCATTTCCACATATTTTTGCTGCCTAAAAAAATCTTAGCTGCCTTCTTACACGTTTGTCAAAAGATGAAACCCTATTTGACAAATGAATGGTGACAAAATTAAAAAAAGGTGGATGGTTGGTTGTTGAACCACTTTCTTTGACAATTGGTATTAGTCATTTTCTTTGACAATCTCCCACTTGAAAACTGATTTCATTCTGTCTTCACACCCCAATCAATGCAGTAGCTCTTCCTAGCCTTGTTATTCTTGCAGGCTAACTGAAGCTGAGCACAACTTCAGTTTGTTGATAATCACCATTTTCGTTAACATATTAGCTGGATTCTTGTTTCCTTGGATTTTCTCCAGTTTTAGCACCTCATCCTCCAATAGAGATCTAATGAAGTGATAACGGAGCCCAATATGCTTGGTTCTAGAATGAAATGCTGAATTCATTGCCAAGTGTATTGTGTTCTGACCATCACTGTGCAGAACATTCTTCTCCTGTTTAAATCCCAGCTCAGTTAACAAACCCTGAAGCCATATCATCTCTTTATTGGTTTCAGTCACTACTACATACTCAACCTCTATAGTGGATAGAGTGACAATCTTCTGTAACCTCGACATCCAACTAACAACTATATTTTCAACAGTGAATATATAACCGGTGGTGCTTCTTCGGTGATCGACTTCACCTCCAAAGTCCTCATCTACGTAGCCTTGTACCTTTAGCTCTCTTTTTCCAAAGTACAAATACTTTTATGTGGTGTCTCATAGATACCTCAAAATCCATTTAACTGCTTCCCAATGAGCTTTGCCTGGATTTAATATAAATTTGTTCACAACTCCCACTGCATAGCCAATGTCTGGTCTCGTACAGACCATTGCGTACATCAAGCTTCTAATGGCTGAGGCGTAGGGAACCTTAACCATGGATTCTCTCTATTCCTCCATTTGAGGTGACTAATTCTTGGATAGAAAAAAGTGACTCGCTAAGGGTGTATTGACTTACTTGGCGCCACCCATGTTGAATCTCTGCAAAATATGATTAATGTACTCTACCTGAGATAATTACAAGAGCCCTCTCTACTTATCACTTGTGATTTGCAACCAAGAATCTTATTTACTGGACCCAAGTCTTTCTTGTCAGACTCCTTTGACAATTGCTGCTTCAACTGTCTGATGTCATCCATATTTAAACCTACTACCAACATGTCATCAACATATAATAGTAAAATAATACTTGAAGTAGCAACAGTGGTTGGCATTGCACTTCTGGAAACCTTCCCTGTGCGTGAAGCCATCAAATTTCCTGTACCACTGCCTTGGGGCTTGTTTTAAGCTATGCAAGCTCTTCTTAAGTTTGTACACCATGTTCTCCTTCCCTGTTTTTAAAAAACCTTCTGGCTGGTGCATGTATATCTCTTCAAACAAGTCTCCGTGAAGGAATGCAGTCTTCACGTCCAACTGTTCAAGATGAAGATCTTCATTGGCAACAATACTTAATACTGTTTTGATAGTATTGAGCTTCACAATAGGAGCAAAACTGTTGATGTAGTCAACTCCTTTCTTCTGTTGGACTCCTTTGATAACTAGTCGAACTTTGTATTTCTTGGAACCATCATGCTCCTTTTTCACTCGGTACACCCATTTGTTGTGAAGTATATTCTTCCCCACAGGTAGTTCAACTAGTTCCTATGTCTGGTTGGAGATCAGAGGCTTTATCTTTTCTTTCATGGCAACCTTCCACTTACTGACATCTTTAGTCTGACAAGCTTCATCATAGCATTCAGGCTCCCCTCCATCAGTCAACAACAGATAGTTCATGTATCTTCTATTAGGCACATGAGGTCGAGAAGACCTTCTCAATATAGGAGCTGGAGTAGGAGGCCGTGGTGTGTTGGACTACTACGCACTGCTCTGTCCAACAGGTTCCTCAAGCTGAGGACTTGTTACAATTGGCTCCGTGACGGGACTATCTGAGATATCATTTTCATTTACATCTGCAAACATTAGCTCACTCTGCTTTGAGTCATTGGAGTCTATTTTATGCATGTCCTTATACATCACCATTTCATTGAAAATCACATCTCTGCTATGGATCACCTTCTTGTTTTCGTTATCCCAAATACGGTAGCCAAACTCATCCTTGCCATAGCCGATGAAGGTGCATTTCTTGGATTTAGGATTAAGCTTATTCTTGCCTTGATCGCTAATATTCACATATGCTACACAACCAAAATTTTTTAGATGTGATAGTTTTACCTCTTTTTCGTTCCATACCTCCTTTGGTATTTTATGCTCCAATAGAGCCGATAAGTTGATCAAGTAAGCTCTGCCCAAAACTGCTTCGATAGACCTGACTGTATATGAATGCTTCTGGCTCTTTCTGTCAACATTCGATTCATGCGCTCAGCTACACCATTGTGTTGAGGTGTGCCCGACACGGTTCTCTCCATTCTGATCTCGTGCTCATAGCAGAACTTTTTGAATTTGGTGTCTTTATATTCACCACTATTGTCGGTTTTGAGCATTTTAATATTGAGACCTGTCTCATTTTCAACCATAGCTTTCCATCTTCTAAAAGCCTCAAACACTTCAAACTTATGCTTTAGAAAGTAAACCCATACCTTTCAAGAGTGATCATCGATGAAAGCTACAAAGTAGTATTTCCCATGAATGGATGAGACGGTCGTTGGTCCCCAAACATCAGAGTGAACGAGCTCTAGCCTTTCCTTCTTTAGGGTTCTACGATTTATTTGAAAACTGAAATATGCAATCTTCGCACATATCTATCTCAACTGACTGTAGACCTGAAAGTTTTCCCTTCGAGTGAATAATTTTCATCCCCTTTTCACTCATGTGGCCTAGTCTCTGGTGCTACAGATTTGGAGTTTCATTGTTTGCTGCACTGCAATCGAACAACGTGTCCCTATTATTATGTAAAGAGTGCCACTCTTCTTGCTTCGAGCAACCATCATTGTGCCCTTTTTAAATCTTACAATCATCACCATGGAAGATCGTAGCGTAGCTTTTGCTAGCCAACTGCCCTACTGAGATTAAGTTCTTTCTCAGGTCAGGGATATGTCTGACATCCTTCAGCTCCCAAACAGACCCGTTCAACTTAATCTTCACTATTCATTTGTCAACAATAGCACATGGTTGATCATCACCAAGATATACCTTTCCAAGGTTTCCGAGGACATACCTCTCGAAGAATTCTTTCTACGAAGTACCATGGAACGATCTCCAGAGTCTAACACCCAAAACTCCTCATTGCTCTCTAAAGAGTATATCAATGCATCATCTCCTCCTGAGGTGGAAGTAACATTTGCCTCTGCCTTCGCCTCTTGGTCTTTTGGTGCATTCTTGCATTGATTTTTGTAGTGTCCAGTCTTCCCACAATTCCAACACTCAATGGTTTTCGAGCTATGAGAATTACTGGGATTCTTAGATTTGGACCTCCTGTCCTTTGATCTACCTCGATAGTTCGATCTGCCACGTCCATTCCCTTTAGTTGATTTTTTTCCTCTTGACTCTGTATGCAAAATTGAAGAGGTTGATGATTCACCCGACTCTCTCCGTCGGATCTCTTCACTGAGAACCAGATCACGAACATCGTCAAATTTCAACTTATTACTTCCCAATGAGCTACTCACAGTCGTGACAGTAGCATTCCAACTTTCTGGTAGAGAAGACAAAAGTATAAATGCTCGTACTTTTTCATTGAATTCAATTTCAATTAAACTCAATTGGGTTGTGACTGTGTTGAGTTCGTTGAGATGTTGAGCTACCGATGCGCCTTCTGTCATCCGCAAATTGAATAATCGCCTTATCAGGTGCACTTTATTAGAGGTGATGGCTTCTCGTACATACTGACATGAGCCTTCATATGACCTGCTATGGTCTTCTCCTTTGCTATGTTGAAAGCAACATTGCGGGATAATATCAATCGGATAACTTTGATGGCTTGTCTGTCTAGAAGATTCCAGTCTTCCTCCTTCATAGAGTTTGGCTTCTTCCCTAAGAGAGGTTGGTACAATTTTTTTTGATACAGATAATCATTTATCTTCATTTTCTAGAACCTAAAATCTGCGCCATTGAACTTTTCGAGTTTCACCGATCTTTTCTGATGCGAACCACCGTATATGAGAACACCTCCATTGACATGAATAGTAACCTCGCAGAAAATTGACAGAATTCACAACCTGGCTCTGATATCAGTTGTTGAGAATACGCACATTCCCTTCATGCCAGATTTATAAGAGAGAGAGCAAAAAATAATAAAACAACACACAATTTACATGCTTCGTGACAAACTTGCCTACTCCACGGGTTGCTGCAAACCTTTCACTAAAAGAAAAAAAATATACAGTATTACAACACTCATATGTCAAGAAAATTACTCTTAATTTTCCCTCATTCAACTCTTTGCACCTCACCACACTCTCTTCACTTCACCATACAAAACATAAAATGGGGTGTTATATTTATAGACTCAACAACCCCCTTTTCACACGTTTTTGCTGTCTAAAATTTCAACTGTCTGCTTACACGTTTGTGCAACCCTCTTTGACAAATAAATAGTGACAAAATTAAAAAATGATGGATGGTTGGTTGTTTAACCACTTTTTTTGACACAATATGCCGGCATGAACTCGTCCCGGACTAGGGTGAATAAGCTGCCCCCGTTTAGAAACGGTCCATCAAGATTTCGACAGACGGGTGGCCAAACGCGAAAATGTTTTCCGCCGGCGACTCCACGATAATCGCAATTTCCGCGCCGCACAGAACGCTGAGTTGACTGGCTTTTCTGAACAGACCTGTTCGGCGTTTGGAGAATGTTACTTGCAAACTGGTTTTCTTCTCGATTTTCTTGATTTCAATCTTCCTTCGCCTATTGTTTTCTTGCTTGCTGATATCCATGGCTGACAGAAAAAGAAAGAAGAACGTCCCTTCTTTTTTTTTTCCTTCAATTAATGTCCTGTGTATTTAAAGAAGAGATTTTGTGGGTGAAAGAATTAATTATATTGTTTTGATTCTTTTTCCAAATATAGTAGCTGTAGCATCCTATACTTTCCATATTAGTTTTAGGATTTGATCTAATACAAGGAAATAAAATTAATGATTAGTGGTGGCTGAATTTTATTTAATCCTTAATTTCATGTTTATTACTATTTAAAGACTGTAATCATGTTTAACTATAACTAATCCAAATGTTTTCTGCAATCTTGCTAGTACTAATAATATTGATCTTAATGAAGCTTGAAAAAATATAGGTTCCCAAGTGTTATGAGTATAACATTGAAATTAAGAACGGAATGATTATAAGAAAGAAATGATTATATGAGTATATTATTTTTTATACTATGAAAAAGAAATGAATTGTTATTCCTTAATTAATTCTAATTATATAATTGGTAACTAGAAATGAATATTAGAAATAAAATAAAATTATTTTTGATTATTAAATTACTCTTTAATAGAATTTTTTTAGAATAAAATTATTGTTTGATATATTGTTTATAATGAGTTTGTTATGATTTTAATCACTGTTAATGTATAGATAAAATCTCACACTGATATAATTTTTTTCATTAAAAAAATCTACACAAAAAATTATTTTATATTCATTTTAATTATTGACTAGATTGAAATAAAAAGTTGAAGAAGATGATGCCAAAAAAAAAAAATATATATATTTTTTGTATTGGTTCAATTTTATTAGAGATACAATAGGTTTGAGTTGGACTACCCTAAACCTGCCTCGCTTGGGGTAGGTTTTGAAACCACAAATGAATCTTGATGCGGGTTTCAAGTTTTAATTTTATGTATTTATGTGATATATATATATGAAAAAAAATATGTATCTTATATATATTCATAAAAAATATAAATATAATAATCTTATAGATTAAAATAGTAATATAAAATTAATAAATAGTAAAAAAAAATAAAAGTAACAAGTAGATTTGAGATTTTTAATATTTAAAAAATAAAAATATGAATATATAATTTAAATAATTAGTTATTTGTTGATAATAATATTTTTTCATCTTTACAAAGTTATGGTGATATTATTTTTTAAAAAAATATTAATATTTTTAAATTTATAAATTAGGTTTAATGGGTCAAACTCGGGTTTGGAGCGATTTTGGGTTCGAATCCATAAAAATCTTGAGGGATCATGTTTTGAAAAACCCGACCCAACCTCACCCCACTCGTTGTCATTTCTAAATTTTATCTAACACTTTTATTTTATTTAAAATGATAATTTTGTCAAACATAAATATAAGTTCATTCATGATTAATTGATAATGGCTAAATCCATACTTTTAGCAATTGTGATTCCTTTGTGAATGAATATTTCTAATAATAAATTATATCAATCATGTATTTAGAAATTGACTTAGGAATTCCCAATCCATTTCTACGTATCAATCATGTCATTTCTGAAAAAAAAAAATTGATATACATGTCTAAACCAAGAAATTTCTCAAAACAGTCTAAAAGACACTACAACTGATCCCTCCAAAAATTAAGAAAAAAACCTTAAGGAAGAGAGAATTTATAAATAATACTTAATTTTGATAGAAAAGTCTCAGTTGGTATATTTTTTTTTTTCAATTGGGCAACAAGTTAGAAGTACTACTCTGTGTGTGTGAGGGTATTAAACTTCAAAAACAAATCAAACTACTTAATACTCGATTCAATATCGATCGTTAAAAATTCGTTTGACTTTGATTTGTTTACTTAAAAAAATCAAATTTAAACATATTTTTTCATTCGATAGAATTTAAAACTCGACTCATGCAGAAAATGGTAAGCAAAAAAACAAAATTGTATAAAACAATCAAACTACTCAAACTCGATGTATATTTGACTTGATTAAAATTTGTTCAAGTTCGATTTGATAAATTATTAAATTAAGTTCAAACATAATTTTTAAAATTCGATAAAAAATCAAATAAAATTAACAGTAATATGTTCGATTCTACCCAACTCATTTACTACTCTGTTTCTATGCGTGTGTGTATGAATGACTTATGTTTATCCAGTTATTTAGCATAAATAATATTTACTTAAGCCCAATCAACTTAACTTTTCCGAGTGCTTTTTTGAGCAAGGGATTATAACTTTCACTTTCCCTAAAACTATAATCTAATCTTCAATCTTTATCACTAATTAAGTGCTTCTGTTACATTTTCCTTTCTTTTTTCTTTTTTGAATCTTTTAGGTTTGAATTTCATTAGATTATATACATGCTCCACTCTCTTCACTTCTCCAATCATTTTATATATGTGCAGTTGTTCTGCATAAATTGCCTGAGTCCCGGTGTTTTCAGATTAATATTTTTTTGTACTTCTATGTACCTAAATAATTGCTTCCCAAACTTTTTAATTTTTAAAGAAACTTGTTATATTATTCTTTCGTAGTTTTGGCATTATTAAATTTTTATTTCTTAGGGTTTTTCTTAATTTTTTTAAATAATATTCAATTAATTTTCAAAGGAATTGGTTATATTATCTATTATTACAATAATAAAAATAGTGAAGTTACTTAATCAAGCGTAGCAAGGAAGTTTTAAATTGAGCATGCAAAATACGTCTCACGATCCTACGTGTAATCTCTTAACAATAATCGAATTTTAAAGCATCATATCAGATTGCTCCTTATTTATTTTTTGAAAAGAATAATTACATTTGTTATTACATGAAAACATCTACATGACCTATCAATTAGCAATCAACAATAATTAATTAATAATGATCAACAATCAATAAATCAATTATTACCAAAATAGATAAATATATACATGATTAATAGGATTTGAACTCAAAATTTTTATAATATTAAGACTTTGACTTTACAAATTACTGCTTACCTATAAAAAAAATTAAAATCAAATAAATAGTAAATGAGCATATAGAATAGAAAGGAAAACACTAACAAAGTTGATAAAAAAAAAACTTGAATTAGTGCAAGTTATGAAGATGGTCCAACTTTTTCCTAAAAAACAAGAAACGTGTCATTTTCGTCACGAGATCTGCCTAAAAATCGCCCCCACCTTGAACCATTACTCCGTTGGTTGAGAACATTTTGAAAATAAATATTGCTAAAGTCCTTTTCTATGGTTTGAAGTCAATTACATAATAATTAAAATTTATATATTTTTATTATTGATTCAAATTTTCAAATGATTGACAGTTATGATTGATTCAGTGAATTAAACTAGATCTGGATTAAAATTTTCCAAATGAAACTATCTATTTTTCCCATGAGGAAAAGATAAGGAGAGAGCATCCAGTATGGCAATCCTCTTGGTGATTGTAGGAGTCATGATCACTTAAAATATTTGAATAGAAGTCATGACTATTTAAGATACTTGAATTGAATTGTAGACACAATATTTCACCACAGTCCCAAAAATATATTAGTGAAACTAAAACCCTCTCTACGTTGACAATAATTGATTCTTGAATTTCTACAGCAAAAGTATTGCAACCTATAAACTTATTGTGAAAAAATAATAAACCAAACCAAAGTCATGAGCAAAAGCAACATATGTTATCACCTCAAATCATCAAAAGTGTGGCAACATAATTTGATGCTTATGTTTTATTTAAGGTCAATAAATATTTAATTCTAGTCTAAACAAGTTTACAGGCGGCTCAAAAGACCCAAATTACATTAAATGTTCATAAGGTTTATCTCCAATTTATACACATATAAATACCTTATCCTACACATTTACAAGGTACGTTGTTAATTTATTTTGTTTTTAGTTAGTAATTATTCTATATAGAATACTTATTAATTTAAGTATCGAAGAGATTTTCTTAAAATAATTTCAGAATTCTTTTCACCATCTATTCGTATTGTAGGAAGAGAAATTAATTCAAAACTAACTTACTTGCAAACAGGAGTTGCTAGCAAGAGATCTACCTCATGAGAAGAGTTCATCTCCGATATAAAATATTCATCCATTTCAAGTAAGGATATTTACCCAAACATAATTTTTACATGCCGCTTGACAATATGGGATTTTATTTGGAGGATTGGTGCAATTATTCAGAACTTAAAAATCCATAAGGATGGACAGAGAGGGCACATGAATGGGTGCAAAAATAGGGGCCCCCCAGCTTAATTAGTGTGAACAGATTACAGAAGCAACAAGAAACAGGGACCACTTCACCACATGCATTTATTTTGGAGTTTGCGGTTTTCCAATCTTTCCACATTAAATTTTGTAACTTGTGAATTTCAAGGGTGACAAATTTTGAATTGTGGACTATGAAAAAAAAAATGTATATATATTACTTATCTGTTATGAAAACATATCTGATACTGCATGGTGTGGATATAAAATTAAAAATTCATCTATAAAATAAATTTTTTAATACGAATTTTGTAACAAACGTCCTTCACATTTGATAATCACTCGATCAACTTTGTTGTATATGAATTTCAAAGGATGTTTACATTTTTAAACTTATGTGTACAATTTGGACTTGTTTTGGAAGTTCATTTAGATTTGGTTTCCGAATATTCAATACTTTTCCATAAAACTGTTAGAAATCGGTTTGTAAAAAATTAGGTTTTGATCCACTTATAACCAATAATTAAGTGGGTTTTATTTAATAATAAATAAAAAAATAAATTAGTTAAACATTATCTATACCGTTGGTAGATAAGTTTAGTATATTTAATTTTTTAAAATTAATTTTGGATGAATGAGAAATTAATGCATAAAATAAGCTACTTAATAACATTAATTGTTGAAATATAGAAAGTTAGAAAGGTGAAAAGTCATCATCTCACATTAAAAAATATGTTAAAGTATGTTCACTTTATTTTTCAAGTTGGATACTTGGGTTTGAACCTCAAAGGGTACTAATTATCTTTAGAAGGGGAAGACCTACATCCTTATATGTATGGACCAAAGGCCCACACACGTAGCGGATTGGCTCAGCTGGGCCATACGTAGGCCGAGCCTGGGCTTGGTTGACTCATCCGGTATAAAAAAAATTAAAACTTTTTTATTAAATTTTAAAATATTTTCCTTCCAATCGAAATGCAACAAGTGAACTAACTAACAAGGTGACGCGTGGCGCTGTGTAAAATCAACTGATGAGGTGAAAAGACATCTAGTCAACATTGAAAAAAGTATGCTTCCGCCCAATCAACACCAAATGGTTGGGGCTGTCTAGTAAATGCCAATTAGCTGTCCAGTCACTGCATTCTCCAAGAGTTGTTTTTGTTGCCCACAAACTTTTTTACAATTATAAATAGACCTCATGGATCATTCATTTTAATCCAGAATTTCCATTCTTCTCTTTCTTATCTAATTTATATAGCAACTTGATATTTCACATACCTAATTTCCCAACAAATTTAAGACAAATTTTTGTGTAATTTAAATAGCTTCTACATCAGTTATACACGTTCCTCTAGCACTAGCTCATGTAGAGAAACTAGAGAAGTTCACCAGGATGGACTTCAAAAGGTGATAATAGAAGATGTTGTTCTACTTTATTATTCTAAACTTTGCGAATTTCTTATGGGAGGATGCTCCTACTATTGGGAGAGGAGGAACAAGATCCTAAAAAGATGGCAGTATTTGATGCATGGAGTTATAATGACTTTCTATGTATGAACTATATCCTCAATGGACTGGACAATACCCTATACAACATGTATAGTTTAGTGAAGATAATTAAACACCTGTGCGAATCATTAGAGAAGAAGTATAAGATTGAAGATGCTGACTTGAAACAAATTATAGTCAACATGTCATAAACTTCAAAATGGTGGATTCTAAAACTATAATGTATCAAGTCCAAATAGCTGCAAATAATCTTGCATGACATACATGCTGAAGATATACGGCTCAATGAGTCTTTCCAGATAATTGCTATCATTGAGAGACTGCCACCTCTGTGGAAGGACTTCAAGAACTATTTGAAGCACAAACGGAAGGAGATGAACTTGAGGATTTGATTGTTAGACTGCAAATTGAAGAAGATAATCTCAAGTCTGAAATTAAATCCAGCAAGTTATCCATGGAAGCTAAAATAAACTTGGTAGAACCAAATACTAACAAAAAGATAAAGCACCAGGGAATGGTTAGAAATAGAAAAAGGCTAAGAAGTTCAAAAGGAACTGCTACAACTGTAGCAAGACAAACCACAAGGACAAGGATTGCATTCTTCCAAAGAAAGGCATCAGAACCAATTGAATATAACCGAGGATAAGACTATACTAGTTGATATGTTAGACCTCGATCTATCGGCAGTCATGTTTGAAGCCAACCTGCTGGATAACCTAAGAGAATGGCAGGTTGACACTAGTGCAACACGTAACATCTTTTTCAATAAGAAGTTGTTTTCAACTTATATTCCAATCAATGGAATGAAGTTGTATATGGAAAACTCGACAACTTCCAACATTGTCAAATTAGGAAAAGTGGTGTTAAAGATGACTTTGGAAAAAGAGCTGACCTCCATTGATGTGCTGCATGCCCCAGACATCCGCAAAGAATTTGGTGTCCAGATCCTTATTGATTAAAGCTAGATTTAGACTAGTGTTTGAGTCAAACAAGTTTGTGTTTACTAAGAATGAACAATTTATAGGAAAATGGTACTTAGACAAAGGATTGTTCAAGGTTAATGTAATGATTGCAATTCGTAAATTTTGAAAGTAATAAAATTACAACTTCCAATTATTTGATTGAGTATTCAACTTTATGGCATGTTACATTATGACACGTTAATTTTAACATTTTGCAAAGATTAGTAAATTTAAATTTACTTTCTTCATTGTGTAGAAGCTAAGATAGCTAAAGCATCGTTCCATTCAGTAGTAAGGAACATGACACCTTTAATTCACAATGACACGTGATTTAAAATTTGTGCAAACAAGAGGTGGGAAAAAGTATTTTATTACTTTTATCGATGATTACACAAGATACTCTTATGTGTATTTATGAAGAAACAAAGATGAGGCCTTGGAAACTTTCAAAAACTATAAGAATGATGTTGAGAATCAACTCAACCAACGAATTAAGATCATTCGTAGTGATAGATGTAGATAGTATGGAGCTCCATTTGAAGAATTTTGCTCAGAAATTGGTATGATTAATCAAACTACAAGTCCTTATTCGCCTCAATCAAACGGTGCTGCTAGACACAAGAACCCAACTCTTTGTAGATATGTAAATTTTATTACCAAATATACATTGATATGTGTAATATAATTTTTACTTATCAATTTATATTTTATTTATTTTTAAAATTATCATTGAATTTCATAATTAAATAAGATATTTAATTGATAAAGTTAAATATTCTCATATGTCAAATTATTATATTTTGGCATGAAAGATCGTATCTTGGAGATTATAGAAGTGAATATCAACACTTTTGGTAATTCAAATTGCATATTATCATTAAGGCAATAAATGTCCATCAAATCATGAATGAGCAATCAAATTGTGCCATATAAATATGGCAAGAGCTCCTATCCTACAAGTTGAGACAAAGAAGAAGCCTAAGCAAGAAAAGTGTTGAAGGAAGTTCTTTCAACCTAAGTCCATCAAATTCAAGGAGATCTACGATATTTAAGGCGAAAAGCAAGATATCCATCACGAAGGCCATCAAAATTGTAATATTTAATTCAAAATTAAGTTGTTAAATCCTCAAATTATTATTGAAAATCAAATCAATCTTGGAAGAGAAGAGATCGGAGGGTCAATTCCATGAAGAAGTTGCCAAATCCACAAAGTCAACATTCTTGACGAGAGAAGAATCAGAGAATCAAATAGAGATTGTATCCACATTCATACATCAAATTCAAAAAAAATTATTTGTACTATTTTTTGTTTGTTTGTAATTTTTGCAAACAATGAAATTTGTGTTAAAAATTTATGACACACCAAGTGGGATAATCTCTGTCTCTCATCTCTTCTTTTTGCAAACCAAGTTTGAAGTTCAAATGGAGATGAATGAAAAACACTCCATACAAATGTCAAATTTCTTGAATCAAGTCATCAATCAGATTTTTGAAGAAATATGCAAGGCAACAAGTAGGGTCTAATAAAGGAGGTGTTTCATGTGCTCACTCAAAATTCTATTCAAAGAAGACAACAAAGCAGTGTTTCATGTCTTCAGCCAAATTCCATTCAAAGGCGACAATAAGGCGGTGTTCTATATCTTCACTCAAATTCCATCCAAATTGGGCAAACGAAGGCAACGTTCTATGTTTTCACTCAAATTCCATTCAAATGAGGCAAATGAAGGCACGTTCCAAAAGGGGCAGATGAATGTGTCATTCCATGCTTCACTCAAATTCTACTTAAAGGGGCCAAATGAAGATGGCATCTTATGTCTTCAATCAAATTCCAAACAATTGGGGCAAATCTTAAAATTAAAGTTGTTGAGAGCCAATTTTCAGCAAATGAAGACAACTAAGTAGAATTTTCTTCAATTTTTCAATGCTCCTAGATACGAGTATAAACTATTTAGAATTTTCAAATCAAATCCTTCTCAAGTGCTCCTAGATATAAGTACAAACTATCTAAAATTTTCAAATTAAGTCCTGCTCAAGTGCTTCTTGATAAAAGTATAAAGTTTCAATAATGCTCCTATATACGAGCATAAATTATCTAAAATTTTCAAATTGAAATCTTCCCAAGTTCTCCTTAATAAGAGCATAAACTATCAACAATACTCTTTGATACGAGTATAAACTATTAACAAATGAAGACTCCTAGATACGAGTATAAACTATCAAACAAATTCAAAGTCAAGACTCCTTGATATGAGTATAAACTATTTGCAAAATTTATATTCAAATGAAAGTTCCTTGATACGAGTATAAACTATCTATAAATTTTAAATTCAAATGAAGACTCATTGATACGAGTATAAATTATCTAACAAATTCAAATCCAAGAATCCTTGATACGAGTATAAACTATCTACATGTTCCAAATAAATTCAAATCAAGAACTTCTTGATATGAGGATAAATTATCTACAATTTCAAATCAACTCATTTGAAAAACTCCTTAATATGAGGATAAACAATTTGCAAATTCAAATCAACTCAATTGAAGAACTCCCTGATATAAAGATAAATTGTATACAAGTCCAAATCAATTCAATAGAAGAACTACTTGATATGAGTTTAAACTGTTTTTATGTTGCAAAGAAGTTCAAGTAAACTGTTGTGACTTGATCCTCTCGATGAAAAAATTTAAGACTCATTCATTTTTCGCAACCGTCAAAACAAATGCACGTGAACAAGTTTCGAGGGAGCATTTGTAGATATGAAAATTTTATTACGAAATATACATTGATATGTGTAATATAATTTTTACTTATCAATTTATATTTTACTTATTTTTTGAAATTATCATTGAATTTTAAAATTAAATAAGATATATAATAGATAGAGTTAAATATTATTATATGCCAAATTATTATGTTTTGGCAATAAAGATCGTATCTTGGAGATTATGGAAGTAAATATCAACACTTTTGGCAATTCAAATCACATATTGTGATTAAGGTAATAAATATCTATCAAATCATGAATAACTAATCAAATCATACCATATAAATATGGCAAGAGTTCATATCCTATAAGTATAATTAGAGGTTATCCCCAAGAAGTTAAATACTAATTGTGAAGAAAAAGAAGTCCAACCAAGAAAGGTGTTGGAAGAAGTTCTCTCAATCCAAGTTCATCAAATTCAAGAAGATCTACGGTGTTCAAAGTGAAAAACAACACATTCATCCGAAGACCATCAAAATTATAACGTTTAATTCAAGATTGAGTTGTTAAATCCTCTAATTAATGTTATTGGAAATCAAATCAACATTGGAGGAGATGGAATGGTCAATTCCATCAAGAAGTTATCAAATTCACAAAGTCAGTGTTAAGAATACGACTCCTTATGAGTTAAGAAAATGTTGCAAACCTTTTTATAAATACCTTAAATGGCAGGGTGTCTGTAACACCCCCATAACTCAATATAGATATTGATATAACAATAATTTTAACAAGGTAGCACGTGTGTGCATGTGTATATATATATTTTTTGTCAACTGTAACACTTTGAGAAACAATAAAAGTGTTTTCTAAATATAATCTTGTATACAGAAAAATCACCATTTATATAAAAAAAAACACAACACCCATCACAGTCACGCTATTCTCAAACTTATTTACTATAAAATTTCAAGAGTTATATAGAACATGACATCACAAAGTTATAATACGATAGACCCAACAATCAAAATAATAGTCTATACTTTCGAAAGAAGTAAGGACATTTTACATCTTGTAACCCTTTATATATAAACAACAATTTACATAATAATAATGATTGAAAAAATTAGAATATGCCCACAACACAACTCAACAGGTCATCATCCATGTATAAGATAAGAATCTTAAGAAATCACAAAACCCTCAAATAATATAAAAATTGATGTCAAAACTGTATATGAACCTCACCTATACCAGTTTCAGCTTCTACTTATGATTACTACTTTCTTTTGCTTCCTTTGCCCTTTTCTATCACTTGGAATCAATTAGGACCAACTTAGAGAGATTTTGACATGAGTTTGGACCCTGAAAATAACTGAAAATGGTTAAGGGTCGTGGTAAATGGCTAAGAGTGAAAGAAAGCTTGAGGTGGCACTTGAGGTGCTTGCTTAAACTTGGTAGCAAGCATGAGGTGGTAAGTTGTGGTATAAATCTGACCTTTCACCCATATTTCAAGCCTAGATCAGATGTGTCTTACGATACATTAATTTCATTGCATATTATTTTAATTACCACAAGATACCATAGATAATTCATAAGCTAATTTTCTAGTCGTTTATTTAATTTCTTACCCGATTGTCACCTGATTCTTAAACAATTGTTTATATTAAAAATTATATAATCTTATACATAAATGAATATTGTAGTATCACATTTGAATCATATTATCTTATGTCCAATGTCCCAAATATGCAATTTACCGATATATACTTTTGAAATACCTGGAGAAAATCGAATCAAACCGTATAAGCTTACTAGTAACAACTTTAACACTTCTAAAATTATAACCTATATATCCATCGATATCCAATATTGATCAACCTCATTTTCAGCTTATTTCAATTTAGTGTTGATTACTTATATTATGATAATTGACAACTAACACCATATGAGACTTTTTAGAAATTTAATGATCAAATGTGATTATAAGGTAAAACGGATCATGCCAGTAGTTTCAATGCAAATATTTATGAATAACATGTAATGCATAAATCATATTGATCAAGTGAGTAGTATGAGGATTAAGTGTTACATCCTCCCCTCATTAAAATTTCATCCCCGAAATTTTACTTACCCAAAAATTCTTGATATTTAATTATAATTTTACGCTTCCTTTCCCAAGTAGCTTATTATGTTGAATGACTTATCCTCAGTACTTTAACTAATGAGATATTTTCATTTTGAAGTTTCTTTACATCTCTTACTAAAATCTCTATTGGTCTTTCTTCATATCTTCGAACTCAGTTCCTTCTTCAGTAGATGCCATATATTCATGACATACTTTCTTAAAATGAACACATAAAACACATTGTGAACTCCAAACATTGATGCAAAGAGGTCAAGTTTATAGGCAATACTCCAATTCTCTTAGTAATGCAAAATAAACCAATGTACATAGGATCAAGTTTGTATGTAGCATCCCCAATTTTTTTTTCTGCCTAAACCATAATCTCTTTCATTGGAGACAACTTCAAAAATTTGATCCTCTATCATAAATTGCAACGATATTCCTCTTTAATCTGCATAAATCTATGGTCACCTCTAACTAGTTTCCATACATTTTCAATTTGTTCTACCACTTCTATCATTTCTCAAACCATATTTATCCTAAAAGAACACCAAATTCATTTCAATAAAATGATGGTCTATATTTTTTTTATCATGCAATGCCTGATAGAGAACTATCCCAATTAGTCTTATTACTGTTGTCATAAGAAATTCCACCCAAGGAAAAAAAAATTCTCAATTGACATCAACAATCTAATGCACAAACTCTAAGCATATTTCAAAGTATAATTTGTTTGTTCTAATTGCCCATTGATGCATGGATGATCACAATACTAAAATATAATTTTGTTCCCAATCCCTGATGTAAAATCTTCTAGGAAGTGGACAAATCTACATCAGAACTAATAGACACTAATAAACCATAAAGTCAATCTACTTCCTACACATTTATCTTTCCATATATTTCCATGGAATACCCAGGGTAAATTGAGAAAGAATGAGCATATTCAGTTAACCTATGAACAATAACTCAATTCCATTATTATATACAAAATTCATGAATGTTTTTCCATTTCCACCGGAAAACAAAATCAAAACAAACTCATTCATACATATGTACTTTTACATTTATCCCCTTTTTTGTAGCAAACCAAATATTAACAATATATCCCATAATAGCTCATCCAGTATCCGATATCTATACATTTTCTTAAGATCACAAACATCATTCATACCACTAAATAAAACAAATAAAAAGATACATGATCATCACCTAAAATTTAGTCTGATAATTTCATATCCATCATTTTCACATCTATCTCTTATTAAGTGATTATAATCACTTATCACAAAAATCTATTTACGTGTTTTTTCTGCCTTTCATCTTAATGTTAACCTTTCATTGACCTTATTTTGAACATTTGAAATTAGATCAATTAAAATCAGTCTTACCAAAATATTAATAAACAGATAATTTACTGTTTATTCTAATTCATCCTCTATACAACCCTCAATTCCCACAATAGTTTATGATGTAAAATTTGTATGAATAATAGTCTATTGAGATATTTTATTCCAATAACATCTGTAGTTATATGAATCATACAATATATTCACTAACTATTAATATACATCCTTTCTTCAAGTTCAACTCCATTTGAGTATATAGACATTTCAAGTACTTCGGTTTTGCAAATGTCACATGTAGTATTACATAAATAATCTAATTAACTCAAAGAATGTCGAGTAACTTTTTATATTGCATCAAACATATACTAAAACACAATGAGATACACCACTATACACAATAAATAACTTATATCTAAAGTTGGAGTCACTACTAAAGCTCAAATCAACTCTCTTTTAAGTAATTAGAGATTTCTTCCCACTTAGCGAACCATTCAAATTTCATATACCTGCATGTATGATGAAATAAAGCGAAAAAAACTACAGAGGAATAATAATATCACAAACCTAGAAAACTTTTCTTTTTTCTATCACATTTATTGGTCTTCCCTATTTTAGTACAATCTCGAAGTTTAGAATAGTTACAAGGACACCTTTTTAAAAAATTATCAGTCCCAAAAATAAATATTATATTACAAAACCAAAAGATCGCATTTATTAAATTGAACAAATAATTTTCTACTTCTTTAGAGTTTCCAAGATCATATTAAAATGTCAATCATTTTTTTCCTCGTATCATCAATGAATATCACCCAAAACATATCCAAATAGAATCATCAAACACATCATTCATCATGTATATCAAAATAATTAAGGCATTAGTCAACCCAATGGCACAACAAGAAATTCATAATTAATTCAAACTTAAAATCAATCCATAAGATCACAGTAGCTCTTCTTAACTTATCAAATAAACCTTAATATGAAAATCTATACTTATTACAAATTATTACTCAATTTAGTTGCAATAAATAATACATAACCTCAAGATTTATCTTTCTTCTAGGTGAATATGAAGTGAAGCTTGTTTAGGAGAAGCACTAGACCTTTAATGCCTTGCCAATATTATAACAATATCAGTAAAGTTTCAAATTGCAATAGTTGTATATGATAAACTAAAAGAGAGATTGGATTTGTTCTTATGACTATATCAAGATAAAATCAATTTGTTAGTCAATAGCATGCCTCAAAACTTCTTTTCAATATGTATCAAGAGATCTAAGATCACACAAATAGTTTTAGTAAACTTGGTCATTTCTAAAAATTCTAACACAACCCAAAGATCGATTATAATTCTTTCTTACTACTCTCTTTCACGGTAACTATAGAAAATTATAATTTGACAATCTTCTTTATTTTCTGCAAATAGTAAACATTTTCATGTTTTGGCCTCCATAAAAATTCTAAATTTTCATCACCTAGAATTTAAAAGTCTTAATAATCCTGAAATAATCCGTAATGCATAATTCTCAGTAAATTAATCTACACAAAATGTTATATCATAATCCTAGCTAATATAACAAAATTAACTTAAAGCTCTTAAAATCTAATTAGTAGATCTTAAACCTCCAGAAGGAAATAAAATATTATAATTAACCTCATATATATCAAGTACCATATCCAATTTTATTACATACTTAGTGGATAATAGATAATATGTAGATCTAAAGATAGAACACCAACCATAAATTTTATACATGTTACTCAACATTATTTTATACAAAATCTTAAAACACATGGCCAATATTATTCATGAAATATAAAATGAATCATACAACAAATAAAACTTACTGGCATGATTGTGCTCCACTAGTTTCAAAGGTCATGTACACGGATAGTCTATAAAACCACAAATCGGGCTCTGATACCACTCTGTAACACCACCACCACCACTAAATATAGATATTGATATAACAATAATTTTGACAAGGTAGCACATGTGTGTGCATGTGTATATATATAATTTTTATCAACTGTATCATTTTGAGAAACAATAAAAGTATTTTTTGACATATAACCTTATTTATAGAAAAAAAACACCGTTTATATAAAAAAAACATAACACTCATCACAGTTACGCTATTTCAAACTTATTTACTATAAATTTTCAAGAGTTATATAGAACACGACATCTCAAAATTATAATACGATAGACTCAACAATGAAAATAATGGCCTATACGTTTGGAAGAAATAAGGACATTTTGCATTTTGTATCCCTTTATATAAAGACAACAATTTACACAATAATATGGTTGTAAAAATTAGAATATGCCCACAACACAACCTAACATGTTATCATCTATGTACAAGATAAGAATCTTAAAAAATCACAAAACCCTCAAATGATATTAAAATTAATATCAAAACTGTATATGAACCTCACCTATGCCAGTTTCAGCTTCTACTTATGATTACTACTTTCTTTTGCTTCCTTTGCCCTTTTCTATCACTTGGAATCAATTAGGACCACCATAGAGAGATTTGACATGAATTTGGACCCTGAAAATGACTGAAAATAGTTAAGGGTCGTGGGTAAATGGCTAAGAGTGAAAAAAAGCTTGAGGTAGCACTTGAGGTGCTTACTTAAACTTGGTAGCAAGCATGAGGTGGTAAGTTGTGGTATAAATCTGACCTTTCATCTATATTTTAAGCCTAGATTAGATGTGTCTTACTATACAGTAATTTTATTGCATCCTATTTTAATTACCACAAGATACTATAGATAATTCATAAGCTAGTTTTCTAACCGTTCATTTAATTTTTTACCTGATTGTCACCCGATTCTTAAATAATTGTCTATATTAAAAATTATATAATCTTATACATAAATGAATATTGTAGTATCACCTTTGAATTATATTATCTTATGTCCAATGTCTCAAATATGCACTTTACCGATATATACTTTTAAAATACCTGGATGAAATCGAATCAAACCGTATAAGCTTACTAGTAACAACTTTAACATTTCCAAAATTATAACCTATACATCTCATCGATATCCAATATTGATCAACCTCATTTCAGTTTATTTCAATTTAGTATTGATTACTTATATTATAATAATTGACAACTAACATCATATGAGATTTTCTAGAAATTTAATGATCAAATGTGATGATATGGTAAAACGAATCATGCCATGTAGATTCAATGCAAGCATTTATGAATAATATGTAATGTATGAATCATATTGATCAAGTGAGTAGTGCGAGGATTGGGTATTACAGTGTTTGGGTAAGGTAGAAGTACACAAACCAAAATAAATCAATATTGAGCCTAAGATAATTGATTGCATCTTCATTGGATATGCTAATAATAGTAGTATATATCGATTTCTTGTGCACAAATAAGCAATTTTCGATGTACATAAAGGTACAATTGTTGAATTAATAAATATTGTATTTTTTTATAACTTTCCTTGCCAAAAAAAAGAAAGAAGTTAGTTCTAATAAAAGAACTTATGAATATATGAATGATAATCATTAAGTGATAAAGAACCAAAACACAGTAAAAGGGCCAAAATAGCTAAAATATTTGGTTCAAATTTTCTAACTTACATGCTAAAAAATGAATCAAGTACAATTAGTGAAGCATTATCTAGTCCAAATGCTCCATTATGGAAAGCAGCTATCAATAATGAAATAGAACCCATTATGCAAAATCATACTTAAGAGTTAGTAGATCTCCCACCAGGCAGCAAGCCCTTGGGATGCAAATGGATCTTTAATAGAAAATATAAGACTGATGGAACTATTGATAAGTATAAGGCCACATTGGTAGCTAAGGGTTCAAACAAAAGGAAGGCAATGACTTCTTCAATACATATTCACCAGTGACAAGGATCACATCTGTTAGAGTGCTTATTGCTATTGCTGCATTGCATAACCTTGAGATACATCAAATAGATGTGAAAACAACATTTCTGAATGGTGAATTGGAAGAAAAAAATTATAGGAACAACCTAAAGGGTTTGTTGCTCCTGGACAAGAGAAAAAGATGTGTAAACTTGTTAATTCATTGTATAGACTTTATCAAGCGCCAAAATAATTGAACGAGAAGTTTGATAAAACTATGTTGTCAAATAGGTTCAAAATTAATGAGTGGGACAAATGTGATTATATAAAAGGCACACCGAATACTTATATTATTGTCTGTCTATATGTAGATGACATGCTGATTAGGGGTAGTATTCATGATATCATCATGACTACCAAGAAAATATTGACAAAATATTTTGACATGAAATATATGGGTGTAGCAGATATTATCTTAGGAATAAAGATCACTAAGACATCTGATGGACTTGTCCTATCACAATCTCATTATGTTGAGACAATACTTAGAAAGTTTAATATATATGACAATTTCCCAATAAAAATAATTGTGGACTTAAGTTTGCATTTGCCTAAAAACCATGGTGAGCCTATATCATAGTTAGAATATTCTCGGATAATTGATAGTTTAATGTACATCATAAACTACACGGATTTGAATATTGCATACTCAGTTAATAAACTGAGTAGATTTATGAGTAATCTAGGCAATGACCATTGAAAGATAATGATAAGGGTTCTTAAATACTTAAGATTCACCTTAAATTATGAATTACATTATATGAAATATCCAGTTGTACTAGAAGAGTACAGTAATACAAATTGGATATGTCACACAAAAAACTTTAAGTCCACTAGTGGTTATATTTTTTCCATTTGTAGAGGAGTTGTGCCTTAGAAATCCTCTAAACAAACTTGCATACCTCGATCCACAATACAATTAGAGTTTATAGCTTTAAATAAAGCTAGAGAAGAAATGCAATGGTTCCGCAATTTCTTAGAGAATATTCCTTATTGGCTTAATTTAGTACCTGCAATTATGATATATTGTGATAGCCAATCAACTATTAGGTTAGGACCCAATTTTGATCAAAAATTAAGTGGATTCTATTTAATAATAAATGAAATAAATTAGTTAAACACTATCTACGCCGTGGATAGATGAGTTTAGTATATTTAATTTCTCAAATTAATTTTGGGTGAATGAAAAATTAACACATAAAGTAAGCCACTTAGTAGCATTAATTGTTGAAATATGGAAAGTGAGAAGGTGAAAAATCACCATCTCACATTGGAAAATATGTTAAAGTATGTTCACTTTATTTAGCTCAAGTTGGATACTTGAGTTTGGACCATAAATGAGTACTAATAATCCTTGGAATGGGAGAGACCTACAACCTTATAAAGCCCACACACGCGCACATGGCTAGCCGACCAGCTCGACTAGGCTAGGCTTGGGCTTAAGCTAGGTTGGCCTGTCTGGTATAATCCTTTTATACAAAAAGAAATTATTTTTTAATTAAATTTTAAATTATTTTCTTTCCAATCTGAAAACAACAAGTGGACTAACTAATAAGCTGATGCGTGGTGCTGTGCGGAATTAGATGACGAGGCAAAAAGACCCAATAAGTAAAAAGACATCCAGTCAATGCCAAAAGCATTAGTTGGGTAGTGGTTTTTGCCAAGTCAATACCGAATGGTTGTGGCCGTCCAGTAAATGCCAAGTTGTTGTCCAGTCATCACATTTTTGAAGAGTTGTGTTTATTGTGCACAACTTTTCGATAATCATAAATAGATATCGGGAGTCATTCATTTTCATCTAAAATTTCCATTCTTCTCTTCCATATCTCAAGTGTTCAAAAGAAAGTTATGAACATTTTTGTAGTTCGTTAAACTTGAGATTTGTTGTGTTACTATCTCAAGTTAGGTCGTTATATCTTAAAAGATGATTGTCAAGTTACTATTAACACCTGTGCGGGGCAAATTTGATTTAAAGATAAAGAGTTCAACTCTTACCTCGATCTTTTCTATAAATTGTTACTTTGTCCACATTTATCCAATCACTTAATTTCCCAACAAAAACTTTCTAGTCGAAGAGCGAGCTCATTTGGATAATTCTTAAAGAAAATCTTTATTAAGGAATTTCATTTTTGTGAGAACAATGCAATCATGTGCATTAATGTGGTCTAAAAAGATATATTTGTTTGTAACACATTATAGAATTAAGTACTCTTGGGAAATTAGTATGATGAAATAGGCAATTTTTTTAAACTCGAACGAAAATTGAATTGGATAATTAACTAAGTTGTTGGTCTGATTGATTGGACCATTTAAGGAAAATTGGCTGACAAATGTATATAAATAAATTTATTTTTTTATTTCCTGTTGAGAAGAGAAAGAGAGAGAAATGTAAAATATTATTCTTACCAGCAATATTTTTAAAACAGATTGATGATCGAATTAAATAACTAATTGAGCCCTTGAATCACTAGTTCGATTCGTTGATGTAATTTAAAAAATCAATTAACCCAAAATATTTTGTTTATATATACAAATATAGATACTTATATATGTATATATATAGATATTTGAAAGTAAGTTTATATAAGTATTCATAAAAACTATAATAAGATTTTCAAGTTAATATAAAAACAAAAATGAATGAAAACTAAATAACTTATAATTAATCAAGTAAGAAAAATAAAAGAAATCAAATAATTAAATCCTTTTTTTTATTTCTGTCTTTTCCTTTTCTACTTCTCTTTCTTGCTATTTCCTCAATTTAATGTTTTGCCTCTCTTTTTCATATTTTTCACTTTTACTTTTCCCCTTTTGTGGTTTTCTTCCCTTCTCTTTCTTCCTCTCGTTTTCTTATTTTTGTTTTTTTTTCTCTTTCCCACTTCTCTCTTTTCCTTATTATCTTTCCATATTTTACTCTTTTTCCTTCTTCACATTCAAAATCTACTATTTCCTACGGTAGCCAATATGGTTCCATTGACTCGACTCCACCGTCACCATTAGGGATGACAACGGGACAGATGTGAAATGAATTTGACAAAACTCGAGACTCATCTTGCCTCATCTTGATTGAGAACCCGCCCCGAACTCAAAACTCGATGAGTCCAACCTGCATGGACCACCAACCCACTAAAAGTTATTTTTTTAATATTTTTTGATTTTATATAATTATTTTTATTTTCGTATAGCTATTAAATTTTTACATTCTTGATTAAATACTATGATACAATATTAATTAATTTTAATTACATTTTTCTAATAACTAAATATTATAATAACATTGATTTATAGGAAATAAATATAATAAAATTATGTGTCTATTATTTTAAAATATTACATATAGCCTGTTTGCTTAGAGTTGCTTTAATCTTAATATAGCTAACTTATTCATAATGCATATTTATATTGGGCACTATATATACCAATTATAATATTTTTGAATTGAGACTGAAATTTATAAATATTTTTGCAATAATTTTTTAGTTAATCTAATAATATTGCATTGTAAATATTCACTCAATTCATAAATATTTAGGTTAAACTAATTAGTAATTATAAAATATATTATTATTATTATTATTTTTCTGTTTCCACTGCTCTCTTTTCCTTATTCTCTTTCCATATTTTACTCTTTTTCCTTCTTTCACATTCAAAATCTACTATTTCCTAGGGTAGCCAATATCAATCATTGGTTCCATTGACTCGACTCCACCGTCACCATTAGGAATGACAATAGGACAGGTGTGAAATAAATTTGACAAAACTCGAGACTCATCTCACCTCACTTTGATTGAGGACCCGCTCCGAACTCAAAACTCGATGGGTCTAACTCGCATGGACCACCAACCCACTAAAAGTTATTTTTTTAATATTTTTTGGTTTTATATAGTCATTTTTATTTTCGTATAGTTATTAAATTCTGACATTCTTGATTAAGTACTATGATATAATGTTAATTAATTTTAATTATATTTTTCTAATAACTAAATATGATAATAACATTGATTTATAGGAAATAAATATAATAAAATTATGTGTCTATTATTTTAAAATGTTACATATAGCCTGTTTGCTTAGAGTTGCTTTAATTTTAATATAGCTAGCTTATTCATAATGTATATTTATATTGGACACTACATATACCAATTATAATATTTTTGAATTGAAACTGAAGTTTATAAATATTTTTGCAATAATTTTTTAGTTGATCTAATAATATTGCATTGTGAACATTCACTCAATTCATAAATTATTTAGGTTAAACTAATTAATAATTATAAAATATATCTTATAATAAAAATAAAAATAATATGGTGCGGGTTTGGAGCAGGTCCACTAAAATTAGTTAACCACCCCGAACTCGATCGAATTTAAAAAAATTAAAATCCATATCCTATTCAAGAGCCCGAACGGAGCAGGTTCATTATGGTACAATTATCATTTCAATTACCACTTTTAGTCACATATCAACATTATAGAGGTTGAGAACTGTAGGGTGATTGAGTAGTACGTGTCCTAAGATTCCACCAATTTTGGCCGGTTCGATAGGAGTCACTCTAAAACCCATTTCTAGTGTCGAATTGAACTGTGTTATGGTTGGTTTGCAATTTAACTGAGAGAAGGATTGGTTCGATCCAATTTTAATAACATTTGAAAATAGGTTGAGGATGGATGATCTTTATTTTGGTGCTTTGTGAAAAAACTATGTTTTATACAATTTATTGAAGGAAAATATTCATAAGGGAATCACAATTGACAAAACTTGGGATTGGTCATCCCTAATTCAATTGTTGGGAAAAGAATTTATATTTTTATGAAATGACCCAATTAAACTAAAAAATTACATTTTATCGTAGTATGTACCACAACGGAAGCTTCTTAATTTTATGAAGTATAATATAATAAGATATACTTATATTAATATATTGTAATAGTTTATAAAATCGAATCAATAAATATAATATAATGCAATAATAACTTAGTTACATTAATTTTGTTGTAATTTATGGGAGGTATGTGATATTAGATACAGCTATATGGAGTATACCTAACATTGTTATATATATATATATATCTATATATATATAGTGTACTGCAATATATAAATTTTATATATTGGACCTTATTATATATATACTTATATTATTAATAATATTGTAATTTATGATAAAATATATAATAATTAACATATAATATTATACTATATGTTTGTTTGTATGCATTTTTGTGTATATAAATCATTATTTCCAGTAATACTACTTTACTACAAATAATATTCTGTCCATATAATTTCATTTTATCTGTTAATTTTAAGTGTAAAATATTTGGCATGAGCAGTTTGGGAATATGCACTACTTAGGATTCTCTAAATAGATCTATTATATTAAATTCTCCTCTCCTCTTCAAGGAAGAGAGTATCTATAGAGAGAGAATTTAATTCAAAGTGGAGAGATAAGATATCATGCTATTATTAGCTATAAACCGTTGATAAGATGTTCCATTAGGAGAATAAATAATTTGCTACTCACTTTATTATTAATACTAGTTAAGTCAAGATCCTCTTTTAATCAGATAAAATCATAATTTTGAAATTAATACCAGTAGAGAATATTTTTTTCTGCAAAAAGCATCCATAATTATATTATTACATTAAAATATTAATTTATAATTAATTTAATACATTTATTAATAACTAATTATTTATAATAAATAATAAGATAATAAACTTAAATAAGTAAGTAATGAGACATGACCCAACGATAAAAAAAACCTAATAAATAATCTCAATAGGCCCAATGTGATAATTCACTTATTTTTAAATACCAGAAAATAAAATCCTCTTCATAGCACTATAATACTCATTTTTATTATCATTTCAAGGTATGCAAATTATTTGTGTTCTCAACAGCTTCCGGTCATTTGTTTTCTAATTATTATCCTGCTTCGATTTTGATTTTTAACTTGCGTGTGGAAAGATTTTCAACTCCAATACTATTAATAATTTATTGTAATATAGTATTGATCACGTAATAACTGACACCCAACTTGAAAATTGAGAAATCAAAATGAGACCACGTCAGTGAGATACAAATACCTCATATTTTAAAAAAAAATCGGACCACAATCTTAGGAGTTAAACCACGACCTCATTGGCAAAACCAATCAAATCAAAATTCTCAGTAAAACTGCTGTCGTGCAGCACAAAGAATTTAAAAAAGTTCCAAAATGCCCTTGAAATATACTCCCGAACTATTAGCTTCATCACATGTATAAATGTAGAAACATGTATATATCATAATAGAGAGGGAAAAGTCACAAGAATGCATTGAATTTAAACTCCCATGAGCTGATGGAAATGTGACATGGCTTTAACTCTAACTGTTTTCTTCCTTCTTAAATTTATTTGAACAAACCTGGGTTTGGCATATTTGGATTTCATTGTGAATTCTAAGGAATTTTGAGCTTTGATTTGTGATTTATTTTCTTAATAGATGGTCTCTGAGAGCTTCAAATTTTTGGAGTAGAATCAATAAATTTATTCAATTTGTCCAAACCCAACCAACTCAAATATAATTGGATGCGAGTGCAGAAGTTCTAAAAACCATGGTAGAATTTTATTTCAAGTGCAATAAATAAAATACCTTTATATGCTATAAATTTTATCAGCGATGTGTTTATATGATGATTTGTTGCTGATGCAAAACTAATTTCATATTTTTATGCATGCTAAATTATATTTAATCATTATAATCCGAATTAGATTGGATCGATTGATTCAATCGAGGAATCGATGCCTATATCGGTCCAATTAACTTTAATTAATTAGATTTGGGATTAAACCTGTCAAATCAATATCAAAATTATTTTATTTTTTTAGGAACTTAAACTTGATATTTGATTATATATATATATATATATATTGTTATTTGAATTTTGAACTTTGTTAAATGTATTTTTTAATTGGTTATTTAATTTTTTCAATCTTTTAAAAATTTATTACATAACAATTAATTTATCATATTATCATTTTATATAATATGATGAGAAAATATAGTCAATTTTCATTAGATCGATTGAATCGAAGGTTGAACCATTGACTGACAGTAAGACCGATTTGATCACCGGTTAGATTATAAATACAAAAATAATTTCGTATATATTTTTTAATATATTTTTTTTTACATGACAATAATAATGTGTACCCTTTGATTGGTTGGGTTACTTTTAGTAATAATAAATAGATTGAAAGGGGCCATAGTTCCACTGGTCTATCACATGAGAAATAGAATTTTTGGCCCAAATTGCCAAGACTCAAAGGTGGGTTTGGCTGTGTCTTTGTACCCACTAAATATAAAAGATGCCAATTAAGCTGAAATGGTAAACGGATCTTAAAAGCAATTCTTTACGTATGGCTGTAAACGAGTCAAGTTTGTGTGATAAATCTAGATCTAAAGTTGTCAACCAAATCACACTCCGCCTGGACACTTCCTGGGCCAGTTCCCTTTTCAAGAATTGAGAGGCCCAGCCCATAACCCATTGCCCAGCAATATTGGGCCATATTTTGCCCGAACGAAAAGTTTATTCTTTTTGGCAAGTTTTGTTTTGCATTCTTATTTAACTTATTTTAAATTTATTACAATAAGTTTAAATTTGATTTTTTATTTAATTATTCTAAGTTTGCCGTCCTATGTCATTAGCACTGATGAGGGATCTTGTAATTGTTTCGACTTTCAACAGGACAGGCATTGGGTTGGACTTTTGTCTTGTGTTCCAAAGTCAACTGTGCCCTTGTTAATTTCTCTTGTTATTTAGTGATATTCATTTTTTTGTTAATTGGATGGTACATTAGTTGTCACATTATTTATTTTCTTATTATTAATTAATTTTAAAAGATGAAGTAGATGTTTCACATGTTAAATGTCTTGTATTAAAATTATAGATTACAATGAGGTGGGTTTATCCAAACCTAAACTCGCCCCATTTAAGGATTTGGATTCGAAATTCATTAGGTAACAATTAGATTCATTTTATAATTTTAAAAATATTAAAAAATATTTTTTTAAAATAACACTTCTAAAATTTTCTAAAAACATTGTATAAATACATATATATTGAAATAAAAAATAAATAAATAAATTAAACGGGACGGGTTTGCATCCTTAGACCCGACCCATTAACATTGCTGACCAAACAAACAAAATGGATAAGCTTGGTTAATATTGTAACATAAATTCGTGCTCAACTTCATGTTATTTTTGCTTTTGTAGTCCAGGAAGTAAAGGGGTTGGAGATTGGCTGCTTGTAGCCACAAATTTAAGGGAAAAGGGGTATCTTGGGGTGTTTTTGTTCTAAATGAAGTTCATGAACCATATTCACATTTGATCTCTCTCTCTCTCTCTCTCTCTCTCAAACACACACACACACACACACACACACACACACACACACACACACACACACACACAAGTGTAGCAATCTATTACATAATTGCCACTCGAATGATGATATATGAATCCATGGAGAATAGTCTGCTGAAAATATTTTGATTGATTTCTAGTATTTAACTTTTACTTTTTCTTGTTGTTGTGGACGTATGAAAGATCATACAATGAGAAATGGTTGTAAGCGTGGTGTTTGTTACTTTTCAAAAAATTTACTCTAAACATTAATACTTACATAACCAATAATTATAAATGGTTCATAATTTGATTGGAGGAAGTTCAACATCATATACGAGTTTTGCACATCTGACTTGAGTTGATCATATAATTTCATTGGGCCTAATCGCACTAGCTTTTTTTGTTAATATTGGTATTTGATTTTTTGTCTTGATTATCCCATGTCTGTTTCAGTTTTGTCAGTCTTGAGTTCTACATGTATGTCTTCTTATTTGAATCTTAGAGCTTGTTAACATATTTCTCCTGACTCTTCATCTTTCATTTCTTTGTCCCCTACGAAATCTATGTCTGTCATGATTGCTGATGGTATTCTATGCCATTGATAGGTATTGGTTTTGTTTTCATATCTCATGTATCTCTTTCTAGTGTTTATCATAATCTTGAATTTTGCTAAAAGAATCAGATTTTGTAGCTTCCAATGTTGATCTGTCTTCCTCTATCTTCATTTCGTTTGAGTCCTAATATAGAATTTTGCAACTTCTAGTGTTATCTTCTTTTCATTTGAGCCCTTCTTCTTCTTCTAATTTTTATGTATGACATTTTCATTTGGGTCATGTTTCTTTCTCCCGTTTAAACTATTTAGTTTCTATAGGAGCATTAATAAATTTGCTGACTCATGATATTTTTAATTGTAGTGGATGTAAATTGACAAATTTTCTATCTTACCTTTCAATAAAAAGTGTTTTTTCTTTTAAAGGCACAATTTGAAAAATCTTTCTTCTATCATACCATTTGAAAAGTGTTTCTTTTTCTATTGCACCATTTGAAAATCTTCTACTGCATTACTATCAAGTCTATTACTCTTTGAATCTTTTCACGTAGTTATGCTCACTCTTCCCTACGAATCTTTGATTGTATATGCTTTGTCATTCAACCTCATGTTATCTTCTCGCTCCATTTTTTATGTTTTCTTTGACAATGGGGAGGTCAAAATGGTATCTTGCTTTGACTCAGATTACTCAGAAATTATATGTATCTTGTCATGTTTTCTTACTTGAGCGTATCCTTTCTTTTCTATTCCTCTAGGCTCTAATATTTGTACTATTATTAAATATGATGGGTTGATTGAGTGGTATAAAACACGATTAGCTGCTAAAGGATTTTCTCGGCTGTATGGGATTAAGTATGAGGAGAATCTTGCTCTTGTTGTAAAAATGACACTTGTTTCTTACTCTTATTACAGTTGCATTAATTCGTTAATGTCATATATCTCAGATGGATTAGTACTCTTATTATATCAGTTGCTTCAACACCTTCAACCTGGAACTCTTAGCTCGCCATTTGTTTCTTCTTCCTTACAAATTGCGGACGTATTTTCTAAGTTACACATGATTCTGTGTTTTGATTTTTTGGTTAGCAAACTTTTGATGCTTTTTTGTGAGTTTGTATGGGGACGTTAGAGTTATTTACGATATTTTTTAGTTGATTTAGAAAAGGGTATATTAGTCTTTTATTATTTAGTTTGTAACTATAGCTTAAACTTCTTTTACACTGTACGTATTAACTTTGATTCCACTTTTGAAGCATTGTAATAAGAAACCCTAACTTTCTTTTTTTCTCATTTACTTTCTAGTTGATTCTTTGATATGCTTTTGCAAAAGTAATTTAACAATTTCAATGTAGAATATTAAAATTTCTTTTTGGAAATTGCAAATTACTGATTATAACAAAGTAGTAATATTTTTATTTAGTTTTAGTTGGGTGTGTTCTCTTCGAGTTCTTTCCAGTGTTAAAATGGCTTATAGCTTGATTAGAAGGGATCATCATTTCCCATTATTTATGTTATTTATTTATTTTGCTTATGTGGGGAACTATACCCTAACAATAAAAGGCCATGAAAAGCAGTTCACATCGTTAATTATAAATTAATGTTCTAGCTTTTATTTTGCATTGTAGATAAATATTAAATGTATAAAATATTACTGAAATAAATATTTATTTGTGGAATACATACACTTAGCATGTATCAATGGGCTTCACATTATCTATTCCAGTTTTGTATTGCATCTTACATTCCATTAACACATGTATGTCATGTGTATATTTAAGGAAATAGTTTATTACATGACGTGTATGTTTTATATGTGACATAATCCACTGCCCAATTTTATCAGAAAATCCTTAGTATTGTGTGAAATAAGTGTTGTAACATTTAGTTTAATAGTTATGTTAATAGTGTTGTAACATTTAGATAGAATACACAACGAAAAATAAAATAACACCAAGATTTTTACGTGCTTTAAATACTCTACATGCACGAGGCCACACCCAGAGAAAGAAACACTCGACTAATTAATATCAATTTTACAGAATACAAATGAGAGAGATTATTTGCCAAGAGCAAAGAAAAATCAACATATGTGTATGTTTATGAACATCAAGTGTATACAGATGGCACTTATCGTACACTTGTGTATTTTACAAAGGTAGTATCAATATTCAGACCATATCATGGCTTGGCTATTGTTTTTTTATCCTTTTTCATACATTTTGAATCATCAGTTTCAATTTGTATTTTATTATGTATTACACTTCATTGAATGAGTTTAGATCTTCTATTTCAATTTTGTGTTGAATATTGTGTTCCATATTGTTAATGTCAGGAAGTTGGTATTTATGTAAGCTGTCTGCACAGTAGACAAGTGTTGTAAGAGATGTTGTGAGAGATGTTACAACACTGGAGAACATAATTTAATTAATTAATTAATTCAATTAATTATCATTATTCTGTGCAAGTTTTCATAATTTAAGAGTTTTCAAAATACTTACTTTAAGTATTTTGTAAAGTTACGTGTGATAAATGTGCTACAATTAAAGATATTCATGATTTGTCTTGATAAGGGAAGAGAAGATTTGCATAATTTTATGGATAAGGTAACAAATCAAGAAATCAATCATTTTCGGATATGCAGCAATCAAGACCTGATTTCAAAGGGATTTAGACTGGAATAAACATATTGCATATATATCAAGCCTCAACATTAAAGAAATGGAGTGGATGAATAGAATAGTACCACAAAAGTGATTCAAGAGTAAGACGAATTTACTCTCATACATTTTTTAGGAGAAGAATGTGAAAGGTCTTTGGGAGATGATCGTATCAGCCATCTGAATGAGTTCAGAGTTGGAGAGAGTCCAGTAGTACTGTTACTCATATACATTATTTGGAAGAAGAAGGTAAAATATCTTTGGAAAATAACCACATTAGCCATCTGAATGAGTTCAAAGTTTAAGGGAGTTCAGCAGTGCTGACTAAAGTCAAGGAGAGCTCGCAGGAATAACTAATTAGTTGAATGCAAAGAATAATATTCATTTAAAGAGGAAATCTTTAAATATCACACTTTATTCTTAGTCTATGTCATACCATTGTATTTATCACTAAGCATCTGTGTGAGAAACCTCAAAAATATCACATTCAAACACTTGTTAAAGCATTGTTGTGACACTGACAATAGAAATTAAGTTCAAATATTTGTTGAATACACACATTGGAGTTGCACCAAAAAATAAAATTGAAAATGCCATAAAGTTTGTTCTTTACAATCAAGCATAGAGTATAACAGGCATTTTAGAATGTAATAAATCTATAATCCTCTCAACATTTCCCACATGCTTTGGCCGTTTCAAAAACCTAAAATGAAAGTTACATAACTTTTTCAGGCATAACACAATTTAGTATTCGCTAAAACTCGAAAGTGTTAGAAAAAGAGCTTGCAAGTGTAAGTAATTTATCTTTTGATCATGTTGATACCATGTAGGCCATGATCCAATAGTTGGAAAGCACTTAGAAGTTATACGATGAGGAAAAACCTATGATCACATCCCCTTATATCAATTTAGTTGCACCATATCATATATAGCCACAGTACGAAGTATTTTTTTTTGGTAAAAGGCACAAATCCCTGAAAAAACTTTAACCCAAAGTGAAGGGACCATGAAGCTGGAGGGAAGTTCTATGTTGTGGAGTGTATTGGTTAGAATATCTATTTTTGTATTTATTTTTCTTATATAGATTTCTATAGACCTTTGAGCGAGATAGGCGTTATACACAAAAACCATTACAACCGATCTACAAAATTATCTTAATAAAAAAAACATTATTTTTATATTATACAATATAGATTTCCAGGGATTACAAAATAAGAGAAAAAATTATATTTTTCATCCTATAAGTTGGCCTATATAGGGATTTGGACTTGTAATTTGATATATTATCAATTTACATGCACTAACTTTAAATTTTTTGCACATCTTATTCTTTTTCGCTGGAAAAACTAATTTTCACCAGCAATTAAATTGATACTGAAAATAGATAACATGGAGTGAAATTTGAGGATTTTGCTGATGTGGTCATATTGTGTACTGTTTTGGGCCAAAAAGAATTAATGAAAATTCATTGCCACATAGACAAAAAAATAGAGGAAAAATGAGTCATGTGCACATCACATTACTCTGTGCTATGTCAATCGTTCTCTTTCACAACTACTAGGTCAAACAAAATTTCCCAAACCTAAATCTGTAGCCATAATTTCCTTATATCAAACCCAAAATTCCCACAAATCCCCAAATACTTTGAGCAAATCCAACCACAAATTTTTGAAGAACCCTAAAATAGTAACAAAATTTCATTTAAATATGAAGATTAGAGAGCCAGAAAATTTCAATTTGCCCCTACTGAAATTTCTTGATGTAAGGTTCAAGGCAGACATTCTAAAGCATTCCTTTGTTTTTTATAATGCATATGTGTATTTTTAAAGAATGTGTGTTAGTTTCTTGGATTTTTCAAATATAAAGTAAAGTAGGGTATCACAATGGTGGTCCTATTCTTAACAAAATGAAAAAATATTTTTTATTTTTATAATTTTTTCATTTTATGTTATTTAAAATGGTGGGCCTCAATTTCGTTCCTTGTTTATGCAAAAATGATGATAAATTACACTATGAAAATATAGACCATGATATTGAATGGTTTGGAAAAGATGATGAGAATGATGGGCAGCATGGGGGCCATGATGGTTCCAAAGGTTTAGAATCTAGTGCTGAGGATATTATGAAGAGTGATGATGACTTGGATAGTACTAAGAATTTTGATGGTAAGAATTATGGGCATAAATTTCTAGTTTTTAATCAGTTGAGTTATATGATCCAACCTTTGAATTATGGATGATTTTTAGCACCAAAAGTGAGTTAAGGCAAGCAATACACTCAAATGCTATTAAAACCAAATGGAGCATAAAGATTACCAAAAATGACAAGATTAGGATACATGCTAAGTGTGTTGATCAAGAATATGGGTGGAAGCTTCATGGACTTAAAGTTACAAATGAATGCACATTTCAAATAATGCATTATAACCCTACTCACACTTATGGGATAACTTTTCATGTAAGAAATATGAAATCCAACTCGTTGTCTGGAAAATATTTGCATAAATTCAGTGTGACTCTAAAAGAAATATGAACAAATTTAGAATTGATGTCATGGAGGATATTAGATGCCACATCTCAAACAATCAAGCTTATATGATGAAAATGAGCGCTCTTGAAATGATTGAAGGGATTCCAGATGAGCAGTATTCATTGTTGTGGGATTATGGAGATGAAATAAAAAGAACAAATCCTGGTAGTATTATAATCATAGGATCATATCAGTTTAGTGCTGAGAACAGGTTTGTCAGGTTTTATCTCTGTTTGCATGTTGTGAAAATAGGATCTTTTGCTGGCTGTAGGCTTTTTATTAGGGTAGATGAGTGTCATTTGAAGGGCCTGATAGGGGAGTGTTAATAACAGTTGTAGGGATTAACCCCAACAATAATATCTACCATATTACCTATGTTGTGGTTAATAAGAAGTGTCGAGACACTTGGGATTGGTTTTTGCCCCTCTTGAAAATAGATTTGAACATTGAAAATGATTATGAGTATAGTTCCATGTTTGATAAACAAAAGGGTCTAATCCAAGATTTTCAGGAGGTGTTCCCAAATGCTGATCACAGGTTTTGTGTTAAGCACATGCACAATAATTTTAAAATATTGGATTTAGAGGTCCTGCATTTAAGAGTGCTTTGTAAAAGGCTGCTAAGGCCACAATAGTTACTGAATTTAGGAGAAGGATGAATGGAAAGACTAATTTAGATGAGATGGCAACTGCGTGGTTTAATGAAAAGCTATGTTAACAAAGGAGTAGGTCATATTTCAATGTCTACCTTAGGTTTGACATGTTGAACAATGGGTGTGAATATTTCAATTGTATATTTTGGATGTAAGGGAGAAGCCTATTATGCCAATTCTTGAGTGGATAACGGAATATTTGATGAAAATGATGCATGAATATAAGGACAAAGCCCAAAAGAAATTGATAGGAACATTGTGTACTAAAATCAAGAAGTTGATTGACAATAATGTTGAGAAGTTGGGGGATTGTATTTCCATCACAGATGACTATCACTATTTTATGCTCTGATAGGGCAATATACATTGTTGACTTGAAGAATGGAACATATGGGTGCATGAATGGGATTTGAGTGGAATCCAATGCAAGCATGCTATCGGTGCTATACATTACCAGAGTTGGAATATATAAAATTATACTCACAAGTATTACCATGTGACACTTGAAAGGAGAGGTATGCCCCAACCATTATGCCCGTAAACGGAAGAAATGAGTGGAAATCATCAGAATTTATTCCTCCCCTACCCCCAAATTTTGGTATGCCTGCTAGTAGGCCAACAAAAGTAAGAAAAATGGAAGCTGATGAGAATGAAGAGAAGAAAAAGAAGAGATCAAGAGACAAGCTAAAGGTTATGGAAAATGTACAATAGCTCAAAAGGCAACAAAAAATACTCAGATGCAGTAATTGTGGAGTTGAGGTACACAACAAAAGGGTTTGCCGTGTGACCAAAAATTACAACACAACTTGGGGCATTTAGTCAGGTGACCACTGAATTGGGGACAATAAGTGAGCAGTTGTGTCCTAGAGAAAGGTCCCAAAAAATTACAAGTATAAACCTTTTATTTATTTAATGTTTAGCTACTACATATATTTTAATTCATATATAACGTGTGTGTTTTGTGAGGAGAAAAGTCACACAGGATTAACACAGTCAGGCTTAAAGTGTATACTTAGCTGGCACTTCATTTAGAAAGAAAATAATTATAAGTTAATTGGGTTTAACTTTAGTTCACTTCATTTCTATTTATGCGAACCTTAATTGGTTCTTTGTTTATTGAATAGCACAAGGTCAAAGAGAAGAAAAATTCATTTAAGGTACCCTCTCAAAATCTAAAATACAAAGCAATAACTTTTGAAAATACAAGAATTGTAAGTTCTATAGTTATTTATTTCTTTTACTTACAATTGGGACAAGTTCCATTTAATATGTATTAGTTTGAGTATTGAACAGAGCAAGGTTTCCAACCCCACAAGTATAGTAGGAAACAAAGATCATTTAACAGTCACTCATGATGATGCATTCAATGTAAAACCAGATTCTGGACAACAAATTCCTGCTGTAATTCCTGCACTGCCATCTCCAATTCCTACAGTGATAGCTCCAATTCATGGTTCTTTATATCAATAGCTCCATCCTAGGGTACCAACTCCATTTATTGGAAGACAATTCATCCCAAGTATCGAAAATTATTATCACAAAACCATATACAAGTTCCAAGTCAGTCATAACTACATGAGGAAAGAAGTATGTGACCATCTCCAACCTCATTTCTGCTCTCTTTCAAATGAAGGATGCCACTGCAAATATAAGGAAGAACAAAGGAAAGAAACCTGTGTAATATTCCATTAGTTTAAGTGGATGTTTAAGTGAATGATATTATTGATTTTTGGACATATGTTTAAGTGGATTGACTGTTAGACTTTAGTGGATAGTTTTTGTAGGAAGTTCTTGAGATCTTTTGAAATTATGTATTTTGAAGATAATGATTATGTATTGTTTACAGATTTTTTATGTTTTGCAATGACAAAGTGATGTTGTTTTTGCAAGTGCATCCTATCTAGGTGTATATTTAAAGAAATTGTCAAGTACCTTTTGAAAAGGAAAATTTCTAAGTTCATTTTATCAGTCTACTTGTCAAGTTTTATTTGTAATCTAATGCAACATGCAAGTTCCGTTACTAATGAACAACACTATGTTTTATAAATTAGTTAATTCCATTTATTGCCGAGGGAAATAAACAATACATAGGGAGAAAAAAATCACTTCCTACCTAACAAAACTTAACTTAAAAAGAACAACATGCTAGTACTACCTAATTTTCTACACGACTACAACTGAAGATACATAAATATAGTAGACTTCCAACCAAAGAGACAAACATATTGTCTTCTTAAACAAACCCAAAGACTCATAAACATATTGTCTTCCTAAACTAACCAAGTCACCAATAAAAGTAACCATGACACTAGAAAAATGAATTTCATATTTTTGTTCTTCATTATGAGTTTGTGACTTCATCCTCCAACCTGACTACCTTGCGCCTTAATCCAAGAATCATGGTCATTGCCCTCGAGCACATAGGTGGATCATCTCAAGTAAAATAGTCACAACCATCTCTCTATAAAAATGGAAGAAATTGTTTTTGGAATAGTTCTAATATAAATAAAAAAATTCATTTTCCATAAAAATAGAATAAAAAATTATCTTCCAATCTTGGCGGCATCCATTGAACCTTTTACCTATCCAAGAGGTGCGCAGTTGAGCCCGTTTACCACAGTAGCCATACAACATTCCAACACCAAAAATGGAAGATATCTTCTTGTCAGGTTGGTGACATCCTTTCTCTTTTTTCTTTTGTCTTTTTCGTTCCATAAAAACAAATTGGGTCAAATTCTCAATCATGTCATAGTGTTAATTCTTCCGAATGTTCTATTAAATCTAATCTTGCTAATAGTAGCCAAGAAGATTATCTAAATGCTAGACTTGCTAGTTTAACAAGAAAAATTGAAGCGATGGAACTTAAGAAAATAAAGGAAATAAAAAATGTGCAAGATGAAGAAGTTTGTAGCAATTGTAAACTTTTGGGGCACTCCACCAATGAATATCCAAACATTCCAATACAAGAAAATTTCATGAACATATTAAAAAAAACCTTTCCATTCTCCATATTTTGAAACTTGCAATCCACAATGGAGAAATCATCCCAATTTCAGTTGGTGAGATGATAACCATATCTAACCGCTGAATTCACAAAAACCACCAAACTTTCATTCTTATCCAACTCCACATACAAAATCCCTTAAGGAGACTTTGCAAGCATTTATGCATGAACAAATAAACATCAATAATCACACTTCACAAGTTATCAATGAGATCAGAAGACACTTTCAACACTGACTGCTTCTTTGCGTACTCATGAAAAAGGTAAATTTTCTACTCAACCTCAACCTAATCCTTCCACTCAGTGTCATGTTTCTTCTTCATGTGAAAATTCAGTTAAGGAGGCTAATTCAGTCACAACTCTTTGGAATGAAAAAGTTATTGATAAGATTATTCATCCCAAGGAGAAAGTTTCTAATTCACCTCCAGAAATGAAGAATGGAAATAGTGTTGACGATGAAAGTAAATTTGAAAAAGGTAAGTGTGAAAATGATGAAAAAGAAAAACATTTACCTCTAGCACACTTTCTTCAAAGATTGCAAGCAACTCAGAAATTGAACTCAAATGCTGAAATTTTTGAAATTTTTAAACTAGTCAAGATTAATATCCCGTGGTTGATTTAAAACTTTTACCAATTGATTTGAAATACTCTTTCTTGGGTGAGAATGAGACTTTTTCAATAATAATTTGTTCCAAACTCGATGCATCTCAAGAAGGTAAATTGATTGAAACTCTAAAAATGCATAAGAATGCTTTAGGATGGACCATTGCTGATATTAAAGGTATAAATCCTTTCATTTACACACATAACATCTATCTAAAAGAAAATGCTAAACTTTTTAGAGAAATGCAACGAAGGCTAAATCCTAATATGAAAAAAGGTAGTGAGAAATGAGGTCATTAAACTCTTAGATAATTGAATCATTTATCCTATTTTTGATAGCAAATGGGTAAGTCCTACTCAAGTTATACCTAAGAAATCTGAGTTACTGTAGTCAAGAATGAGAATAATGAATTAATTCAAACTAGAACTATTACTGGTTGACGAATATGCATTGACTATAAGAAACTCAACTTATTACTAGAAAAATTCATTTTCCATTACCTTTCATAAATTAAATTTTAGAAAGAGTTGCGGGACATTACCTTTCATTTTTCATATTCTATGTATAATCAAATTGCAATTGCACTTGAAGATCAAGTATTAACAACTTTTACATGTCATTTTAGTACTTTTGCATATCGAATGATACCTTTTGAATTATATAATGCACCATCTACATTCCAATGATGCATGCTTAATATTTTTAGTGACATGGTTGGATGTTTTCTTGAAGTCTTCATGGATAATTTTTCTATTTTTGGTAATTCATTTGACGATTGCCTATCTAATTTAGAAAAAGTTTTGATTAGCTATGAAGAAAAGAACCTTGTGCTCAATTGGGAGAAATGTCATTTCATGGTAACAACTGGTATTATTCTTGGACACATTATTTCATTAAAAGGTATTGAGGTTGACAAATCTAAAATTAAGTTAATCACCAATTTACCAACACCAAAGACTGTGAAGGAGGTTAGATCATTTTTAGAACATGTTGGTTTATATAGAAGATTTATCAAAAAATTTAGTATAAAATCTAAGCCTTTGTGTAATCTTCTAACAAAGACACTAATTTTGAATGGATTGAAAATTATCAAAATGCTTTTGTTAAGATCAAAAATATTTTTACATCTGCTCCAATCATGCAGCCTCTAGATTGGACTTTACCTTTTGAAATAATGTGTGATGCTAGTGATTATGTTGTTGGAGTTGTCTTGGGACAAAGAAAAGATAAGAAACCATATGTTATTTACTATGTAAGTAAAACTTTAAATAATGCTCAATTAAATTATACAACAACTGAAAAAGAATTACTTGTTGTAGTTTTTGCATTGGACAATTTTTGATGTTATCTTGTTGGCTCACTAGTTGTTGTTTTCAGTGATCATGCAGCTTTAAAATATTTTTTGTAAAAAAAATGCCAAACTAAGACTGATTAGGTGGATTATCTTACTCTAGGAATTTAATATTACGATTTGCGATAAGAAGAGAGTAGAGAATATGATGGCTGATCATTTGTCGAGACTCATTTGTGATGACTCGTTTCAAACCACACCAATTAATGACACTTTCTCTTATGAACAACTATTTAATATTTCTATTTTACCTTGGTTTGCTGACATTGTTAATTTTTTTGTGACAGGAAAGATATCATTGCATTGGAACTCTCAAGACAAAAAGAAGTTTTTGGCTGAGGTGAAATTTTTTTAATGGGATGATCCATATCTATTCAAATACTATCAGGATCAAATCTTTCGAAGATGTGTGTGCCTGGCAATTAGATAGGTAATATTGTCAAATTTTGTCATTCACAAACATGTGGTGGTCACTTTTCAGCAAAGAAAACTACTACGAAATTCTTGTAATGTGGATTTTATTGGCCAACTCTTTTCAAAGACACTTACACTTTCTGAAAAAGTTGTGAAAATTGTCAAAAGTTAGGGTATCTTTCAAAGAAAAATATGATGCCCCTACACCCTATCCTAGTGATTGAAATCTTTGACTATTGGGGTATTGATTTTATGAGGCCATTTCCAGTATTATTTGATTTTCTTTACATTTGGTTACCATAGATTATGTTTCAAAATGGATCGAGACAATTCTTTATCGAAACAATGATCACAAAATAGTGATAAATTTTTTAAAAGAAAATATTTTAAGTCAATTTAGAATTCCTAGATCTATTATCAGTGATGGGGAAAAATATTTTTGTAATAAAGTTTTTGGAACTTTAATGAAGAAATATGGAATCATACATAGAGTTTCAACCCCTTATCACCATCAGACAAATGGACAAGTTGAACTTACAAATAGGGAGATAAAATAAATTTTGTAAAAAATAGTTAACCCAAACTGTAAAGATTGGTCTCTTAGACTTACCGATACACTTTGGGCATATAGAACTGCTTTCAAAACATCATTAGACATGTCTCCTTACATGATAGTTTATTGAAAACCTTGTCATTTACCTGTTGAACTTGAACATAAAGCTTATTGAACAATCAAAATGTTTAACTTTAACCTTGATAAAGTTTCAAAATTGCGCAAATTGCAAATCAATGAACTTCAAGAACTGAGAAATGATGCATATGAGAATTCTAAAATTTATAAAGCAAGAATCAAAGATTTTCATGATAATAAAATTTCAAGAAAAATATTTGAGGTTGGTCAAAAGATTTTGCTTTATAATTCTCGATTGCATTTTTTTCCTGAAAAATTGAGATCAAGGTGGAGTGGTTCTTTTGTTGTAAAAAAGTATATCCTTATAAGGCGATTGACATTGAAAATCCTAGAAATGGTAACATATTCAAAGTAAATGGACAAAGAGTTAAACCATTTCTAGAAAATCAATTTTCACAAGAGGAAATTCTTTTTCTTTTTAACCCTTGTTATGATTAGTGTTGTATATACTCATTTTCTCTAATTTTATTTATTTTGAAAGTTTTTTTTTCTTTTATTTTTTTCTTTTCCTGTTTAAGTGGTGGATAACGGTCTCCCTGGCTATTAAAGTCAGACTTGTCAGTTTCCCAAACAACTGAAATATTTGTACAAATTTTCTCTACTTTTCTTATTCTCTTTTCTTGTTCTTTTCAAAATGGGTGATATTTTTCTATCTCTCAAGAAACGATTTCTTTTTCTTCCTAAAAATATAATTTTGAAAATTTATAAAATTATAATTGAAAGATTGAGGATGCTTATGCAAAAGATCATCTCGGAGGACATACGATGGATAATTGAAGCAAAGGTAATAGCAGGTGAGTTTTCACATGAGTTTCTAGATTTGCTACTAGATACATACCTGGTTTTGGTAAAAGCACATACTCAAAAAAACGAAGAGCCAAAAAATAAAAGTTTTGTTATAATTGTGCTAGATGTACTTGCAACACAAAGTATCGTTCTTTAGAAATGGTCTCTAAAAATCGAGAAGATAAACTTAAGTTCATTATAGATAGATTGAGTAAGTAGTCTTTAGATCACATTATATTGACTCTTGAGATGCATTCATGTGGATTGGTACAACGTGCAATTCTTGATTTATAAAATTATTTTCGAAATGAATATGAGCTTTATAGTCTTGGGAATTTGATATTAAAAGATCATGTTTACCAGTTTATAAGAAAACTGGATGTGAAGCATATCCTTAACCCATAGAGGGCGTTTAAGTCGTTACTAGATGTAAAATCAAAGAAAAATATGAGCCACAATCACAACTACATGTACATTCACGTGTAAGTAGGTAATTTTTAAATTTTGCAGCCTTATTTTCAACCTTTTTGACAAAAAAAGACATGCAATAAATGCATTCCCTGTTCACACCTCAATAAATATCACCATATTCACTCTATTTTTGCACAACTTTTTTTCCAAAAATAAAAAAATACAAAAATAAAATAAAAAATAGAAGTTTCTTCAACTCACAAATTCAATTGCATTTGTATTTTTTGTGGATCCAATATAGGAAAAAAATGGTAAGTTTATAAGGGCAGCCAATAACCTTGGTAGAACTTTAGCAAAAAGAAAAATTCATTTAGTATACGGAGATGTAGTTTGGGATTAATGGGGAGTGTTATTATTTCTGCTTATGTATGAAGAGTCAAAGTTATGGGATTTATCCCAAAAATTTTAGCAGTACAGAATATCCCAGGTATGATCATTAGAGATGAGCTAAAAGTGTCACATATTCATGATAGAATGCCTAACATGTTAAACAATGCTGATGTATTCATCATTCTACCTAATGGTTTTGGTACACTGGAGGAATTATTCAACATTCACCAAAAACCTATAGGTACTCTTAATGTTAATGGTTTTTATGATAGTTTGCTATCTTTTGTAGATCATACTGTGAAAAAAAAATTATTTCACCGTCTGCGAGATTTTTAGTGTTGAAATTTGTGGAGTTTGAGAATTATTTATCGATAAACTCTATGTCTCTAATTCCATGAAGTTTTTAGAAATTTTTTTGCATCATATCCTTTTATTTATTAGCTATATCACTACCCTTTGGTCCCATTACAACCTTTATTGAAGATCTTTTGATTTCGTGTGATGCCTTCAGTGTAGTGGAGATTTGCACCAAAGAAAGAACCTATGATGTTTAACTTTTCTATTAGAAATTGGGTGATGATTTTTGTAAGGTTTTGTGAGAATTTACTTATTTGAAGAATACATAGTCTCATCACTATTGACATTAACTATCCACACACACACTTGAGTATGCTTACTGTGGAAATGTAGTGACTTTTGAATGACTAACAGTTAAACTCAACACTTGTTTGATTTTATTTCTATATTACTTTGTTGCTTCCTGATAATAATAGTTGGAAGATAGTTATTATAGGTATTTGTGGGTATCACTGCTGAAAACCTTCACGAGACTATAACTCGTCCTCTATGGGCCACCTAGGGGTTTAAAGGCTTGTTGCATATGTTAAATGCAATTGTGATTTCCTATGAAAGTGGATTAGTTTAGGTTTGTTTTAGGCTTGCTCGGACAAGCAAGGGTTAAGTGTGGGGGAATTTGATAAGTACATATTTTGACATATTTTTATATCAAATCCTTTATATTTTTCTTATTTTATTCTTATTAATATTATTATTTTATTAATATTTTATGTTAGGGAATCAATGAATATAAAAAGATCAAAAGAAGCATGTTTCTAGACTTATGCAGTTTTTGTATTTTGAGTATAACTTCATGATCAAAAACCCTATACACCTAAAGCTTATTTCATTTGAAAGCCAAGAGATAGAAGTACAATATTTCTGTTGGAAGCTCGGCCCAATTCGACTTTGATTATAACAGAAAATTCATCTAAATGGTTGCACAAAATGGATCACCAAAATTCGGATCAGAGTTCAGAAAAATATTGACTTATTTGACCAATTGGATCATATCTCTTAAGCCCAAATTTATTTTGGATTGAAATTTGGATATGTTATACATAAGAGATAAATAAACAAGTTTGCTGAAGACAAGAGGGTAAGAAAATGTGCCAAAATGGTAAACACATAGGCTGTAATTTATTGTTACGGTTAAAGGATGGCTCTTGGACATGATTCGGTAATTTGACCGTATCTCCTTCAGCCGACTGTAAATTTGATAAATGATATATGAAAATATATCAGTATCGAAAGATCTACAATTTTGGTTCTTTATGTATATTCAAAATTGAGTTGCATCTGACTGAAAAATACAATTTAATTCGGTAGGTGAGGACTTGGTGTAACAACTTACCAACTCTTGTCAATTAGCATACCACTTGATTAATCCCTCCATTATTTGTTTGACATCTAGCTTACTACAAGTACTATGAATAGGTCATGCATTAAACTTTTAAGAGGAAAGGGGGGGTGTAGAGGGTTTCTTTAGGCTAAGTTTTCTAGTTTGTATGTTTTCTAGTAATGTAAGTTTTCTAATAGTAATAGAAATGTATTCTCTAGTTTCTCTTATATTTTTAGTTTTTGCTACTTTTATTATGTCTTTCTAAATTTTATTTTGCTAAGAAAAAAGAGTGAACCTCTTGATGGAGGAAGATGAATAGTTATAAGGGTAGAAAATATTTAAGTATATTGTATTATTATTTAAGTTTTGATCTAAACCCTGCATGTTTTGTGGTGATTATTTATTTACGTATCTCTAATGGCACAATAAATACTTAAGTTCATTTAGTTTATTGTACGATTTTACCCCATCGACTACTAATGTGAAACTTTAATTTGTTGTTGACGAAGGTATGCATAAATGATTGATCTCCTAAATAAGTGTTGGCGTTAAGAGATAATTTGCAATAGTAAGACAATATCATGATTACCTTATTGCATGAGTTATTTGATAATATATTTCCATTGGAACTTTCATTATGTATGGATTTCAATTGTGGTAATTAACAAAGGTAAAAAGAATAAATAATTATTTTTCTATCCAAAACTCAAGAGTGGATCTTAATTCTCAATACTTTTATTATTTTGGTTTTTCTTTCATACATTAAAATTTTCATATGTTTTAAATCACATAAACTCCATCTTTTTAGAAATATAAACTTGAATTTTTCAAACAACTTCCTTATGGATCGACCTTGAACACACGAAAAAATCATTACTTAACACAACCTGCACTTGGGTTTGCAACCTTAAAGTTGTAGGAAGTTTTTGTTAAGTTTTTGTATTAAGTAATAAATTTCTCGTAAGTCCGAGGTCAATCTACAGGGAAGTTGTTTGAAGAATTCAAGTTTATATTTCTAAAAAGATGGAGTTTATGTGATTCAAAATATATGAAAAATTTAGTGCATGTTGTAACTAAAGAAAAACCAAAGTAATAAAAGTATTAAGTATTAGGGATCCACTCTTGAGTTTAGATAGAGAAACAGTTATTTATTATTTTTACCTCTTTTAATTACCACAATTGGAATCCATACATAACGAAGGTTCTAATGAGAATATATTATCAAATAACTCATGTAATAAGGTAATCATGATATTGTCTTACTATTAAAAATTATCTCTTAACGCCAACACTTATTTATAGAATCAAGCATTTATGCACACCTTCGTCAACAATAAATCAAGGTTTCACATTAGCAGTCAATTGAGTAAAACTGTATAATAAGATAAATGAACCCAAATATTTGTTGTGCCATTGGAGATATATAACACAAAATAAACAGGGTTTAGATCAAAATTTAAAATAATAATACAACATTCTTAAATATTTTCAACCCTTATAACCATTCATCTTCCTCCATCAAGAGATTCACCATTTTTCCTCACCAAAATAAAATTTAGAAAGACATAATAAAAGTAGCAAAAACTAAAAATATAAGAGAAACTAGAGAATGTATTTCTATTACTATTAGAAAACTTACATTACTAGAAAATATACAGATTAGAAAACTTAGCATAAAGAAACTCTTTATCCCCCCCCCCCCTTTTTAAAAGCTTAATACATGACCTATTTATAGTATTTGGAGTAAGCTAGAGGTCAAACAAATAATGGAGGGTTAATCAAGTGGTATGCTAGTTGCCAAAAGTTGGTAAGTTGTTACACCAAGTCCTCACCTACCGAATTAAATTGTATTTTTCGGTCAAATGTAGCCAGATTTTGAAAATGCATAAAGAACTAAAATTGTAGATCTTTCCGTATTGATATATTTTAATATATCATTTGTCAAATTTGGCAATCGGGTGAAGGAGATATGGTCAAATTATCAAATCATATCCAAGAGCCATTTTTTAACAGTAACAGCAACTTGCAGCTTATGTTTTTACCATTTTAATACATTTTCTTACCATCTTGTCTTTAGCAAATTTGTTTATTTCCTTTTATATATAACATATCCAAATTTTAGCCCAAAATAAATTTGGGTTTAAGAGATATGACCTAATTGGTCAAATAAGTCAATATTGGGTTGAACTCTGATCCGAATTTTGGTGATCCATTTTGTGCAATCAATTTGATAAATTTTCTACTATAATCAAGATTGAATTGAGTTGAGTTTCCAACATAAAAGTTGTGCTTCTATTTCTAGACTTTCAAATGAAATAAGTTTCAGGTCCATAGGACTTTTGATCATGAAGTTATGCTCAAAATTCAAAAACTACGCAAGTCCATAAATATGTTTCTTTTGATATTTTTATATTCATTGATTCCATAACACAAAATATTAATAAAATAATAATATTAATAAGAATAAAAAAAAGTATAAATAATTTGATACAAAAGTATATCAAAATATGTCCTTAGAGGATTTGAAATAATTGGGAGTTTAGAAGGATTAGGATAGAATAGGACAGAAGAGGTGATTTAAGAAGGAATATTAACACAATTTTCCCTCCAGTTTTTTGTCTAAGTGGCAATTGATTTGGATTTTTTTTTTGGTTCAAAATATTAAACATAATGACCACATCAACAAAATCTTCAAATTTCACTTCATGTCATCAATTTCCAACAATAATTTTTGCCAACTTAGCGGCAGAAAAAAGACCAAATGTGTAAAAATAATTGAAAATTAGTGCATGCAAATTGGTAATATACTAAATTACAAAATCAAATCTTTATATAAGCCAAGTTAGAGGACAAAAAATACAATTTTCCCCGAAATAGAATATGCCTTTTTTATTGTTACCCCAATTCTTGACCATATGTTTCGTTCTTTTGCACGAGAAATTTTATATTATTTAATTGAGTTCATGAACAGTTGAGTATATATATGTGATAATATTATAGGGTAAGATAATAATATCATTGGATGTAATGTATCGACTCACTATTCTACTTGTATATTAATAATTCAAGTGAATAATACCTCGCGAACTTTATTCCGCGTCTAGATAGAATGCATCCGTTTCGCCTTAAAGTTTCCCGGCAGTATGTGGATGGCGGCCCATTGCAATAGTCAAGAAAACTTTTGCATGCACATACAAAATACAACACACTCACACACCAATCTATGTTCAGTTCATATTGAAAACTGACCTTAAAATTATATGGACTAACAAAATATTGGGCCCTTTAAACTACTGAAAAGGACAAATGCCTTTCTACAATATTTACTTAAATTGTCTATACATATTGGAATGTTGTTTTGGCTATTTGTATCATATTGTAAGAATTTTATTTTGGGTTCTGTGATTTAATTTGAAATTTACATAAGAGTGAAGCAATAATACTCTCTCTATTCATATTTAACACCAACTGAATATTCTCACTCCTACTAAATTGCTTCACCTTAAGTAAATCATTTGTTATAATTTAGTGTTTTATCTTGAATTTCATTCTATAAATGCAAGTCAAGTTTATAAAATATTTTTATAAATATATATTTGGTATAAATCATATACAATTGGCATGTAAATAGAACTAACGAAATACTAAATTAGAACTGAACAAAAAATCCTAAGTGGGAAATGAAAGCTCGTATAAGAATATACTACACCTTTTCCTCATAGAAGAATCTACTGATATATTGTTCAAACATCCACAAGAATTTCACTAAGTAGCAAAAAATTTTGAAGACAAAAAAATAAAGAAAAACCGCATAATTTCAGGTGAAGCCACTTTCTTTCTTAAGTTTCTTTATCTTTCCACTGAGAAAATCTTTGAGCAGAAGTGGAGGGAAAAGGATTCAATTTCACTGGAGAGATCAAGTAATAAAACTCCTTCCTTTCTGCGCTTTGTGGATGGAAGTGCTTTGGGTTTTCTTGGAGCTGGTGGACATTTCACTGCAGCTGTGTTCTTCTTCTTCCTGTTGTGATCCAGTGCAGTTGGTGTTCTGCACCCATCTGCTTGTTCTTCATGGACAGCTCCTGGAGGTGGCAGTTTGGTCTTCAGGAGAGAAACTGAAACAACGCTTTTCCCTTCTGTGGTTGGTCCTTCTTTGTGGAGCTCTTCAAAGAAGTCGCGTTTCAGAATTGCATGGAAACCTTTCTCAGACAGGAAGGTGGCGGAAGTGGTTTTACTGGGCAAACCCATCAAGGAAATAGGGTTCAAATCCGTGTACATGAAGATTGAAGGATGAATATGTTGGAAAATGAGAGTTTTTGGAGTAAATTTTTGTTATAGGATTATACTCTTTTATAGAAGAAACAGACAGCAGAAAGAAACAGAAGAAGATGAAGAATAAATAGCAAAAAGTTGTGGCGGCTAAGATTGGAAAATATGGGTGGTTCATGCTCTTTCCCTCATTTGACTCGAGAATTACTACAAGAAAAAAGCTAAGACGCAAAGTTGACTATATTAAAATTAGGATGAATTAACATATTTGGGTTATTTATAAAAAAATTATTAAAATTTATAAATTATTAATATACAATTGAAATTTATTTTTATTTTATAAATTGCATTAATTGAGGACTATTTGTAAAAATAAAGACAACTTTCAAATAAATATTTAGAATTTCAAAATATAAGTGGGTTATTTTGTAATTAGGCTAAACTTTGAGAGTAATTTTAATAATTTACCGTTAAAATTATAATGATTATACAGATTTAAGAATTTTTGTTTATAATGAATTTCATGAATTTAATATTGCCAATAATTATACAAACTATAAAAGAAATTTGTATAAGTTGTTACTGTTGATTCTTTGTGACCACAAAGATTGTCACAATAATAATAAATAATATTTATATTATCACTGTATTGTCACTAATTATTAATAATGATAACTTAAAAATTATTTTATTAATTAAATTTTTTGTAAAATTATTATTGTAACAAAATAAAAATTATTATCACTTAATACATGTCTATCGTTAGTATAACCTTGTCATTGTCACTTTTAACAATTTGTCACTAATATTATTTATTCTTGCAATGAGTTTTCATTAATAAAGTGAAAATTTTGAATATTACATAGTTGAGAATTAATGATATCATATTATTTATTTAAATGAGATGGTATTTTAAAAAATATTTTTTTTTTAAAATATTTTGAACATACTAAAAAATTTGAAAACAATAAATTTAAAATACAGAGATGATAACAAGAACAAGTGTATTCAAGAATGTAATGATCACCTCTATATCTCTTTGATTATTTTAGTTGACTTTTTGCTGAAATTCAGCTTTTCCAATATTGTTTTCAACTTTTTCAATTAAATTAATACATTCCCCTTTTGGCGAGGAATCCAATGCAAACAAACCCTCTTCTAGATTTCAGTCTGAGGATTAGAAAAAGTGAAGTTAATCGCTTTATAATTTGTGATTCCTGTAGTTTACCTTCGCTTTTTGACTTGTTATTGGGAAAACTCTTTCGGTTTGCCCTATTTTTGTTTCTTTGCATGTATTGATTAATAAGTCTTTATTGCTATTTCTGTTTTTGCTTTTTTCTTTTCTAATTTTCAAGTAGATATAAATAAAATATCGAGTTAATTAAGTTTTTTATCTATTAAGCGACAACAAGTCAACAACATACAACTTTTGTTTTAAACTTTATTATTTTTATTCCTTTTTATAAGGTTCTAAAATAAAATTTTATTTTTTAAAAATTATCATCTCAATTAATTTTTAATTAAAGTAATGATATAACAACATTAATTATTTATTATTATTTTAAAAATAATATTATAAAAATACACAAAATTAAACTTTTCAATTTTCATTTAAAATTTATGTTGAATCAAATAACACTATATATATATTTTGGGTGGGGATAGGGACTCTCTTTTTCATGAGATTTATATGACAATTGGTGAAGAGAGTTTGTAGAATTCATGGAAGTACATTTAGATTCGCATATTTCCAAAGAATAAGGAAACAATTTAGGCAAGTATATTAGATACTATGGAATTGAGAGCTAGAAATAATTTATTTCATTTCAAACGAACTCGGCAGGTATTTATTAGGCAGAAAAACTTTTAAAAAAAATGAAAAATAACTCAAAGCATATTCAACGATATATATACTCTTCCAAATGCAATATCATGCAACGCAGGGGAAGGAATTTTTTGTCCGCAAAATTTGGTCAAAATCAAAGTTCTAAATATTATAGGGTAGTTTTATAAAAAAACCAACGTATTTTTTCTCTACATTATCTAATTTGGGTCGAAAAATAGAAATTTTTTAATAAAACACAACATAAGTACGGAAGAGTCGGGTGGGCTAGGGGTGGGGGGTGGGGTAGTAACTGTCGGAAATTGGATTGAATTTAGTATCTTGACCTAATATTTATATTTGAAAAGAACTTTAATTTTACAATTTGAATGGGATTAAGTATTTTAATTAAATTGAGACTTTTTATATTTGATATGAATTTTAATTCTACAATTTGAATGGGATTAAGTTTCCTAATTGAATTGTGATTTTTCATTGTATAGGAATAGATACATATAGATTATTCCTTATGTAGGAAGAGAGATATTGCATATATATTAAATTTCAATCATTATGAAAAATGTGAATAAATATATATTCTTCTAAAACACTCTCTCTAAAATTTTAGCTTCTTTTTTAGTCTTTCTTTGGAGCATCACCTTAAAACTCACCAAAGAGAAAGACATATTCATATGTTCATTCAAAAACGGGCTTGTAGACAAGCTTGATTCGAAATTCATAAATTGACGATTCTGTGGCGTATATAGTAATACCCGATCCACATTGTAAGATGCGGAGCTAGGGGGACCGGTGACAGTGGTCGCCCTCCCTCAACTTCATATTTTTTTTGAAATAATATAAAATTTTAAAATTTCCTAAAAAAATTTAAAATATCACTTTATCTACTACTTTTTAGAAAAATAAATTTCACCCCCAACTGCATATTGATAATTATTTGCTAACAGTAACTTGCCAAACCTCAGACATGCCTATCTTATCATTCCTCAAGTAAAAAAAAAAAAAAAAAAACTCATAATCGCAACCAACAAATTTGCCAAATTGATAACTCAGAGCTGAAAGGTGTAAAATTTGATAAGATCCATGAATTAAGCAAGAAACATAGGATACTCTTTAAATGTGCCAACATTAATGCCAATGTTGAAATACTACAATTGATGCCTTATCTTAACCAACAATACAAACAATAATTTTGTATGAAATGGTGAATTGGGATGAGCCAACACCTTAATTTAATTAGGTCATTTTGTCAACATAATAAGTTAGTTTCCCAAAACAAAATGGATTAGTTGCCACCCAATCAATTGAGTAGAGTACCCCACCATCACTGATATCTCCCCACCACTCCAATAATGCACTCCTAATACTAATGTCTAAACAATATTCCAGCAGATATCCCATCTGTATGCACATGAGATTGTCTACTGTGGCTGGGCATTTGATCATCATCTGCCTTATCACATGCCCCACACCAATGAAAAGCATGCAATGTTTATGTTGTATTGTTTTCTGGAGTGCCAACATGCATTATTTCCAACCAGGGTTTTATGTACTTAAAGACGTTGTTTGGTTTCATTTTCAAATCCTATTTTTGTGTTTTTTACTGTCTGAAGTAGTAAAAACACGACTAGGTTTGTGCAATTTTCTTTTGAAAATATCAGTCGGAGCTAAAACCCTAGTTGGCCTCATTTCTAGCAATATTATGCTGCATTTCAAAACCCATGTAATATTCTTACAGGATATATTGAATAGTCTTGGTTTACATGACTCATCGTATGTGGTTTAATTTATTTCGTTTTCTATGCGATCAAAAGAACATATTAGTACATTGAAGTACATTATCAAGATCATGTGTACTTTATTATTAGGGAGGTATTATAATTAAATAAGTACATTCTTATTTCAAACCCTATAAATTAAATGAGCCAACACCACTAATTCAAATATATTCTCGTCTTCAAACAAAAATGCAGGAAAAAAATCTCAACACCTTAAATATTAACAATAAAAATAAAAAACAAGAATAAAACCAAACGCGTCCTATATATTCCCACTTTGAATTTGTTTGGGGAGGGGTGGGGTGGGGGAGGGGGAGGGGGGACATGGATATTTCTACATTTCATAGTGTGGGAGAGTTGCCAAAAGTGGTGGGGGTTCATGATTCCAATCATATCCAGAACTGACAAGGGTTGATGACATAAGGAAATTATGAGTACCTAAAGTAAGGGAACCAAATGAGGAAGAACCTACCTTTTCAAATTCTCTATCAGATAAAAAAATGAAAAAAAAAAAGCCTTAAGTACTAAATATTTAGGTGATGTTCAAAAATTGAGTGAAAATTACCTATTGTAATTTAATATACTAAAAAAATTTCATAAACATTTGATTTGGTCTTATATTTGCATTGGTGTTTAATTGAATTTAAAAACAACATTACAACATGTTCTCTTGGTTGTAACTAAAATTAATTTGGACTAAATAAAAGCTACACAGAAGCTCATGGTAACGAAAAAAAACTACAAAAGTAATTAAGAAAATAGAAAACTAAAAGAATGTCAAAATAGTTTTGCATTAAGTATGATATGTGAAGCATATTTATTATGTGAGCATATTAAGGAGTTCATTGACATAAAATCAAAGAAGAAGTTTGTGGACATAAGATCAAAGAAAGATTTTTTTTATATATTTAACTAAAATAATGCATTAAATGTATATTGTCACGTGACGTCTTCAAGTGAAGAGACTAGTTAAAATGTCCAAAATAAAATTTAATTTCTTTATTTATTTATTTTTTGTATAACATTATCTCGTTTAAAGTAATATTGTTTATTATTCATTTTCAATCATTATTTAAAAATAATAATATAAAAATAATTTTTTTATTTTTATTTTTTTTAACTCTCATCTAAAATACTGTACATATCTCTTCAGTTAATCATAAATAATGACAGAATTCTACGCCGCAACGCATGCAAGTTGAAGAACATGTGCTACTACCACCGATGATAATGGCGTAATTAGTCATTAATTAAAGAATGAAAGGACATTACCATGATAAAAACGACACCAATATTAAGAATGTTACGCCGCAAACTTTATAAGAGTGGGAAAATTTGATCGAATATGTTTACTGTAGAATATAATTAATGTAGCAAGAACAGGATTTTAACACTAATTTATGCTCTTGAATGTCCACCTAGACTCACCTAGTTTGACTTCCACCACCAAATCTTTCAAAATATGAGTATTTTTTTTTAAGGAAAAAAATATCAAATCATTCCGACTAAAAGGATTTGGCACTTTACCATCGAAAACTATAATATTCTATCAAGATTCTGTCATGCAGTGATACTTGTTAAAGTTGCTGCATATTTTCTGTTAAATTTTACAATATTTTTCACTTTGCTACTTCATTTTAAAAAATTAAAAAAAAATATTTGTGTATATATCTATATCTTATCTTTTTTTTTTTGTATTACTCATTTACAAAAATTGAATTTAATTACTACTTATTTTAATAAGAAATATATTGCTAGTAAATTAATTTTTATTTTTTTCTATTCAGTTTTCTTATTGTATAAATTTTATTCTTTAATTTAATTTATCAATTTTTAAACTGAGATTAAATAAAATTATAAATTAGCAAAATCCTATACAGATATGGAGCACTAATAAAAATCTAAATATAAAAATAATTAATTGTAATAAAATTATAATACTTTTATTTTTTAAATTATACTTGAGTTTAATTAAATTTTAATATTTATGAATGAGTAATAAAAAAGAGATAAAGTACAAGTATATATATATAAAAAATTATAAATTTATTAAATTGAGATAGCAAAGTGAGAAATCTTATAAAATTTAGTTTACAAAGTGCTACAACGTTAATATGTGTTGAGCAAGTTATGAAATTTCCACCAAATATTAGGAGTTTGGATGGAAAAATGTTATTACCCCTTTCTTTAATAATGGAATCATACGGTATTCTTTTTAAATTTTATTTTAATTTTTAGTAATAATGCAATTTAGTTTTTGTTTTGACAAATCTATCCTATTTTTTAAAAGTGAGAGTGCTAGAATAACTATCGTAGTATGTCTTTTAATGTAATTACCAAATTAATATCATATAGAAATACTTTGGATATTTTATTTTAATTTTATTTTATATCTTGTATTATATCATATATGCATGTTACGTGTTTATGATTAATTCAAGCGTATATTTAAAAAAATATTTTATACACATGGCATATATTTATAATATATAATATATAATATATAATACAAAATATAATATAAAATTAAATAAAAAAATTTAAAATCCAAAACGTTAAATCTCAAGATAGTTTTTGTCGTCTTTTCTCCTCTGGTCTCCCCAGTGTGTTAAGCTTTTTCTCTCTTCATTTTTTCTCCAACTATATTATTCTCCTCTCTCTCCCCTCTAAGTTTACTCTCAATTTTTTTCTTCAATCATGTTATTCCATATAATAAATCCAAACAAAATACATTTACATAATTGGGAAAATAAACCATCGCAACTTATCCATGTACAGTCTTTATCACGATAAAATTATGTCACTACATAATTCATTTATTGCTTTGACAGACCCTTGATATAATCATAAGATAACAAATACTATCATATTGATTATTATAATCCATATTTATAACTAAAAATAATTCCCACTCAAATATTTTTAATTTAAAAAATTGAATTAAATAAAAAAATAATATGGAGTGTTAATTGTTGAGTATAATACTCAATATGCATAATATGTATAATATATGATTCAACTTTAAAGTACAAATATTTTCGTTCAATCTTGAATGTGTACGTGTCACGTCCTAAAATTTAGATGTGATAAGAGCATGTTGTAACAATATATGGTGACGAAACAAAAACCTTAAATATCAATCAATATATATACATTATTTAAAATCTTAGCAAAAGCGCAAAAATTCAAATAAACTAGAAAATTCAAGGGTACAAAACATCTAAAATTTCTAAGGTTGTATTTGAATTGGAGGATTTGAATTTGATGAGAGAATTTGGGGGAAGGATTTCAAATAACTTCATAAAAGATGGATTTAAAATCCACCACAATAATTTAAAAAATAACTTAAAATAGGAGTTAAAAGATTTAAAATTCAATTGTATTGTGAGATCATCCAAACAAACTCAAATAATTTATTATTATAAATTCAAATCTATCAATACAAATACAATATATATAAAATATCGAATTTGTGAAATTAAATACTTGGTCATGAATATGTTGGGTTTGTATAACAGGCGGAATGTGGGTTTTGGGTTGCGGGATTAAAATTTTAACTTTAACATTTCTTTGCATCGTATGAAAAAAAAAAAAAAAAACCTTGTATCCTGTTGTTTCGCAAAGAAGGTCATGCATACATTAATTTGATTTAGAGGAAGCAAAAAATTACCTCTATTGCTTCTAGATGGTGACATGGGTAGGACATGAATCAATTCGCTTTTCAAGAGGTTCAGTACCTTGATCAAACTCTTAAAATTGGACTTAATTCACTTAAACTTCCAAGCGCACCTCCTTTGAAGTTAATCCACAACTCGAACACCCACACAAGATTCTTCGTACTATGCTAATAGGTTGAATTCGATGATTTAATTCTAAGAGAACACTCAACACACTTTTAAATGTTTATGGGGAACATCACAAAACTTACTTTGTGTATTTTCGGACTGGAGAACGTAGGAAAATACTTGTGAATTTTACCAACTTTTGAACATAGAGAGAATTTAAGAGTATGCACAAGAGGGCTCAAATTTCGTCTGAAGGGGGTTATATGTACCCTTTAGGACATGCTATAGGGTTGCCAAACTATAAAATACTTCTTGCCTTCAGACACTTTCCTTCTTGCATTTTGATGAGCATATATCAAATTAAGTTCAAATATCCAATTTCAACCCAACGAGGTATTCAAGCCCAAGTCATGTAAAAAGGTCCATACGGTTCAAAGCCATCAAATATTATCCTAACAAAGCATATAGGCCCACGAGGTCTAAATCACAGCAAAGGCTTATGCGGCTCATGTCCCACTTAGATAGGTATAAATATCCCATCTCCTTCTCATTTATCATATACATAATTCATTTGCTCATTTCCAACTTTAAGTTCAATTTGTTCTCTTGAACACTTGTTGACTTAAGTATCGGAGGAGTTTTTCTGGAGATCCATAACAGTTTATTCATGTTGCAAGTAGAGACCCCTTGAGAAAGGAGTTGCTTGTAGGAGATCTATTACTAGAGAGGAGTTCACCTCAGCACAAGAAACATTCATCCATCTCAGGGTAAGGAGTATTTGCCTGCAACATTCCGATGACATCTGTGGAAAATGCTTACTGCAACACTGAGAATGCATACCGCTCAAGGATGAGAGGAGCTAGTCTACCTAACGTCCACCCAAAATGGAGGACTAAGCTGAATCAGCAGATTAACAACCTTGGTAATTCTGCACCCACTGACTTTTGGAGTAGGAGAATTTTCAATTGGAGTTGCAACACTCTAATTGGACACAATAAGCTCTCCAAACCTTGCTAGACCATGCTTCAACTTAAGTTGCAACAAGAGATGTCACAATGCTTGGAGGTGTAGCAAACAGTGCATCACCCTCCCTCTTCTCGTGGGAACTGAGATTTAAAACGACTGCTGAAAAACACAAAATCCAACATAGATGATCTTAAGAAAAATACCAAGAGAAAGCATCAGAAGGAGTAACCAGTAGAGAGGTTAAGGAATGAAGCCAACAGTTGCTGAGAAGGACAATCCTCTATTGATCCCACCAATGGCCAGAGAGCAATTGGGCGAGTACCTGTCCCTCATGGTATTGCCTTGAAGACGAAGTCGATTTTTCTCCACTAGATTAGCAGAGCCCAACCTGCCAGAATGATCGGTTGTCGTAGGCCTACCAAATTTAAACCTTAATCTTCAATAAATGTTTAACAAGTATAAAGCGAGTAAGAGTCGATTCCACGAGAATCAAGGCTAATTGATTTACTATCGACTCAACTAACTAAGAATTTTAACTTAAAACTAAGACTTCAATAAGCAAATTCTAGAAATAAACAACAAATATTTAGGGGTGATTGAGTTGATTAACTAAATCACAGAAATTAAAACTAATTAAAATATAAATCAATCAAAATCAAAACAACAATCAACAATTGATTAAAATAGGTTGAGGTTTCATTCGCCACCACTAGACAATGAGTTCTAATTTTATATCAATATTATGAATAATTTGCTAATGAAATTATCAACCGTAGGTAATAACAAGCTCTACTACCCCAATCTTTCCTTAGTTTCTCATTAGATAGAACAAGCTCTCTATCTAATTCTTTACCCACCAAACAATCTAGAACAAACTCTCTAGATTTAATCCAATGGATGCATTAAAATAAGAAAGATAGATTGATCTAAGCAACAACCACACAAGCTCGGATCATTTAATTTAGGTTATGTTTTTCATTGCAATTAACAAAAATATCCCATGATCATTAATCACAATTTACTACACATGATTAGAAATTCAAGACAATTACGGATCTAAAATCTCTAATCTAGTTGTAGAGAATTCTCAAACTCGATTTGGTTGTGCACCCAAACAAAGCAAGAAAATACCCATAAGATATTAAGTATAGAAAAACATAAACAACCTCAATTGGGAAATTGATCAATAATATCAAATATTCAATTACAAAAACTCATGTCTAGGGTTTTGAAATCAACCTCAACCAATAAGGAAGTTTAGCCTAACATGATAAGAAATAATAAGAGAATAAAAATTAGCAACACTGGAAATCAAAGAAACTTATTGGTTGAAGAAGATAGTTGAGATTGATGGTAGATTATTGATGTCTCCTCCTCCAAGCCTCTTCCACTTTTTCTTCCTTAAAGCTCCAAAAACTCCAAGTGTGCTTTCAAAATGTGAATGAATGTAGAGAGTTAGTGAATCTGAAAATTGATTCATGTTTGTATTGAAATGATAGTGCCCTTTTATAAAGTGTGAGATGGTGATGTGATTTGGTGTAAAGTGTGTAAGATGTATTGTGTATTTTGTGTAAAGTGAGGAAGGTGTGTTGTGTATTTGATGTAAAGTGTGAAATGTGTGTTGTGCATTTGGTATAAAGTGAGTAATGTGTGTGGTATGATATATGTATTTAGTGTATACATATCACAAACATGTGCCAAAAGGTGTAAAGGATTGCCACTTGCCACCATTCCAACCAAAAGCATCAGTTTTGTCACATGGATAGCACCTAGGCGCTATAATATGGCGCCTAGGCGCCATATTTCTCGAAGAGGACAGTAAGCACGGCGCTTAGGCGCTGATGCTACTGTTTTCTTCTTCTCCAAAATGGCTATCTGACACTGTGTATCCCTTTCAACTGATTTTTAACCTCTTTATAGGCTGAATTGGACTTTGGTGTCTTCATAAAAATTGTATCCCTATCTGTTAGCTATCTTTAACCATTTGAATCAGATCAATATCACATTTTTGAATAGAGGTATAACAGATATACAAAGACTGCCATATCTGAAAGTTTCAGTACATGTTTGACTCTTTAACCAAATTTTACTATTTGAAATCAATTGAATTGAAAAACCTTGCAAACATCAAAGTTATAGATACATCTCTTATCTTTCCAATAAGATAAGAATCATGTCAATTGACCTTTGTATCAGACTTTTATGCCCAAAATACAAATACTACCATAGTGGAACCGTGTCAATTTGGCCCAAGAATGCTTCTTTCAACTTCATTTTGGCTTATTTTCGTTCTTTTCATTCTCAAACTCCTATCACACACAAAACATTAATAAAAATCTATTATTAACAAGAACAAAGTAAAGAAGATATAGAAGAATTGATACAAATAAATATAAAAACATACACTTATCACAGAGTATGATGGTACTAGTGATCTGCATGAGCACTATAGGCTAAATCTAACCATATGACTTGACTAATACAATCTACTGCAAGATCTTCACACGACTCTCATCCAATGCAATTGATCTGGTTTAACTAGTTGCTCGCCGGATCCATTATCGAGTTGGTATAATTAATGAAGTACTTCATGTACTAATTCTCCATCAACAAGAAGTACCTCACATCAACTATGAACTCCTTGTTGACATACTTCAATAGAACTTGAGATAGGAGAAATATAAAAAATCCATTACTAGAATCACCTACCACTTATAATATGCTCTTATAGGGTACATTGCTCTACAAGATATTACAATAGTTTGTAAGGGGCTGCAGAATGCAATCTATGGCATGAGTCCTCAAACAAAACTCTTTGTAAGAGATTGCTCCATGCAATCCATGATGACTCTCTAAATCTAAAGAGGTTGCTCCACGTAACCCATGACGATTCTCTATGTCTGTAAGAGATTACACTACGCAAGCCATCATGATGCTCCAAGTCAGTAAAAGGTTGCTCTATATAATCTATGACAACTCTCCAAGTTTGTAGGATGGCTTGATGCAATCCATGACCAATCTCCAAGTCCTATAAGTAGTTTATTCGCGCCATCCTAAGTAAATCTCCAAATCTTGTAAGTGGTGACCCCACGCCATGCTGGTTAACTACTAAGTTCTTTAAATAGTAGCTATTCACCATCCCTGATAAATCTCTAAGGCCTATAAAAGATTGCTACACGTAGCCCACAATAAATGCATTCAGGCCTGCAAGAGACTGTGCCCCATGGCCCAAGGTAAAAATCTGTAATCAGATGTAAAACTTGCAGAGGGACACGAAACGCAGCATGAAGGAATGCCATCATATACAAGTGCATTCACAAGTATCAAAAGTCTCATAAGCAGGCTATCCAACATGGGCAATGGTTCAACAATACCAAAAATGAGTTAAAAATCTCATAAACACATATGCGGAAAGAATTTTTTTTTAACTAAACAGGTGTTTGACATCATCCAAAAGATATAATATGATAAGCCCAAGAAATAATGGGCAGAAAAATCTCTAATTCTGCAGTAGAGATCTTATTAGTATCCTATCTAAGTAGCTACATCCTCGAGGACTCCTCCCGTAGCTCCATTCCTAGTTGTCTCAATAGCTCCATTGCTAGCTATTCTTGACGCTCCATCATCCATTATGGCACTCTCCTCAGTGTCTAGCACTCTCGTATCTAGCAACATGACTATCTCTTTGCTGACATGGCTCGAGTCCCTCAAGGTACGCCGACATATATGGATAGTTTGGTTATAGATGGCCTCAACTCTCTCCATCACAGCCACATCAAACTCGTCAAACACCTTAAAGATACTAATACCAGCAATGCTAGTCTGGGCTGTAAAGCCCTCTTCGACCCTAGTCTTGAGGAACAACTCATTGGTCGCTATCTTGCGATCAAATCTCTCAACTAGGATCTTATACTCCTTAGTCATCTTCTCCACCTTCTCCTCCAAATGCATGATCTCACTCGTGTTTTTTTTCTCAGCAAGTGTGTGGCATTTTTCTATGTGGCTAGAGAATGCAGACTGGTAGCTTGTTGTCGCCATCAAAATGATAGTCTACCAGAAATCCAACAAATTCATTGGAATAAGAAGAGTAAATTAATCTCACTAAGTGATGTCTGGGAGGCTTACCAAGCGATCACTGGCTGCCAAGACCTCTAAGGTGGTTGCTGGCATCTGACAGAAGCGAGTGACATCCTCCTCGTTAACTACAATCATAATTTTGAACAAACCTAAAGTAGCATCTTTAGCATCCCAATAAAAATGAGTACCCTCCAACTCATTAATGCCAAAAGTAAATATGTTATCTCTAAAATTATGCCGCGGAGAAAATCTATCTAAGCTCTCCCTAAGCCTCTTTCCCTTGCCTACAACCAAAGAAGGAGCATCAGTCAAACCAATACATTGGCCATGGGCATCAGTGTGGTCGTCAGCTCTCATTTTGCCACCTTGAAAGTACAATATCTGCTCATCTTAAGTTTGCCTAGAAGGCAAACACCTATCCTTATCTCTATCAGCCCTACCGAAAGAAAGACGTGCACTCTGGTGGCTAGACATGTGCGTGTTATTCCGCATCAACACTACAATATCTACCCTTTTTCCTGAAAGAATAAAAAACAAGTATAAGAAAGCAAGATGATAATCATAACAAGTATACATGAAGTATAAGTGTAAAAACCTATACTACCACATGAAAATAGGCAATTAATATCAAAAGTCTCATTAAACAACCTAACAGAAGCACAAGGCTTCTTAAATTCTCAATAAGCTCGATAAGAAGGGTACATAGTCAGAGACTCCACTTTCGAGAGAATCTCTATCCCTCATCTCTCATATAAAAAGATTTATTCTTCCATGTACCCCGAGAAGAAGGTTTGCCCACCCAGAACTTATATTCCATATGTGGAAAGAAATGAAAATATGCCTGAGCACTCTCTGATGTGAAAAGAGTGACTTGAAATTATGCAACTTAATAAAGAGACTAAGCTCTTCCAAAAAATATTTAAATCCCTTAAGACTGAACGACTTCTGATTGAAGGGGCCAAGAGGAATGGAGAATCTACTTGAGAAGTATGACAAGTGGACCATAAAACATTTATTAGGAGGGCTCTTAATCCTTTATTTTGGGGAGAGAGAAAAAACTTTAAACAAAGGCAAACCTACTCTCCTTCGACATAGTCTCAACTCATTATCAGATACCGCATTCCTCAACACCTCAATGTTCATCACCTTATATCTAGTAGAAGTTGAACCCCAAATGGGAGCAACACTCCTAACTCAGAAATTAAGCTTGGATTAGGTGTATCAAACTCACTACTATCTTGAATCCCAAGTAAACCTAATGTATTCCATGAAAACTTAATCTCCACATAATGCGAAGGTTCTAATGTACAACACTTTTGCATGCTCCCAAAGCCTCCCACAATTTATGAAATATCAATCCCCCATCTAACTCACCAACAAAAAGAGATTGCAAATAACCTAAGTTGGTTTGACAAAACTTGATGAAAATAGACTCAGAACCTCAAGATCACGCAAAACACTTGCCTATGCAGACAAAGAACCCTAGCCAGGTAAGGTTGCAGAACATAGACCTAGTAGTTGAGGCATTCCCCAACAATTAAGACGTGGTTGCCTCGACTACCAGATCTTGATCAACTAAGGCCAGTAAGCCTTGATCAGGTTCAACATCCTTGTCATATCCTCCATTGCACCCTTTACACAACGACTCCGTGTTTAACATTCTATCACTCAACTCTCCCAAGCATGACTCATTCAAAGAAGAAAGGAAATTCAAGAAGTAAAGTTCTGGAAATAGAACATTAGTGACATGTTTTTAAATATAAAAGTTGTGAAAGTAAGCTTGAAGCACTCAAGGCCTTACACTTCTACACATATGGCCTTCCTAGGAATTGCAAATAAAGCTGGAATTATTTAGTGATTAACTCCTAGTAGGACTGTACTTCGTTGCTCGCTTGGAAGTTGGGGGTTATATGATGAACATATTTCAAATCAAGCCCTCCAACTACATTCCAATGAGGCATTCAAGTTCAAGAGGCCCAAGTCATATAAGAGGCCCATACGGTCTAGAGATATCAATATTAGCCTAACAAGGCATACAAACCTACAAAACCCAAGTCCCATCAAAGGCCCATGTGGGCCATGTCCCACTTAGATAGGTGTGCAATTCATTTGCTCATTTCATGCCCCACTTATATAGCTACTCTCTCATTATCATTTATTAGGTACATAATTCATTTGTTTAATTTAAGCTTTAAGTTCAGTTTTATTTTCTCGAGCACTTATTGACTTAAGTATCAAAGGGGTTACCCAGAACACTTCAAAGGGCATCAACAACTTGTTCGTATTACAGGCACAAATCCCGGAAAAAAGAGCTGCTCTCAAGAAATCCATTCTTAAGGAAGAGTTCACCTCAACACTAGGAATATTTATATGCCTCAGAGTAAGAAGTATTTTCCCACATCACATTGATATCTCAAATCTTATACATGAGACTTTTTTTTAAATTTACGTATCTCATACCTTATGTAAAAAGACTTTCCTTTTTTTCTCATTCTCCTACATGGGATTGTATATTCTACATCCATTTTGTAGACTCAAGCTTATTTAAATTAAACCTAATTGAGTGATCCACTCAATCGATTAATTCTTGGACTTGTCCTAATTAAAAAAGTCTAATTATTCAATCAAATCAATTAATAAATTAATCCAACTATTGAATTAATTTACTTAATAAATTAATTAATTTATATATTTAATTTACTAATTAAATTAAATTTAGGCCTAATTTATTAATTGATCTTATTAATTAATTCAATCTCCAATTGGACTTGGCCTAATTAACTAGGTCTAATTAATTGATCTCATCAATTAATTGATTAATTCAACTCTTGAATTAATTAAAATTCACTGAATTAATTAATTCAATCAACTAATTTACGAATCCAGTTGTTGGATTTATTTCTCTTAAATTGAAATGGATTTATTTGACTTAGTTTGTGATCTTTTAGATTCATTGAAACGGACTTATTTGACTTAGTGTGTGACTTCTTAGGTTTACTAATAAGTTAGTAGTAGGCCTACTAACACTTGTGATTTAAGTGGTACCATGATTAATTGAAGTCCTTTTAATTAATCATCTTATACTTAACCCCATTAATTCCAAAATACCCAAAATCATGGTTGACATATGGCAACATGCTATGAAGAATTGGTCATGGGTTCTAGTCAATTAAAATGGAGTTGAGGAATCAGCTAATATCTTTTTTAATTTTATCATTTAATGTCCTGATTAGGCTTTGAGTATGGAATTATATTCGGCCTCCTATTAGCTCAATATCTATTACATCAATTTAGATATGTTAGCTTTGCCTAGATTTCTGTTTAAATCATTGAAAAGAATAGTACTATGGTCTTACGTTGCTTTGAGATTCTCTTTTGATCTTGTAAAACTTTTTTTATTCTTGTGATTAATAAATATGTAGAGGTCTGTCAAACCCCTCACCTAAATATAGGTGGTTTTTATTTTAAAAAATCCTATTTTATTAATTAATGATGAAATTATAAAACTCTTTCTTAATTATCATCCTGCCTTAGCCAAGAATTTCCTAAATCATAGACCATGGACAACATAGAACATTCACCCAATTATCCCATGGGTGAGGAATATTTTGTTGACACTCACAAATCTCCACTTGTGATCTAATTATATCTAAAATAAACTCCTTATGATTTTAAAAAAAATCAGAGTATAGATCGAAATACAACTATCTATACACAAAGTTATCATAGTGCCTTAAATCGAATGATTGATCTTGCACTATCGTCAAACAAAAATTTCTTATTTGTTATTTGGGTAATTTTCAATTAGTAGTTTATTATGGGTTGTTCGGTAAACTTATTTTTCAACATGTACCTACATACATACACTAATATCTCCATATCGATACTAATAAAATATGACATCCTCCCAATTGAATATGCATTATATGGGCAAGTTTATCTAAATCATGATGTCTAATTTCAATAATTGTATGGTTTGAAATAATTTAAAATCTCAAGCATTATTTTACTATCATCATCTATAACATGCATAGTTCACGTGGACCAATTGATGTTGTAGCAATTAATGAAAAATTATGAAGCTAAATACAACTAAATATTACCAAAAAAAATGTTGTGCAGTTGATTTTTGGAGTCGAAGAAGGTTGTTAGAAGGTATATTTGATTAGAAAAGTGCCCAACAAATTAATTGGATTAACGACATTTATACTCTTATTAAATATTATTATTTATTTCTTCTTACCTTAGCTTTATATTTTGATGGAACCTCTAGATTATATATACTTATGGAATGTGATCGTGCTGCCCAAATTAATATTCCCTCTATTCCAAATGTATGATCCTTATTTTCCTTTTTTGAAATGTTACAAAATAAGGCTCCATGTCATATAAACAAAACTTTATTTTTCTTAAAAAAATACACTCATCTCTCACTCAAATCAATGATATAATATTACTAACTTTCAATACAGAGATTACTATTTTCAGAATTGGATCGGTCGGTTTAATCGAGAATCGATGGCCAGTGATAAGTGCATATTTTGACATATTTTAGTATCAAATTCTTTATATTTTTCTTGCTTTATCTTGTTAGTCTTATGGTTTTATTAATAAGAATAAAAAGAGATCAAAAAGAGTCAAAATAAAATTAAAGAGGACAATACGTTTCCTGATTATGTTGGGAGATAATATTTCATTAGATTAAAGAAGCATCACAATTAGAAGAAAAGGGTAATTTTAGCCTAAGTCCATCATTTGTAGATCAAAATATATGTGAAAAATTACTTGAAATTTGCAAGTAATTATTGGGTTTGTATTAAATTCAAAATAAACATGTTTTTAGACTTGTGCAGTTTTCGTGTTTTAGGCTTAACTCTATCTTCAAAAGCCATATGAACTTAAATCTTACTTTATTTGAAAGTCAAGAAATAAAACTACAATTCTGCTATTGGAAGCTCGGCCCAATTCAGTTTTGATTAAAGCAAAAAATTCATCCAAGTGTGTGTATTATAAGGAATCTATCTATGCTAACACATCTCCTTAAATCGAGCATAAATTTGTCCATGGTGGTTCGAATTAGTTTATTTAAGTTGAAAACTGAAGCTAACAGATTTATCTACAAATTTTATATTGATTAGAGATCAACTACTTATACACACATGTGTCTACAACAAATCAAGATTTTACGTTAGCAGTTGGTATAGTAGAACCATACAATAAGTTAAATGAACTCAAGTATTTGTTGTCATTGGTGATAAATAAATCAAGAATCACTACAAAACAATGAGTTTTTAATAAAAAATTAAAATAATAATACAACACAATTGAACATTATGCATCTTTATAACTATTTCTCTTCCTCCATCAAGAGGTTCAACCTTTCTCCTAAACTAAATAAAATTTAGAAAAACATAATAAAAGTAGAAAATACTAAAAATAAAAGAGAAACTAAAGAATACATTTCTACTAGTAGAAAACGTAGCATAAAAAAGACAATAATAAAACTTTATTTCCCCTTGAAGGGTTTTTATCTGTCTTGAATGATATCCAAGAACCCCTATTTATAGTAGAATAGTGTTTAAATTAACATCTCCAAATTCATTCCATTGTACTCCAAATTTACTTCAAATATGTTATAAATTCATATGTCTATTTCAAATTTAAAATGTGTCATACATTTTTCTCTATGAAATCAGTTAATTTTAAAAAATGATCAATATGAAGGCTGTGTATTTTCTGTTAGTTTCATTTTTTAACTTGAATCACCTAATTCTAACCATTAGAGACAAATCATGCTTGATTTAAGAAGAAGTGTTAATATAGATAAATTCCTTCCAATACACACATTTGGATAAATTTTCTATTTTAATCAAGGCTGAATTGGGTCGAACTTCCAATAACAAAATTGTAGTTCTATTTATTGGCTTTCAAATGAAGTAAGATTCAAGTACATAGGGCTTTTGAATATAAAGTTATGCCCAAGATACGAAAACTGCACAAGTTTAAAAACATGTTTATTTTGAATTTATTGCAAGCCCAATAATTATTTGCAAAGTTCAAATGATTTGTTGTATATATTTTGATCTACACATAATGGACATAGGCAAAAATAATTATTTTCTTTTAATTATGATATTTGTTTGATCCAATAAAATATTATCTCCTAACTTACTCACGAAACGTGTTGTTTTTTTTAGTTTTATTTTGACTCTTTTTTATCTCTTTTTGTTCATTGATTCCATAATACAAAATATTAATAAAATTATAATATTAATAAGAACAAAGAAAAAAAATAAAAACTTTGATACAAAAATATGTCAAATATATGCAGTTATCAAATAATAACAAACATACTAAAAAATTAATAGCTTGTACTCAAATAAAAAATTAAAAATTAAAACTGACCTTAATGAGAGCTATATTTTTTTAATTAAGAAGATGAGATATGGAAACTAATTTTTAATATAAAAGTTTAAGAAAAAGAGTAGAGAGTATAAGAAAAATACTTACTATATTTTTATTGTATTTTCGAATATTTTGTAATACTTAGACCTTGTCAATAAGATGAAAAGTCCAAAAAAGTTCAAAAGAAGAAATATTACTTTAAACTCTTAATAAAGAGTTAATAGGTTATTTACAAATCTTATTTTATGTCTCACCTCATAAATTTTAGTTACAAAATTAGTATTCTTTTTTAAAACATATTATGATATCAATCTCTTATATTCTATTATAAACGTTTTATTCTTATTTGTATGGACGCATATTGTTAGAAAATCTTAAATTTATGTTATTAATAGATAAAATTTGATTTAACCTAATGAAATATAATATAAAAAAAAACAAAAAAAGTAGATTAAAAAGGGTACAAATGTCATTGTAAGAAATTTAGCAGAAGAACTAAAATATTTTGTTAAATATATATCAATTCAATATTTACAATAATCATTATGTGTCACTTAAAACTTGCACGCTTACAAATTATAAAAACTAAGGTATCAATTGATATTTATGATAAAATCTTGGTAACAAAATAATCTAATTTAATAAGATATAATATAATATAAAAAATAAAAACAAGAATTAAAATTGGATAAAGTCTAAAAGTGTACATGTGCCATTGTAAGAAAAACTAAAAGAATTTCATTTAGTATATAATAATTTGCCATTTACGGTAAAATTTAGGTATTTTTTAAACTATATGTTAATTCATGTATCAATATGTCATTCATGGTAAAATTCATTTAACAAATTTAGCCTTAAACTTTACTGTATTAAATCCTACATTAGCCTTTGATAAAAAAAATTAAAAGAAATTTATTTAAAGATCAAAGTATCATATCCTTGTTTTTTTAAATGGAGTAAATTTTGAAAAACTAATTCGTAGTTATCTTATATTGTAAATAATTCTATAAAAAAATAAATGAATAAGATCAAATTTTGAATTTTAAAGTGTCTCCAACAACATAAAGAGTATATATTAATTTTTATATATAAAGAATAATTAGAATTTTTTAATTTTATAAGGTTCATATATTTATAACAGCGCAATTTTTATAAGGAAATAAAAAACTCAAGTTTAATTGCAAATGACATCTTTAATGGAATAATATATTGTGAAATTTTAGAAAAGAAAATCTAAATGAGTTATTTTTAGATGCATTTTTTTATAGATAAATATTAATACAAATTATGTAATATTTCTAAATCTTATGATTTAGAATTTGGTCTAACATTCTTTTTATGATTATGCATTTTAGAAGACGACCCTCACTTATTATTCTTACAATTATATATATTTTACTTCGTTAAATCATGCATAGTAAATATAAGTGGTTATTTGCACATTGAGGTTTACATCTTTAGCAACTACATCCTCTTATTTGATAAAAAATTCTTATAGAATTTATTTCAAGATCAAAGAACCATATCCATTTATTTTTGGAAAAAAAATAAAACAAATTGGTAGTTATAATTTATAATAAATAATTTAATAAAGAAAAGAAATGAATGAGGTCAAATTTTAAATTTTATAGTCTCTATACAAGAAGTAGAGATTAATTTCATATATAAAGAATAATTATGATTTTTATAATTGTACATGATTCAAATTCACAATTGCATAACTTTCATAATAAAAGGAATACTCAAATTCAATTGCAAATGCATTATTTAATAGTATAATATATCATACACTTTCATGAAAAAATGAAGAGTTACTTTCAAATGCATTTTTTCTTAAATAAATATTATATTTTGTAGAGTTTCAAAGCTTATTATTTTTTTATATTTGTTTTTAAAACATGACTTTTAAAGAAAAAGTTGGGATTATTTTCATACATGTTAGGTTATATACTTTTTTTGTAAATATAATTTTTTTTTTTTTGGAATTTTTGAGATGTTTCAGTAAAATTATAAATAGCAGGAGATGTGGATTCAAATAACCTTAAGTTCAAGTGTTATGGTGTAATATTCATGTGATTGTGAATAAAATCTTAAAAGAGATTTTGAATTTAATTTTAAAATATCATGGTTTAAAATATATATATATATATATATATATAGAATAAAAGAAATGATTGTTTTATTTTTGTTGTATTTTCTCCTCATTCTTTATTTTAATTTGGTCTAATCAAGGAGGTGAAAAGTCCAACAAAATTAAAAGAAAATAGATTGAAACTCTAAATAAGAATTTATTATGACTTTCACGAATCATATTTTATGTTGTACCTCATAAATTTTAGTTTCAAAATTGTATTATTATTTCAATCTCTTTGTTTCATTGTAGTCTTTTTATTTCTTACTTATATGGAGGTATATTTAGATAATCTTAAATTAGTGTTAATAATAAATAAAATTTATTTAATGAACTAAATAAAAAAAGAATAATTAAAAACAAATAGAATTAAAATAGGTATACATGTATTTGTAAAAAAGAAAATAGAAGAAAATCTAAAAGAATTTTATTTACTATGTATTTAATATTTACGGCGAAAGTCAGCCCCATTAAAAATTACACTTTAAAAATTATAAAATGCAGACATCAATATGATATTTACAGCAAAACTTAAGTAATAAAGAAAATCTAATATGAAAGATTGAAAAAATAGTTAAAATTGGATAGAATCTAAAAATATATATAAGTCGTTATAAAAAAAAATTAGAAGAACTTTATTTAATACGTATCAATTTTATATTACTTGGGTATTCCTTAAAACAATTGCTAATTTAGACCTTAGGAGATGTGGATTCAAATATCCATAATTTTAAGTTTTATGATAATATCTATGTGGTTGTTCACGAAATGAAAAAAATAAAAGAAAACTTTTTATAAATCTTCTATATTTGCAATTTTTGTTTTTAGTTATGTTCTTTATTGAAATGAGTGAGAGAAAGAAACTGAAGTAAGCAAGAGCACTAAGTAAGCATATGGATAAAATTAAGTTTATATATTTTTTGAATTAATTAATAATAATGAATAATATAAATATATTGTATTTGACTTTGGGAAAAAAATAATTTAGTTTATTTGAAAGTTTTTAATTAGATGTGACACTTTGTATTTATTTTTTTGTATTTTCTCTTGATTAACTATGAATATTGCATTAATTAAAAAATTAAATTTTATTGCAAATAGTTAAAAAAAATATTTATCAATTTTTAGCATGTGAAATTACGATTTGATTGCATATAATGCATTACAAAGAAGATTTGTAAAATCAAGTAAAATGAAGACTTTTTCAGCCAACAAAATTAAATAAAAGGATGATTAAAGTGATCCAAATTTATGTAAGAATCTATTCAGTTTTATTGTTATCAGTTTTTAAATTATCATTGAATTTTATTTTTTAAATATTTTTATTTAATCATTCATATTATTCTATACTAAAATAAAATATTTCGAAGTACCTTGGCATATTTTTATTTTAATAAATTCAGTATTAATTAATATTTTTTATTTATAAAAATACATTCTAATATTTTAGTGAATAATATAATTATTTAATAAATTATATGAATTACATGCAACAAACGTCCGTCCTTCTTATTAGTTAAAGTAAAAGTCCAAATTGCACACATTCTTATGGCACAAAATTACAATCTCATGCTTATTTTAAATGTTAATTGTACTTACTTTCCTTTCAAAATAACTAAATTACCAACTATTTTCCTCCCTCTTTTATAATTACAAAATCTCCCCTATAAGTTGACCACATTTATCAAACTTCCCTTGCCGTCAGGTTTTCAAAGGAAAATGATGATGTCAGCCAAAAAAAATTAGTGAGCTTTCTATTTTGCCCATAACTTAACTATCCTTATTATGATGTCCAAAATACCCTTGGTAAAATTTGATACTTAGATGGAGTATAAATGTAATAATTATATACATCAAAAGGGGAAAATGTAAAACATTGTTCCAATAACATAAGCATTGGACGAAAAAAAAATAGTATAATGAGGCCAAAAAATTAGCAATTGGTGGCTACTTTTTGGCCCTCCAAAATATGTGATAGTCATTTTTACATTTGGTTAGAGAAAAATGAGTTGTTTAAATACTTCTTCTAAAGTTGTAGGATTGTAATATAAAAAATCAAGGTGACTTTAAAAATTAATTAGACTTAATTTTTATATAATATAAAATACGGCAAAATACATAATCCCGAACTTCACATATAATCATAAACACCACTCATGAACTTATAATTATAATATTTACCCATTTAGATAAATTACATAAACCCTTTTGAATTTCACCTATGGTTGCAAATAGCCATTAACTTACAAATGTAACATTTACCCCCTAAATTAAATGTTTGGACAAAATTGATATCAACACAATGAATTTATATAATTTTAAGTATATTTTAAGTATATTTCACCCTAAATTTAGTTTTAAATTCTTTTTAATTTTAAAAAATAAATTAAATTATACATATTTTCTTAGAAAAAGTAATTAATAATTTAAGTAATTAAATATTTTTAAAAAATAAATTAATAAAATAGTAATAAATACACAAGAAAATATTAAACATGAAAAATAATTTTGATTATTTGAATTCAAAATAAAACTATTTAATCTAAATGAATTATGAACTCTTTTGGAGAAAAATAAATAAATATATCTCATTGATACTTAAAAATATCTTTATAGACATAAAATTGAACAAAAATATATTTGAATAATTTTTGGACCTTTTTAAATTAAGATGCAAAAATGATTTTTATTCAACTTATGCATATATATATATATATATATATACACATATATATAAATTGAGTTTGCAAAAATATACTTATTCATCTTTATCCAAAAGAGTTTAAAATTCATTTAGATTAAATAGTTAATACTTTATTTTATATTAAAATAATCAAAATAAATTTTTCATGTTTAATATTTTTTGTGTATTTATTATACTATGTTATTCATTAAGTTTTTTTTAAATTTGAATTACTTAAGTTACTAAATACCTTTATAAAATATTATCATTTAAATTATTTTTTGTAATTAAAAAAGAATTTCAAATTGAAATTGGGGTGAAAAATACTTAAAATATACTCAAAACTAAATTCATTGAATTTAGGATAATTTTGTTCAAATATTTAATTTAGGGGTAAATATTACAGTTGTAAATTTAGGGGTACATGTTACGTTTAGGGCAACCATAAATAAATTTGGGGAGGGGTGGGGTTTGCCCTATAAAATTTTAAGAGAATGACAGGTATAAACAAGTAGGGATAAAAATGCTGGGATGGCACAGAGTACCGGGGAAGGAACGTGGGAAGGAAAGATTGGCTACAAGGGAAAGAGCAGGCTACGACTATATTTACGAAACACAAAGGGCATAGAGGGCGGATGGATAGCGTTGGTAAGGAAGAGAGGAGGAGGAAATGACAGTGGTGCAAGGGGGGGAGAGAGAGAGAGAGACTTAGGTGAGAGGGAAAGATAGATAGAGGAAAGTAGGTGGATGGGGGAGGAGAAGGGTTGATTTAGGATTTCATAGGATTATGACTCTATAAATTCAGTCAAAAAAAAAAAAAAAAAAAAAAAAAACTGAGATTGGATATATTTTAAGAGTTTATTCTAAAATCCAAACACGGCCAAAAATAACATTTGAATTTAAGATATTTTGAATTTTAAGGGTAATAAAATTTAATTATTGATATATTACAAAAACACCACTTCAACTACAGAAAGATTACAATACACCCCTAGGAATAAAATTGAAGTATGGATATATTACAAAAACACCACTTTAACTATGAAAACATTACAGGTACATCCTTTTCCAAATATATGAATATTACCAAAACACTAGATGGCCGAATGGTTATTCAATTAAATTAATAATTTGAGGGCAAAATGGTTAATTTAGACTTCTGTTTGCGTTTTTAATAGAGCAAGCTTAGAATGGAGATATTTATAATTATAGAAAATGAAGGAAACAAGTTGATAAATACCCCCTCAACTTCAAAAACATTATAAATACACCCCTTTCCGTATATATAAACATTACCAAGGCACTTGAGGGCAGAATATTAATTTAATAAATTAATTTGATCATTTCTGTAATTTTTTAAGTTGATAGCCAAATGAGTAGTTTCTGACTTCCTACTAATGGTTGTGGCCTTATTTCTTCTTAGTAACCTAATATGGAAAAACATTTGTGTATATTCAACTATTTATATCAAACGGTGAGAAACATATCATGTCAAGATAAAGTTGGTGACATAGTATAATCCTCATTATGTGGTTTAAAAGCTCCAAATATACATTTCGGATCCTTTATTCCAATGAATATAATATTGCATTTTATATTTTTTATGATATTTTCATGTCTTGAGCATAATGCCAAATATATATTTAAAAAAAATACTATACATGTAGCATATATATTGTGCACTGCAAAATGAAATATCATGTTAAAATAAAAATTCAAATTATCCAATATAAATAAGAATTTTCCTGACTGATGTTTGACAAAATTCTCCACTCTTGACCTAGGTCGTATATATGAAGTACTTGCTTTCTGTGTACTGTTCAGAAAAGTGATTACTTCGCACAACATCACGCCTTTCTTTTTGGTCAAATTTTCAACTTTATTCCATCTCCATATTTTTCATAATCTGTTAAAATTTTTATGTTTTCTAAATAAGGATTATTGGGAGAAATTTATTCACATTGAAGAAACATGTGGGTAGAGGGGTTAGTCCCTCTTTATAAACGAGAGGTCAGTTTTTTTTTTCCAAAAAAAATATTTTTTTAAAGAATTATAAGAATTAGATCAAAATGAAAAATACTTGTTGAACGAATATGAAGGGAATTTGATATTAAAATATAATATGAAAAAAGAAAGAATTGAAAATATGCTTATACATATATTTTTTTAATATACGCACGCACGCACACAAATCGTGTCTAACCCGAGTTACATAGATTCTATGGTCGTAAAGAAAGTAACGTACTCCACGTGTCTTATCATATTAATGCTGTCGCCTCCGCGGTAGGGTACCAAAAACAATTTCAAAGACATGATGTGATGATTTATGACCGATTTGGGAGCTGAAAAACAGCATTTAGTATAATCCAAAAACTATTCCCCGTGAATAACACCAGCAACTTTCTTCGTTGATGTCAACTACTCTCCCAACTTTATTTTCTTTCCAGCTTATAAAGAAGCATCCAATATATCCATTTCAAAAGCAAATGTGAAATTCTAAAGAAGATGGCAACAAAGAAATTTCCTCAGTAAGAAAGGAAAGTGGAACCAGGGCAAGCAACAAAGAAACGTTTTACACATTGAACGTTTTACACTTTTGACTTATACTTGTAATGTATAGCACAATACAGAATGAAATACAAAATTGCAACAAGAAAATCGATCGCATTATTTCCCATGCAATCCTGTTATTACTACTTTAATAAGAGAAGCATATAAGAATTTTTTCTACATATTTTATTACATTTTTATAAATCAATTATTCGTAATTTGTAAAAAATTTATTCGTAAACGTACAATACAATAAAATTTATAATAGAAAAATTTGTCCATAAAATAAATTCGGTTGCTTCTGCCTTACAAAAGGCACACCACACAGGAAAAAGATGAGTTTCACGGGAGCTTGATTAATTTTTGGTCATATAAATACATACATGTATGTATATATAAGACGATTAAAAAACAGAAAAACAGGCAGGGAAAGTGTTCGTACATTAAGTGAATCATCAGCACAATGGCAGAAAAAGAATGTCGAATCAGCATAAACAAAGAAATCAACATAGGGGATACTTCAACCGAGCTAGCTAAAGAATGGGTTAGCAAAGTAACAGTGAACTGATGACAGATGCTCAAGGGAGTCGGAGCTCTGGAAAAGGCAATCTGTGTACAGGGTGCCTTCCAGCGTGACTCAACTGAACACCAAAGCCTACAAGCCACACACGGTGTGCATTGGACCGTACCATCACGGGGAGGAACAGTTGAAGGTAAGGACGGAGTCAGTTGGGGCTGGCAAGAGCCCCTTAACTTCATAAAATTTTTACTTTAATATAACTTTTATATATAAATTTATTAAATTTCATAAAAAATTCAATCTGGTCCCTGAATTTTCTAGCTCCATTCTTGGTTGAAGGGAATGGAGGAGCACAAGCAACGGGCACTCCGTCGCTTCGTCAGGAGATCGAAAAAGCCCCTCCAATGCTATGTCAATGCCTTGGCTCAAGTGGTGCAGCATCTCAAGGATGCGTACGAGCAATTAGACCTCAAGTGGGAGGAAGACAGCGAGGGATTCGTGGTGCTGATGATTCTGGATGGGTGTTTCATTTTGGAACTATTGCGGGCCACCACTGCTACTCAGACGAATAAGGATCATGTGGGCTATGCAAGCAATGATCCAGTCTTCAGCAACCATGGCAAGCTCTACATGCTGATGCTGGAGAATCAATCAGCTTCCCATGATGGTTCTTAAAAAACTTCGTTGCCGTTGAAAAGGACATTTCGCTTGAGGTCAGGACCCTCGCCTTTCCCTTCACCTTAATTAACTGTCTCTATTTGCCATTTCTTGGCTCCCACTCTTGTGTTGAAAAATGGTATTTCATCTCGCGCTTTGGTTTCACCAATACAAGCCAGGTGATGTAAACTTTTTCAACAGAGGGTCCAGAATGCTCTCTTAACAGAGCGAATGTGTAGTCAAGTACTACATGTGCATGTGATATGAAAATAACTGACAAATATTGATAGTAACTGTAAGCCAAGAAATTGGAGATTGTAAGAAAAGGAAAGATGTTTTTAGAAAGGAAAAGAATGGACAAGATCTTCATATTACAAATCCTATTGCATTGCACTAATTACGGTGATAAGGATAAGAATAATCAATACAATGCAACGTAAAGAATGAAATAGGATTTAAAATTGAAGTTCCTCTCCGAACAAAGAATTGGATTTTCACTAATGTCCAATTGTTATTCAGAAAGCCGAGGAGACTGTGACTGAGCTCATTCTCAAATTTTTTTCTCAAACACACAAGAACATGAAGCCGCCGTCGGGCTACTTGCACATATTAGACGTGTATCGAAAGAGCCTGCTTTTCGAAGTTCATCTTCCCCAGCAAAAGAAAGGAGAGAAGATCAGATCATCCGCTCTGCCACAGAGCTCAGAGAAGCTGGAATCCGAATCAAGAAAAGCAAAACAAGAAGCCTGAAAGACATAACATTCCACACTAGTGGGGAGCTTAAGCTTCCGCTTATCGTCGTAGACGACATATCAGAATCACTGTACCTGAACTTCATGGCATTTGAGAGGTTCCATTTTGAGGCAGGCAATGAGATGACTTCATACATCTTTTTCATGGACAACATAATCGACGACGCCCGAGACGTGAGCCTTCTGCACTCTGTGTGGGATCATACGGAATGCACTTGGCAGCGACAAGGCCGTGGCCAACTTATTCAACTCCCTGTCCAAGGACATCACCCTTGATCCCGATTGCAGCTTGTTCGAAGTGCATAAGCAGGTCCGTGATTATTGCCAGAAGAAATGACACAAGTGGAGAGCTAATCTCATACACCCCTACTTCACTAGTCCATGGGCCAGTCTCTCTGTCATTGCTGCAATTTACCTCTTTGCTCTCACTACCATTCAGACCGTCTTCGCTGTCCTAAGTTATAATCCTAAATAGATCGTGATGTTGATCATCCCTACCATCAACCAAGTATTCTAACTGTCCTAAGTTATGATCCTAAATAGTAATTGTTTATCATCCCTACAGTTCAATATACATCCTTATACGCATGCAAGATGTGTACGTATTATATTGTCATGCCAGTTTTGTAATCAGATTTTGGTTTTCTTTTCTGGGCTCTCTGGATTCTTCTAAGTTTCAGTTGGATTGATCAATTGAGAAAGTAAATCTTCATTTGTTTCACGTGCTATGCTACAACTACAGAAGAAATTTGCAGTCATCAATTCAGTTTCATTTTCTCCATTTACATCTCTAGCTAGCACTGGATACAGGTAAACTACAAATGTACCCACATACCTGCTCTCACACACACACACACACGAGAGGGAGGGGGAGGAGAGGAGGAGGGAGACTAAATTTACTTATAACAAATTTTACAAGTGGTAGTTCATGTAGAATATTGATGCGTATGATTTAGTACTGACAAGTGCACCAATGGCACAAGTAATATAGTAGTCAAGTACAATATTGTCCCACAAAGATTGTAAGCATACATCTACAAGCACAATCAATAATTTCAAACGGCATTCGACTGATCAAACTCAAGGCAAATTCGATACTAGCAGAAGATAATACCTAAGCCATTCAGAGTTTGATATATGTTTAAGTAAGATTTAATTTTTATTTTATTTTTTGGGTAAATTGTAAATTAACCCAACAAATCATGATTAATCCTAATCCTTTCAATTTTCAACACGTGTCATGCCAATTTTTTTTTTTCTTTTGGTAAAATACATGACCCACCAAATCTTTTCACTGCTTCTAAAGTTTTCATCTGTCTCTCAAGTTCTCAAGCAAACCTCTCGGTCTCCACAAGTCGAGAAAGATTGAAGGAGTTTGATTCAAAAATTGAGCTAAAATTTCACAAGGTGTGTCTTGTAGACATTTAGCAAAATTGAAACAGACCAGATGCACTTAAATAGCCAAAACTTATCAAAATTGAATGTCAGTGCTCTTATTGATTGTATACACTATAGTTCTAAAATGAGTAATATATCTTTATTTTCATGATATACGGTGCTCTCTAGTACCTATTCTGTCAATTGTTGAACTCATTATCTTGGTAAAAGGATTGTGAGAACTTATGAAGATTTCTGCTTCCTGCGTGAAAATAGTGGTCATTGAACTTGTCACGGTGTATCTATTAATTAACTATTTCTTCTTTGAACCAACTTTTCTATCAAATTAAGCTTTTAAATTCAATAACTTGTCAAGATAACTGAGCTGAATACTAATTAGTTTGATTCAATTATTAATCAACTAAATCTGTTGAATCCATGAATGCTTCAAACATTTTATTTCTTGATATCTATAGTGTACCGATATCATTATTTCTCAAAACTTGCAACCAAAAATATAAACACTAAAGTAGAGAAAGATATGAGAGTATGAACACAATTGACATCATTTAATTGGAAGCCCATCAGTTCTTGCTATCAATTGACATATTCTACCAGTACAAAACCAGAACCCTTAAAATAAAAATCCCAACAATTTTCTGAAATTAGGAAACAATTTACTGGAAACAGAATCTGAAAATTCATTGCTTTAGCCCAAGTATTCTTCCACCATTTTCTTAACAGACCAAGCAAATAACGAATGAAAATGGGCACTCCACTCTGCAGCAAATCCTTTAGCCCAAAAACCCATCTTTCTTCTTCATTCATTCTCCTCCATTTCTTTCCCCCTTTCTTTTTCTTTCCGCTTTCCCCATTTTTATTTCTATCCTTTTTTCTTTTTCTTTTCTTTCCCTTTCTATTATTCTTTCTAGAGGTGTACATGATAGTTTTTGAGTGATTTTTTTGGCATTTCAACTAGAATCAATATTCATGGATTGGTAAAAGACTAAATTAATATTGCAAAATCATGTTTCATACTGAGCAATTAGAGTTGTTGGAGTAGTTATTAAATAGTCGCGTTGGCCAGTTAGTAATCTGAATTATGTTTTCTCATATTTTAATTTATTTAAAGTTGCAACTCAAAGTTAAAAATTAAAATTATTTTCTTTTAGTTATATTTCAATTAAATAATTAATATAGAACAACAAATCACCAAACTCCTCGCAAGGGATCAACTCTGGAGTGGGCTTTTGCCAGCGTAAAAATAAATGGTCGGGAAGTTAGGGTTGTCCCTATAAAAATTCTCCGATAATAAAATTAGAATTAAATCAAAGATAAATGACAACAAAGAATAGAATGTTGTAAAATGCCAAAATAAATAAAGTGCTTCAAAATGAATAGACAAATGATATTTATAGATGTTCAATTATTGATAGTGATTTTGTATGTTAGAAACCATGTGCTCACAAGGTCCAAGGCCCATTTGACTAAGTTTATCTATATAATTGTATCTAATTAGTTAATACGCCCTTAAACAAAAAATTGGGCCTAGATAATTATTTACCCCATCATATAGCCCCCACTTTTGGAAAAGATTCAGTTAGCTAAGAGTAATTCCATGAGCGCCTTTGGATTCAACCCATAGTTGCCTAGGGTATATAAGGTTTATTTGTTGGGATGCAACTAATTGACTTGTAGGGTTCTCTTTGAAATGCTCTATTTAAGAAGATATAGGCTCCAAAGATAAAATTATTATTTTCTTACTCTCCCAAGTAGTTTTATGTTGTTTGAATATTTTTCTCTCCTCGTTAAGAGATTTTATCTTCCCACGTGTTGTTGAATTTTTCATTTTTGGATTTAAATTGAGTGTGAGGGGGAGCGATTGAACGAATGTTGGTCAGGAGGTTCGAGTAGAGAGAGGAGGAATGGCTCGTAGCCACCTACCTAGGCGGACCCTTCCTTATCTGGGCAAGGCCAGGCAATCTTCTCTCTTGCCCAGGCATGCAGACTGTCCTCGCCTAGGTGAGGCAATTCGTCATCGCTTGGGCGAGCTACACCCAACTTGTCCTTGCCCGACCTTAGTGAGGCTTTGCCTAATCCAGTCTTGGGGAATTTTTCCTCGTTTTCTCTAGCCCCGTTCTTGTAAACTAAAATCAAGTTCCACTTGGTCCTTTTGCGATTGAGTCTGGAAGATGATTTTCTTCCCTTTATCTTCATAATCTCGGTAAAAGGTCCCGCGTCATTGGCTTATCTCTAGGGAGAATCTCCCGAGGTGATTGAAGTTATTCTAGGTTTACTTGATTGTCCTTTAAGGTCGTTTAGTTATAGTGAGGCGAATTCTTCATATTATTCTTCCGAGTCTAGCAAAACTAATAAGTTAGGCAAGCAGAGTTTGGGTTCTTCCTCTCAGAGGTTAGGTGAGTCACAGGGCTTATTGAAAATTATTTTTGAAAAATTAAATATTTAAATAAGAATTTTATTAACATCATTTTTCTTTCATTTTCTATATTTTTTTATATTTTTGAAAAGTAATAAATTATTTAAATATACTATGTAACTAATTTTCTATTTTGTTTGTTATTGAATTTTAATATATTTTCTAATTAGTAAATATGAAAATTTATGATTATTTTTTTCTTTTATTGTAAATTTTCTAAATTATTTATACTTTTTTGGGAATTAAGAAATTATTTGTATGTATTATACAAGCTATTTTTATTTTTTTATTGTTGAAACTAATTATATTTTGCCCCTTTTGTCCACATAATTGCTACCTCACTGATTTTTCCTCCAAAATATAAAAATTTCCAAATTTAAGCTACCTAAGGAAGTTCTGGTGCCAAGTCAGCAATTTTTGGAAGAAATTTGATTTTTCAACAAAAAAAAAGGACTAAAATTACCAAATTTTAAAACTTATTATCTGAAAATTGATGACCTCTTAAAATGGCAAATGAAATCTCTATTTAGGCTACTATACATGACTAATTTTACAATTTTACCTTAATTATTATGGATTCAAAATAATGATGTCAAGTTTGTAAGTTTTTTTAAGAGGGTTTGAGCCCAATTGACAATTCTATTCCATACCATTAAACTATTTTCATGATTTTCTTCATGATTATAATATAACTTGGGTTGTTCTCTATATTGGCTTATATAACATTTTAGTCATTTTATATTTTAGGTTATCAATTTACATGCACTAACTTTCAAATAATTGCAATTTTAGTTTGGTTTTGACCGAAAAAATCATTTTTTTCTGAAAATTGTTGATTTGGCACTGGACCTTGCTTACTGGCTTCAAATTTGGGATTTTTATATTTTGGAGGGAGGGAAAGTCAGTGATGTGGCATTTATGCCAAGTGGACATAAAAAGATTTTGAGTAATAATTCATTTCATTTTTATTCTTCAAATTAAAAAAAAAAAATCAATTTAATTAGATTGTAAATATATTTGATAATATATTTCAAACAACTATTATTCTAATACATGCTAATTACTTATAACAAAAAACTCGATAAACTTTTAAATATTAACAAATTTAATATTTGAAGACTAAAAAATATAAGTAAATTCAAAATTTAATGAAATAAAAATTAAAGAATAAGTTAGATTATAAAATCTAACATATTTATATTCAAAATATAATATAAAAATATTGAAAAAATAGTTTAAATGATATTTACAAATTATTTCTTAATTGGCAAGATTTAAAATAGTTACAAATTTTAAATTAAAAATCTTTTCAAAAACAATTATTTATAAAATTTATAAAAATTAATGAAAAAATGATGTCAATAATATTTCATATTTAATAATTTAAAAAATATTTTGTTCAACAATAAATAAAAAATATGCACTATACATAATATATTTAAACAAATATTTTCATTTATAAAAGTATAAACAATTTAGAAAATTTATGAAAAATAAAATAAATGATGTTAATAAAAACTTAAAGACTTAAAGTTTGCTCATTATATCTCATAAAACTAAATAATGTTACTAGAATTTCATATTTAAAATTTAAATATTAATAAAACTTTATATTTAAAAGACTAAAATATTTATTTAATTTAAAGTTTAAATAAATATTTTTTTAAAAAACATAGATATATATATATATATACATATATCTAAATTATCTTTTATAATTGATAAAATATAAAACAAATTAAAAAATTAAAACAAGCATATAAACAAGTGGAAAGGGTGCGAGTCGTCAAACCAGTAATCCCCCTTAATCGTCCTCCCCCTTCCTCAGCCACCGTTCTCGACCAGTCGCTATCCTCTCCCTTTTTTCCGATAGCCTCCACCTTGCAGCCCGACATCCCACCCCCAAATCTCTGTAACACATACATATAGATAAGTGTATACATATAGACATATATGATGTCTTTTGGAGATGGAAAAAAGTGAGTCAGCGGGAAATGCCAGTTCGAGGTGGTACTGATGTTTTTGAGGTTGGAAAGGGTGTTAGGGTGTGTGGGGGAAGAAGAAATCAGACTAAAATTATAATTTCTAAAAGTTAGTGCATGTAAATTGGTGATCTCAACAAAAGAGTTATAATGCTATATAGATCAATATAGAAGACGAATTTGATAATTTTGCCTTATTTTTCTATAATGTTACTGTAGCTCGCATAATTAGCATAAGGTATAATCAAATTGAGTTGAAGCTTGTGAGGCTAAATTGTAAAATTCAACAATAAATGAAATATAAGTCGTATGCATAATATACTTAAATAAATTTCTTAATTTAAAAAATATAAATAATTTAAAAAATTGATATTAATATAAACGTAAAGACTTAAAGTTTATTCATTATATCTCATAAAACTAAATAATGTTAACAAATTTTCATGTTTAAAAATTTAAATATCAATGAAATTTTATATTTAAAAGACTAAAAAATATATTTAATTTAAAATTTAAATAAATAATTTAAGAAAAATAGATATATATATATATATATATGTCTGTGTGTGTATCTAAATTATCTTTTATAATTGAAAAAATATAAAACAAATTAGAAAATAATAAAATAAACAAACAAACCTACCTTCATCTTCTTCAACACTCACTCCACCCCACCCCCACCAACCCTAAAAGCCCATCCCCAAACCAATAACCCCCCCCCCCCCCACGAACTATCCTCCCCCAACCCAAGCTATCGTCCTCGACTAGCCGTCGTCCTCTACCCTCTCCCTGATTGCCTCCACCTTGCTACTCGCTATCCCACCCCCAAATCTCTATAAATTATACACATACACACACATACATATATATAGATAACTGTATAAATATAGATATAGATGATGGATTTTGGATATGGGTGTAACACAAATTTCATTGTTTGTAAAAATTATAAACAAGAAAATTAGTACAAATAAAATTTTATTGAATTTAATGAAAATATATAAATACAATCTCCATTGATCCTCTTATTCTTCTTTTCAAGAATATTGACTTTATGAATTTGGTAACTTCTTGATGGAATTGAACCTCCGATCTCCTCCAAGGTTGACTTGATTTTTAATAATATTAATTCAAGATTTTAACAACTTAATCTCAAATTAAACACCATGATTTGATGAGATCCGTGACGAATGTCTTGCTTTTTGCCTTAAACACCGTGGATCTCCTTGAATTTGATGAACTTGGGTTCAGAGAACTTCTTCCAATACCTTTCTTGATTGGACTTCTTTCTTTTTCTCAACTTGTATTTAACTTATTGGATATGACCCCTATTTATATTTGTAGAATAAGGGCTCTTGACTTTTTTACTTGATGACATGGAAGGATTTGATTGATTTTTCATGATTTGATAGACATTTATTGCCTTAATCACAAGGTGTGATTTGAATTACAATAATATTGGTTTTCACTTCTATAATTTGCAATATACGATCTTTATTGCCAAAATATCATAATTTGACATATGATAATATTTAGTTTTATCAATAAAATATTTTATTTAATTTTTTAAAATTTATTGATAATTCCAAAAATAAATAAAAATATAAAATTGATAAGTTAAAATTTATTATACATGTCAATGCATAATTGGCTGCAAATTTTTCATGTCTACAAATATCCTCTCGAGACTTGTTCACGTATATCCAGTGGGTGTGAAAAATGAATAAGTCTCAAAATCTTTTGAATTGATTTGAATTTATAGATAGTTTATCCTCATATCAAGGAGTTCTTGACTTAATTTGATTTTATAGATAGTTTATACTCGTATCAAGGAGTTTTCATTTGAATTTAAAATTTGTAGATAGTTTATACTCGTATCAAGGAGTCTCAATTTGAATTTAAAATTTGTTAGATAGTTTATACTCGTATCAAGATATCTTCATTTGAATTTAAATTTTATAGATAGTTTATACTCGTATCAAGGAGTCTTCATTTGAATTTGACTTGTAGATATTTTATACTCATGTCAAGGAGTGTTTCATTTGATTTGACTTGTAGACCTTTTATACTCATGTCAAGGAGTATTTCATTGAAATTTGAATTTATAGATAGTTTATACTCATATCAAGAAGTCTTTATCTAGATTTAACTTATAAACTTTTAATACTCTTGTCAAGTAGTGCTTCATTTGATTTGATTTGTAGACCTTTTATGCTCATATCAAGGAGCTTTACTAACAGATTATACTCTTATCAAGGAGCACTTGAGAAATCTTCAATTTAAAAATTTTAGATAGTTTATACTCGTATCTAGAAGTATTGGGAAGTTGAAGTCAGTAGTTGTTGCATATGATACCGCATTTTCTTCATCTTCATCATCACTGACATCACTTGGGCATTCTTGTTTGTCAAAATTCATGCTTAACTCAATGGCATGGGCACGAGTTGCCAAGTCTCCAAAAGTTTTTGGTTTGAATCCTTGAAGTATGTATTAGAGACCCATTGCATTCCTTGGATACATATCTCAATTGTAGAAGTTTCTGACAAAGTATCTTTATAATTCAAAGATAAATTTCTCCAATTATTGACATATTCAAGAACGAGCTCATCTTTCTTTTGTCTAATAGTACGGGTGCTATAAAAGCGACTGAAAAACTCTTGTTCCAATTGCTCCCAACTATCAATTGAGTTTGCCTTCAGGTTGGTGTACCAATCAAATGAATTTTCCATCAATGTGCGAATAAATTGCTTAACCAAACAGTCTTCATATGTTCTAGCATTTTTACATGTCTCAATAAAATGAGCTATATGTTGCTTCGGGTTTTCTTTGCCATCAAATTGCTAAAATTTTGGGGGTTGATAGCCAACTGGCATCTTCAAATTATCAATTCTCTTAATATATGATTTGACATAAGTCAAAGATGATTTGGAGCTTCCATCAAATTTGTCATTAATAGTCCTCATGATAAACTTTTTCAATTGGTCAATAGAAATCAACCCATTAGATGAAACTTGCAACTCTTTAGAAAACATATCTCTTTCACTTGATTGTTGTTTCATGGACGTTTCAGTTTCGTCATGAACTTCAATTTGTTTTCCCATTACACGACTAGTATCAACATTATCCACTTTGTTTATCAACTTCTTAATTTGAGAGTCTTGTTCTTGAATATGTTTCATGAGTTCCTCAACATCCTTCATCAAATTTGCAATTTGCTTTTCTGTTGAAATAGTTTGGACCACCATGACTGTTGCAATTTCAAAATTTGAGCTTATAGCAGATTCGAGCATCGTCGTGGCAACTTTTATTTCTTGCTTTGCCCCCAACTTTAGTGGAAATTTGATTGGTAATGTCAAAGTACCATATTCTCTTGACCTCTCATGCTTGTATTTTGGAGTGGTTATTTTATGGTTCGACAAAACACCATCTTCTTTTGCCCCCTCATACTTGTGTTTTAGAGTAGTGGCTTCATGGTTCGATAACACATTTTGTCTTGCCCCTTTATGCTTGTATTTTGGAGTGGTTGCTTCATAGCTTGGCAAAACATCATCTTTTTTTGTCCCCTCTTGTTTGTGTTTTGGAGTGGTTGCTTCATGACTTGACAAAACATCATCTTTTTTTGTAACCTCTTATTTGTGTTTTGAAGTGGTGGCTTCAAGACTCGACATAATATCTTCTTTTGTCCCATCATATCTCGACATAAGAAATTTTACATTGGTGAAGTTGGAGTGATTGTCTTTCATCTTTATTTAAACTTTGAACCTGATTTGAAAAGAAGAGATGAACGGTAGAGATGGTCCCATCGGGTGTGTCAGAAATTTGTAACACAAATTTTGTTATCTGCAAAAATTACAAACAAGAAAAATAGTATAAATAAATTTTTATTGAATTTAATAAAAATATATAGATATAATCTCTATTGATCTTCTGATTCTTTTTTTCAAGAACGTTGACTTTATGAATTTGGTAATTTCTTGATGGAATTGAATCTCCGATCTCCTCCAAGGTTGAATTAATTTTTAATAATGTTAATTCGAGAGTTTAATAACTTAATCTTGAATTAAACACCATGATTTGATGAGATCCACGATGAATGTCTTAGCTTTTGCCTTAAACACCGTGTATCTCCTTGAATTTGATAGATTTAGGTTGCCTTAAACACCGTATATCTCTTTGAATTTGATAGATTTGGGTTGAGAGAACTTCTTCCAACACCTTTCTTGATTGAACTTTTTCTTCTTCTCAACTTGTGTCTAACTTATTGAATATGACTTCTATTTATACTTGTAGAATGAGGGCTCTTGCCTTTTTTACTTGATAATATGAAAGGATTTGATTGATTTTTCATGATTTGACAGACATTTACTGTCTCAATCACAAGATGTGATTTGAATTACCATAATATTCGTTTTCACTTCTATAATTTGCAATATACAATCTTTATTGTCAAAATATCATAATTTGACACATGGTAATATTTAATTTTATCAATAAAATATTTTATTTAATTTTTTGAAATTTAATGATAATTCCAAAAATAAATAAAAATATAAAATTGATAAGTTAAAATTTATTACACGTGTAAATGCATAATTAAATGCAAAATTTTCATGTCTACAATGGGAAGGAGTGCTAGTCAGTGGAGGATGCGAGTTCATTGTGGAACAAATGGTTTTGGAATTGGGAAAGATGTTGGGATGGGAGGAGGACGAGAAAGAGGAAGAAAATGGGTTTTGGGTTGGGAAGGGTGGTGTTGGTGTTGGTGTTGGTGTTGGGCAAAAGGGGAAGAAGATAGTGCTTTTTGTTTTTATTTTTTAATATTTTTTATTTATTTTATATTTTGTTAATTATGAAGTGAGTTGTATTTTTCACTTGGCAAGTTAAAGTATATATTTTCCCACTTTTTTTTCTTACTCATTGTTACATCATTAACTTTTTGTCCAAAATATAAAAACCTTGAAATCTTAGCCCACTTAAGTAAGTTCCGACCAATTTTTTTCCAATTCAATAAGTTTCGGCAAAATTAGAATAAAATTATAATTTTATTAAAAATTACTGCATGTAAATTGTTGATTTCAAAACTAAAAAAACTAAAATATTATATAGAACAATATAGAGGACCACTTTTATAATTTTGTCAAATTTGTGATGAATAATATTAATCAGTTGTTATATACCTATTTTTTTGGTACAATAATTGTTTGTACACAGGTATAAAGAAAAATGCAAAAACAATCCAATCGCTTGACAGAATAATTCAGGTAAATCTAGGAGACAATCAGGTACTTGGGTTACAAAAGGATTACAGATGCAACAGAAATCCAACCTCGTCTGAACTACTACTCCTACTACTACCCAGTTAAGCCATAACTCAAACTCTTAATTCTCTTTACTTCTTCTCTCTCTATCTCTCTCTCTATATATCTATATATATGCCCATGTTTGTTACCTCTACCAGTTCACATATCTAATCCGAATATCCACCACCACCACCACCACCTCCTCCTCCTTCAAAACTCTACCAGTTTACATAGCTAATCCGAATATATACCACCACCACCACGTCCTCCTTCAAAAAACTCAAGGCAATATACCATGGCACCCCACATCGTGGCGGCAGAAAAGGGCGGGGGATGCGATTTTCCGGCCAAGCTCACCAAACAGGTCGTCTTTTGTTCCCTTATCGCAGCCTTTGGTGGCCTCATGTTTGGCTACGACGTTGGCATATCAGGTACGTCATATACATACACATGGTGTAACTCTTGTTTATTTTTATTTGTTTATTTTTCTTTTTTCTGGTTCAAATTTTGATTTGATTCAGTATTGTTTGATGCATGCAGGAGGAGTGACATCCATGGATGATTTCTTGTTGAAGTTCTTCCCAAGTGTTTACGAGAAGAAGCACAGAGCGAAAGAGAATAACTACTGCAAATTTGATAACCAGTTGCTCCAACTGTTCACGTCGTCGCTGTACCTGGCGGCGGTGGTCTGCAGCTGGGCGGCATCGTTTTGTTGCAAGAAGTTTGGGCGGAAGCGCACCATGCAGATGGCGGCGGCCTTCTTCTTGGTCGGCGTTGTCCTCAATGCGGCGGCGGTTGATCTTTACATGCTCATTGCCGGAAGGATTTGTTTGGGTGCCGGCATCGGATTCGGGAACCAGGTACCGATAATTGTGACTGCATACTCTTTTTACGTATTTCGATCATATTCTTATTGTAATTAGCTAAAAATAATTATAATCTATTTACATATATGGATCTTATTCTTCTTATAATTGGCTAAAAATAATTATACTTTTTTTAGGTATATCTCGATCATATTCTTATTGTAATTAGCTAAAAATAATTATAATCTATTTACGTATATGAATCTTATTCTTCTTATAATTGGCTAAAAATAATTATACTCTTTTTAGGTATGTGTCGATCATATTCTTATTGTAATTAGTTAAAAATAATTATAATCTATTTACGTATATGGATCTTATTCTTCTTATAATTGGCTAAAAATAATTATACTCTTTTTAGGTATGTGTCGATCATATTATTATTGTAATTAGCTAAAAATAATTATAATCTATTTACGTATATGGATCTTATTCTTCTTATAATTGGCTAAAAATAATTATACTCTTTTTAGGTATATCTTGATCATATTCTTATTGTAATTAGCTAAAAATAATTATAATCTATTTACGTATATGGATCTTATTCTTCTTATAATTGGCTAAGAATAATTATACTCTTTTTAGGTATATCTCGATCATATTCTTATTGTAATTAGCTAAAAATAATTATAATCTATTTACGTATATGGATCTTATTCTTCTTATAATTGGCTAAAAATAATTATACTATTTTTAGGTATATCTCGATCATATTCTTATTGTAATTAGCTAAAAATAATTTGTATACTTCCTCCATTCTAAAAAGTAGGTTGATTAGTTAATTTGACTATTTTTTAGGGCATCATATATTAATTTAATCCGCTTTTTTTTAATCTAATTGAATTATATTGAATGATATAGCAAATATTCAAAAATTGAATTTTAGTAATATTAAAATTTTGAAAACCCAATATGATAAGTTCATTTAAAAGATTAGATAATTTGATTCAGAGACGGAGTTGGGCCGCCCTCGACTTCACAAGATTTTTTAAAATTGTTATTATTATTTTTTAAAAAAATAAATAAATCTTGATATCCATTTTCTGAATTTGTCCGTAATTTAATTATATAGCATAAAAAATAAAATAATAGTTTTGGAATATAGGAATTTTATAAATATTCCATCATCATTAATAACTCTATAGAGTAAAAATTGTTTTTTTTAATTGTATGATGGAGTAAATTACTGAGGGAAAAGCAAAATCGAAACAACAGAGTTTCAGGGGGGTTCGACTTAGTGGGAAAGAAAATATTTTATAATAAGCTTTAAAAATAATTTTAAAATTTTAAAATTTACTGATCGTTATCGTTGGATAAGTTCTTATATTTTATTCTATAAAGTAGGCTTTAAAATCTTATATTAATATGTTGGATTCATTAACCACCTTATTATTATTGATTGTGACTGCAGTCTGTAGCGATAATATTCAGCCATATTAGGGTCTGTTTCCATTGTAATTTCATTGTAGCCCATGATCTGTCTTCTCAAGATAGAAATGATTCTTAATAAGCATTTGGATTGTGGATTTACATGGGTCTGCTTCTTGTTATAATTGGGGTCTTGAATTAGGTAATTAAAAACACATTCACCAAAGTAGGTGCCATATGTTTTCAGTTAATTAAGGAAGTATTTGTAAAAATTTCTACTTTTAAGGAACTGATTAAATATAAAGATTGTCAAGAAGTGGGTAAGAAATAAAAAAAGTGGTTAGCCTTTGAAAAAAAGAAGTGAAAAACTGAAAAAAAATATGTTGAAGTTAGAGTATTTGGTAAAAGAACAGTTGAATGGCAAAAATATCAGCAGCACATTTTGGATAAAGCAAAAAAAAATTAGGGTAAAAATATATATAAAAAAAAAAGAATTCTACCATAAGCACTTTTAGAGAAGGGAAAGCACGCCACACCCTGTTTTCAAATTCTAATTAAATTAAGCAGAAATGTAATTAAAAGTTGAGATTTGAAAACACTTTTAAGAAACTGTTCCAAACACTCCCTAAGTTAGTGTCAAAGTTAATGTTAACAAGTGTACAGGTCACAATAGATCATAATTGAAATTCTCCTTGCAATCTATGCATCAGATTAGAGACTGTAAACTAAAATTAAAGGGCAAATTGTACCTATCAGTGTGCATATTAGGCTAATCCCTTCATCATATTATATGTTTAGGACTGGCAAAGTTTATGAGTTTATTGATTGTGTAAAAACTCTGCGTTATTGCAGGCAGTGCCACTATTCATATCAGAAATCGCTCCGGCAAAGTATCGTGGAGGCCTCAATGTTTGCTTTCAGATGCTGATCACGGTTGGGATTCTGATTGCAAATGTGGTGAACTATTTCACCTCCAAGCTACACACTTATGGCTGGAGAATCTCTCTTGTCGGCGCTGGATTTCCAGCCATTTTCCTTGGCTTGGGCTCCCTTCTCATCGTCGAGACGCCCACCAGCCTGATAGAGCGTGGCAAGACAGAAGAAGGACTCAAGGCTCTCAAGAAAACCAGGGGTGTAGAAGATGTGCAGAAAGAGTACGATGAAATCGTCCGTGCCACCGAGACCGCCAAGAAGATCAAGCACCCTTTCAGAAACCTGATGAAACGATCGAGTTGGCCTCAGCTGTTTTGTGGGACAATACTGCAAATTTTCCAACAGTTTACAGGGATCAATGTGATCATGTTTTATGCTCCGGTGCTTTTTCAAACCATGGGGCTTGGGGGAGATGCATCTTTGATGTCAGCTATCATCACTGGCTCGATCAACGCGGCTGCCACCTTGGTTGCTGTCTTTGGGGTCGATAAGTTTGGAAGAAGGAAGTTGCTTATTCAAGCTGCTGTCCAAATGCTTATTTCTCAGGTATCACCATCTCATTCAAGACTATTAAATCTTTTTCACATATGAACAAATTCTATATCTTGGCTGCATATACACAGAGATTATTATTTAATACATGAATCAACCTTTATCGATCATTACAAAAGACGGGTGACCTTATATGATGTCTGTGGTTGTTATGTTAATTAGGTTTTTGCAGGAGCAATTCTTGCACAACATTTGAAGACAACAAACGTCATAGCCAAGCCATATGCCTACTTGGTGGTGTTTCTTATCTGTGTATTCGTTATGGGGTTCGCGTGGTCATGGGGTCCCTTAGGCTGGTTGATTCCAAGTGAGATATTCCCATTGGAGACGCGTACAGCTGGATTTTTCTTTGCTGTCAGCACAAACATGATATGCACCTTCATCATTGCTCAAGCTTTTCTCACAATGCTGTGCCACATGAGGTCAGGCATCTTCTTCTTCTTCGCCGTCTGGATCATTGTAATGGGCAGCTTTGCTGTGTTCTTGCTGCCGGAGACGAAGGGAGTACCCATTGATGAAATGAATGAACAAGTTTGGAAGAAACACTGGTTTTGGCGTAGGTTCTTCAAGTCTGATGTTGAGGAGGAAGCTTAGTGTTGGGGAAGAGGTCCAAGTCCAAGTTTACCACACACAACCTAATTTTGATTTATTTATTTACTTTAGACAATTTTTCATTTTCTGAATTTTTATGAACTTTTTCATGGACATCCATTTTTCTTTATGTTACTGCACACTCTACAACTATGCATATTTTGCACATATTTTTATGGCTGAATTACAGAAATTATTCTTGAAATTTAGCTTAGTTTTAAAAAAATCTTATTATGTCTCAAAATTACAAATATCCCATTAAGGTGTCTTTGTTTTTTCAAATATCTCTTTCAATAGGTGTAATTTATAAAATATAAACAAATATTATGAGTATTTATAATTTTGAAAATTAGCTAGATTTTTTTATAATTAGGCCAACTTTTTAAGAGTAGTTTTTATAATTTATCCTATTTTTATTTGGTGTCATGGATTTTGTATTGTCAATAAAAATAATATCTTATTCTAATTTACGGTAAGATGAAAAATAAGAATTAGGTAGTTAAAGGAGATAATATGATTGACAAAGAAATAGAAAAAAGACATTTAAAGAGAGAAAGTTAAAAATATTGCTAGAGCAAAAAAATAGATGAGGAAAAAATTATGAACAGTTGGGACAAATATCAATTTGCAAATAATGATTACTTCACATACTAAAATCTTGAGGTGATATCCATTTTCAATTGATAATTGTATAAATGCTCCACATCCAGTACTTGCCTTCCAAAATCAATTAAAATGGCAAAATATACAAATGTATGTTATTATGTTATTTGACAATATTGTACCTGAAATTATTATGTAATGTTGTATACGAAATGTGATGTATATTTGACGACTGCGCTTGTGATTCCTTCACTTCAAAAACTTTTCTCCATACCTAATTTATTGGTCCGAATAACTTTATTTCTTGGAAAATACTAAGCACATGAGATTTTGGATTTTTTTTTTTTATGGAAAAAATACTAAGATTTTTGTAGCATGGACTAAGGTTTCTCGCATGTTTTGTAGTCCACTAAAGATATATGATGAAGTGTGAAAAGAGGCTTGGTGATGGTAAAATTCTTCGAGCTCATTTTTCAAAATGCCAAGCCATTATCATATCTTAGTTTTAGACAAATAACTTTGTAAAAGAAAGTATATGTTATTATTTTCATTACATCCTACTCTTCATTTGATTTAGATTTTTTGCTTTTATTTTCTTCTATGTTACTTATATTTTCTTGGTAATCTTGAATTCTAATTATAAAATCATTGCTAATTGTAAGAATATTATTTTAAATCTCTGTATTTCTCTTCCCAACAAATAATGTATACATATGTGTATATATATGTGTGTGTATCTATATACAATATTTTTGTATCCGAATCAAATGATTTTTATGAAACTGTCCAACTCGTCAGACCAAGGAATCAATATTTTATAATATTTTTTTTTTCATCTTTTATTTAATTAACTAGGTGCACATGCACCGTATATGTCAACACTTTTCAGTCAAATTCAATTTTGGAGGCCTGAGCCCATAAAATGTATTAGCCCATGGCCCAAAATAATTGTTCTGCCATTTAATCAGATGTCCATCATAGGCCCAACCAAACCCTCCTCTCTGCATGCTCATTCGCCGAGTTTTGCTATTTTCTTATTTATTTGTTGGGTCCTGCGGTTTACCTTGGCCCATTTAACTAATTAACTTGGGCCTGTAACGAATTTGAGCTATTGTTGCATTTACTTTTATTTTAAAAAAAAAAACATTGAAGTATTGAATTGGATTTGTATGTAAAAAAATGTCCAGAAGTATTATATCTTATATAACTATCCGACACATATTTTGAAATTATCCACATAGTTGATTAGGTTTCTCCTGGAAATAGGTTTCAACTCAATTCGAAATAAAATTCAATTTATTTATTTTTAGTAAATAATTAATTTATAATAATAAATTATTAATATAAAAATATATAAGATTCGAACTTAAAATTTTAAAATCTTAAAACTTCAACTTTGGAATTAAATCAAAACATTATTGGCGAATTAAAATCCAATTTATTGACACCCATACATTGAACCTATATAGCATTTACTATTTGGGGTGGGGTCAGGGGCAAAAATGCTGTCCCCCCTGTTCAGAAAGCAGTGCACCATTATTTATATTAGGTAAATATTAAAGAGGACCCCACCAACAATTTTCTGTTTCAATTTCATTAGCAAACATAAACTTGGACCAATGAACATACTTGGCGTGATTATATGTGCTTTACTTAATCATGTACTAATTATTTTTACACTATTACTCCTACAAATATAAAATTTTGTATAATTTTAAATTACTATCTTTAATAATAGTGATTGATAATAAATGTTGTCAAATTATTACTTTAAAATGAGAAGATTTTCAAGAATAAGATTTTTAATTTAAAAAATAGAGTCATTCTAAAAAAATAACAATAATAAACTTGGAACAGAAAAAGAATTGCACTTGAATAATTATTAAATTAATAATTTGATTCGTGCTGTCAAATTGATTTATTAAATTATTTTTTTATTTGTGTTTGAATTAATAATTGAGAATTTCAAAGAATTCATAATATTAAATTTATTGAATTTGTTTAATAATTTAACATTACATTAAATTTTAAAAAATTTCAATTATTTTTGAATCACTATTGATGTGGTTAATAAAAACATAACTTAAAAATACTAAATTATCCTCAAAATATAAAAAAAAAATCACAATATAGAACATGATACACTCAATTATCCGCAAGTCAGGTCCGACTCAACTATTATCCGACTCAAAACTCGATTTTTTGTGTACATAAAGTACGCACTATACTTGATCATCCTGAATTCACCTGTAAAAATAAAATATTATAAATATGGTCAAGACTGTAATACTTAAGATACACATTTTATTTCTAGTTTTAAGCTTTCTTTTCAATAATTTTTCTTATCATTTTTAACTTAGGTATCAAAAACGTTATAATTCGGATCATCCACCCAAACCTTACCACTCTTTATATTTGCATGATCAGGAGTCGGGTTCCTTAAAGCTACTTGGAGCATACTACACAATCCAGATCCGTTTCAGGGTAGTCAAATTCTTTTGGAGTCCAATCAATTCTGATGAATATAAATTCACCTAATATAAAATTATTTTAATTTCTTTTCAGTAATCCTTCGCTTCAAATTCCAATCCCATGGCACACTCAATTAACTTTTCCTCTTTAAACGCCTTCAGTCGAGCATTCTTATCTTTTCCGAAGTGTGGTGTTGAAAACTGGAATTTGGACAAGTACCAAGACACCAATCACTCAACACAAAACGAGGATCTCACTTTTTATTTTGATAATTCATTGACTTACACATTTGTTTGAACAATCAATTTGTATAAATAATTTAGGGAATCTAACTGCCCGCAAAATATCTGACTGCTGCCCGTTGTCAGCTATCCCCTCATCACCCTTTCCCCTTCCCGGGCAGCCCCAAACTCCAAATTCCGCCTCAGCATAGATGTATATACATAAAAACATATGTGAAGCAATTTCCCGTTTAGCCACCACCCACCACCACCTCTTCCACGGTGGTGCATGTCTCGAGGGGCAGGTGCACCACCACCTATATAAACACAATATCATATGCACAGTAGAATTTCTTGAAAAAATAGAATAATGGGTCAGGGGCTAAGCTGCAGGACTAGTGAACAGCAGGGACTGTTTAGTGCAGTTCAGTTGGGGGATTTGGAGACTGTTGAGGCAGTTTTAGAAAGGGATTCAACTCTAATTCATCATTCCACAGTGTATGATCGCAACTCAGCTTTGCATATTGCTGCTGCCAATGGCCAGATCGAGGTGGGATTCTTAGGATACAATTTCTTAGTTTTCTTTGGATGTACGAATCTTTTTCTCTGGCTCTTTAATTTGTTTACGATTTCCCTTTCGTGGGTTTTAGGTTCTTTCGTTGCTTCTGGACCGATCTGTCAAGCCGGATTTATTAAATCGGCATAAGCAGGTCCCTTTATCTTCCTTTTTGTTTGTTTTTTTATGTTTACGTAGTGGATGCTTGTGTTGAAAGTTTGGATTTTTCAGTTCATTTGTCTGAAAAATGTTTGATCTTGACTAGTCCTTCATTGATGATTTAATATTTTGATCTTTGGTGATTGTGATATGTATAGACTCCGTTGATGTTGGCTGCAATGCATGGCAAGATCTCCTGTGTGACAAAGCTAATTGAAGCTGGTGCCAATGTATGTATAGCGAATGAATGTCTCTTTCTGTATCTGTTAATTTATAGGTGTCCTCATTTACCCATTTATATGTGCATGGATGTTGATTCTGGAATTTGGCAATAATCTGATAATTCAGAATTAAATTATGAACTGAATGTCAGTATATGGCTAACCTTGAGTTTTGGGGTCAGATTTTAATGTTTGATTCACTTAATGGAAGAACCTGTTTGCACTACGCCACTTACTATGGCCACTCTGATTGCCTTCAAATCATTCTCTCTGCGGCCCGCACCTCCCAGGTGGCAGCTTCTTGGTAGGATCTTCTTTTAGATTGACTTTGTGATGTAGGATGGAAAGCCATTTTCCATTTTATCTTCTAGTATACGACCCAGTTTTTAACCATGATCTGATGTTTTGGAAACAAAATTTATAGGGGATATTCTCGTTTTGTGAACATTAGAGATGGTAAAGGAGCAACACCATTGCACTTGGCTGCCCGTCAAAGACACCCTGAATGTGTTCATATGTTGTTGGACAATGGAGCTCTTGTCTGTGCTTCAACCGGTCGATATGGGTAATCTTTTAGTGCAAGTCCTTAGTCTTGCCCTTGGAGTATGTGAAATGGTGTTCTGATTGACATTTTCTATTCTACAGCTTTCCAGGCAGTACTCCCCTTCATTTGGCTGCAAGAAGTGGTTCTCTTGATTGCATAAGAGAATTGCTGGCTTGGGGTGCTGATCGACTTCAAAGAGATGCATCAGGGTATTTTCTTGTCTTTCTAATAGTTTAATAAATACTGAATGGATATGTCGTGGTTTGAAACTTATGTTACTACTCTGAATCAATTATATGCTTTTAGTTGGAGCAGGTTAGTAATTTGAAAAGCACCCATGGGAATTTTCCTTCACATGCTCATTGGTATACAGAGTCATTTTACCTGTGCATTTCCTCATAATGGATTTCTTCATGGAATATGATTTTTCTGCAAATGATAGTTGAAAAAGAAGTTGAAAACAAGTAGTTGTTAAGTATTTTAATCCCCGAACATCTGTTTTGTGTCCTTGTTATAACTCTGATGCATGAAGAATCCATTTGTTTCTCACTCATGTATGCACTGCTATTTTTTAATGCTAGTATCTCGTTATTGAATAGACAATTTTCAGAAAGTGTATGTATAGTAGTCTAATATTGCTGACATGATTTAGGAGAATACCATATACAGTAGCTTTAAAGAATCACCATGGAGCATGTGCAGCTTTGCTGAATCCTTCATCTGCAGAGCCTCTTGTCTGGCCATCACCTTTGAAGTTCATAAGCGAGCTTAATCATGAGGCAAAAGCTCTCTTAGAGCGTGCCTTAATGGAGGCTAACAGGGAGAGGGAAAAGGCCATCTTAAAGGGAACAGTTTACTCATTGCCATCTCCATCAGGGTCTGACTTTGAGATTGATAATGTATCTGAGGTAATTTACTGTCCTTTCTTTGGATTCCTCTTCTTAGTCGATTAGGATTGTGCTATTCAAACTAAGGCCATTTCTTTCTACGTTGCCTCTACATGGAAGTACATTGAGAGAATTTGTTCTTACTTTTGATTTATATGATTACAAAGCCTAGCATACTGTACATGTTGGGGCTATTTTTTTTTGTTTCAGCATTCAAAAGACTAAGCTATATTTGTGAAAAGAATTTGAACAAAAATGTCAATCATGGCTATTATGATTTTTTTCCACGGGATGACAGGATTTTACTAAGACTATCTTGTGCAGGCGAGTGAGACAGATCTTTGCTGCATATGTTTTGATCAAGTATGCTCCATTGAAGTTCAAGAATGTGGCCACCGGATGTGTGCACAATGCACACTCGCCTTGTGCTGCCATAATAAGCCCAACCCAACAACTGCTTGCCCTTCTATACCAGTTTGCCCCTTTTGCAGGAGTAATATCATCAAATTAGTTGTTGCTAAGGTTAAAACTGGAAACGATAAAGACCGTGATGTCAACTCCACAAAGCCTCGAAAATCTTGGAGGTCCCGGAACTTGAGTGAGGGAAGTAGCAGTTTTAAGGGTTTATCAGCAGTAGGCTCATTTGGGAAAATGGGCCGTGGCTCAGGCAGAATAGTGGCTGAGAACGAATGGCTTGATAAGCCATTGACCCTCGATACATAGCATGATTTTTGGTATCAAGAATTCAACTGGCAACGAAGCATTTGAGTCTGAGGTCCTGCCGGCAATCAAGAATTTCTTATAGAACAATCAAGCATTTGTGTGTGTATATACACACATTGCTCTGCATCTGCTTTGTAAATTTGAAAAATAAGCAAATGTGTATTTGCGGGTTTGGGTTTGTCGAGTCTGAGTATTTGTAGGTCAAATTGTAGTAATATCTGGCATTCTTTTACTTCCACTTGAAGAAGAGTGGTGCTTTCAGGTGTTGGTTACTTGAAATAGGAATAGATTCATTTCAATCTTGAAATAAAAAATCATTCATTTCCTGCTATTCAGTCAAACTCGTAATGCAATAATTTGATCCCACTTCATGAATCCCCTCATGCATTATTGTTGTCAATATATTTCCCTGTAAGAAACAGTTGGGAAGATTTGCGAACAATTATTTGCAGAACCAGGGACTGGTGCTGTTGCTGCTTGTTATGTTATTGTCTTTCCTTTGGGTTAATTAATTATCTTTGTACTATTCTGTATATTCTAGTTATATACATTATGTCACTGAGATAAGGTAACCTGGGACCTTAAAATGAAGAGTTGTCCAAGTGCAGATGCTTCTGTGTTTATTTATTCATTAAGTTTGCCTGCATTATTGTTTGGCTAAAGGATTAGCTGCTCTAAGATTACCCACCCACAAGAATGATTGCATGAACACATGATCCTTAACTATGAAGAACTCACTATAGTTGTTTACCAAACTACATGCATTATAAAGTTATAGTTATCCACAGTTTTATTGGAGAGGGATGACCAACATAATAATTTTTCTTAAATGTAACAATTAGACTTTCCCATCGTTGTGAACTTTTTTGTGTGAACCTGGGAATTCGTGCCCACCCCTGATCAAGACTCTGGTCTGAAAACACGCTTTAGCCATAAAAATATCTAGCTAACATGCTGATATTACAAGTATTGAGTTCAAATTTTTTATTTCCATCAGAAATCATTCATGGATTGAATCTACTGGGTTAAAAAATGCAAAGTTTTGTTAACTCTATGATATTACAAAGCGTTTGGTTTCACTTTTCTGAGTAATAATTACATTTATAAGATGACTGTTTTAATATGGGGTTTGCAAAAAGTGCTTTTAGATATTGCTGTATACTATAGATTAAAATTGCATTTCAATGATCACTAAGCTGAAATCTTAAAAATAAAATTAAAATGTCACAAAATTCAGATATCCAAAATAAACTGCAAAGGTAAAAGGCAGATATGATGGTCAAAACTTGTGTGAGTCAAATTAGATTTCTTGTTATTTCCATAGCAAAAGCCAATTGTTAATCAATAAATATATAAATAATAATTAAAATGATTATGCATGCAAAAATTTCTCCACATATTTCATCCCTTGGTAGGGCTGTTCTTAGAATCGTGCAAGGATCATCTAAAGCTGTAGCCAACATATGGGATGTTTCCAAATACGTTTAGGGGAAAAAAAAAAGTGCTAGGAAGAATTTGTAAAAGAAATATTAAAAAAAATGAGAATAAGTAGAAAATTAGTGTTTGGTTAATAGGCAGCAACAATAAATCCAATTTACTTTTTTTAAAATACTCAATATTTTACTTTTACAATTTGATCCCAAGTTTTGTGCAAATTCATATATAATTATTCATTTGTTGGATGAAAAGACTATACATACAAAGTGTACTCCACTATCAATTTTAATATTAATATATACATAAATTATGGAAATAGTTTCATTAAAAATTATCAAAACAAATACAATCTTTATTTTATCATATTTTTTCTAGTAAAATATACAAAAATACAACCAATCAAATATATTCTCATTTTCATACCTATAATTTTTTTATTAAAAATTAGTTCTCCAAACATATTCTCAGTTTTTACACAAAACTAATACAACCTTATAAAGAAATGCAGAAAATTGAAAATGAGAATGAAAACATAACCAAACTAGCCCTATGTTTTTTAGCTTCCCATGTAGACAACAGACAACACACAGTAATTTAAGAAAATATGCTGTGCAGTCCTTTTGATGGGTTGGGACCCGATTAAGATTCAGGAATCAATCCAAATTGCCTAGAATGGATGGTTATGCATATGAAGTTATGAAATTATCTCTACTTTTTTTACGTTTTCTAAGAGTATTTTTTTCAAAACATTTTAAAAATATATTTGTTTTATCCATTTTTAAAATTTTTGGTTAAAGTTATAAATGAAAATACCTACCAAATACTTTTTTAGACCTAATATTTCATCTATTTAATAAAAATATATATAGTCAACATAAAAATATTATTAATCAAAATACATTTAAATTTTCACACCAAAATTTAATAAAAATATTTTCAACTTTAAAAATATTAAAAATATAAAAAAAATAAATCAAAATAAAACCAAACAGGAGCTCTGTGAGTACCAAATGGCAAATTTTGTTTCAGTACATCTAGATCTATTACTGTTACCCTCAAGGAAATGACGGTAAAAATAAGAGACCTGTCATTTCAAAAGGTCAAATAATGAATAACTCCCCCAAGAAACTGACAAGTGTACGTTATTAGTGGAATGGCACCGGGATGGTTTGGGCATGGTTTAGCCAAAATTTAAATTTTTGAAATTTAGATTCCAATTCTCCTTGAATAAAAATTTGATAAATTACATTAGTTGGACCTATTTAATAATTTTAATAAAATTAAAAAATATAACAATGATATAACTTAAACTTTATAAAAAATATATTTTTAATAAGATAATAACACATAAAATATATATAAAATAAATTTTAAAAAATTTAAAAATAAATAAATTGAGAGATTTAGGGCAAGACACGTTTGAAAACAAAAATTCAAAATACGTTTTCAACCTATTTGTAATAGTAGTTTAATTGCAATATTAGTCCTCTAACTAAAAAGAATTGACGAAAGTAGTTCTTTTATTTTTTGAACTGTCAATTTAAGACCATTAACTCTAAAAAATTCACACATTGAGGACAACGAAAATTAAGATTTTAACCGGAATTTATCGCATGATGGTCATGTTACTCCCCCAAATTGAGAATTTTCGGCTGTAATTGTTTGTCATTTTTATTTTAAGAGAGAATAGTGATAATTTTTTTTTAAAAAAAAAAAACAAAAACAAGAATTGATTTTGAAGGTAGAATTGGATGTGTGATAAAAGTGTTATCATTATAGTTGATGTGATATTTTTAAAAAAAAAATAATAATGGTAATTAAAAAAGTGAATTTGATTGAATAGTATATTATTTGAAAATTTTGTAATGATAATATTTGAAGTGATGTTTTTTTTTTAAAAAATAGTTATTGAATATAATTGGTGATTGAAAAAGTGAGAGTGAATGAACAATGTGTTATTGAAAAATTTTCACAAGCAATCCATGTTGGGGTAAAAAAAATTCCTAACAAAAAATTTACAAAAAATTGTTACAAGTAAACACAACCTTCAATTTTCCGAATGATTTTGCTTATGTGGAGACAGAAGAATACACATGACAGTTGATTGAGATGCTTACTTGGAAAAAAAATCCACGTGAATGAGTGACATAGATTTAGTTGTACAAGTGGGCCAAATTTGGAGATAAATTTTTTAACATTAATTATTTTATAAAATAAATTAAAAATAGTACAAAATATATTTTTTTAATTCTTAATTAATTTATTTTAGTTTTTTACACTTAGTGAATAACTTAAATTATTATAATTCAATTATAAATTTTTTTAATTAATTAACTATTTAATCATTAATTGATGAGTAAAATTTTATCATTGACTATTTTAGAAAATAACTAATCGTTAATTAGGGACTAAAAATTCAACATTTATTATTTTACAAAATAAATTAAAAATAGTACAAAATGTTTTTTTAATTCTTAATTAATTTTTCTTAATTTTTTGAAACTTAATGAATAACTTTAACTGATATATTTAAATTATAAATTAAATAACTGATATTTATCAATGAGACTATAAAAATTTAACATTAATTATAGAACATAATTAATCAAAATAAAAATTAAAAAATTATGATTAAAAAATTAATATTCACTACTTTAGAATATAACTAATTGAAAAAATTAAAAAGTTATAACAACAATTATAAAAGTAATGTTTCTATTTTATTCCAATTTTCCATCTTTTCAACTAATTAATATTTTTCAATTGATAAATAACTTTTAATTAGCCAACTAATTGATTATCAATTAAACAACAAAATTAACTAATTATCTATTTTAAAATATAATTAATTAAATAAAAATTAAAAAATATATGATAAAATATTTATTTTTCTTTTCTTTTCCATTTTTTTTTCTTTTCTCCTCCTCCTTCCTTACACCACCACCACCACCAGCAGCAGCAGCCTTTCACCCAAACCTGCTCCAAAAAACCACAAATACCAAACCACATCCACCCCAAACCCCGAATTTAATGTCAAAATCATGCAACATTTTACCTCACAAGAACAAGAGATCATCTGCTTTCAACAATAATAAGCATTCAAAATCAGAGAAACAAAGATAAATATAAAAAAAATCCATAAAAAGAAATCCCCGAACTGGGACGCTTGTCCCACCCAAGCGAGCCGACTCATCTGAATAACTCGGCAGCTCCACCCGGTTTGAGTCAATCTGGACGATTTCATACAAGAGAGCCATATTGTGCTTTGAGCTCACATGGGGATTTACATGGAAGAAATTCTCCATCGGGAAATTCAACCAAAGCTTTCTTGAAAATTTTGTCCTTCTACGGGCTCCATGAACTGTGGCAGAATTTACAAGATTATTGTTGCCATTAATACTGTACATATTTTTATAAAATTTCAGACAATAGTTGGATGAAATTGATGGGTTTTCAATGAATTCTGTTTTTTTATGGTGGGGTTTTTGTCTGGGAAGAGTTTTTCAGGGGATTTGGGGTTTGGGATTTGCGGGAGCAGGTTTGGGTGGAAGGGTCGCGGTGGTGAGGTAGGTTGTGGTGGTGGTCTGGTGGTGTTAGGAAGAAGGAGGAGGAAAAAAATAAAAAAAGAAAACGATGGAATAAAAAATTATTTTTTTAATTTCTTTATCTAGTTAATTACATTTTAAAGTAGTTAATGTTAAATTTCTATCGTTAATTATTGATTAATTAATAGAATTATATCAAAATTAAAGTTATTCATCGACTAATTAAAGAATAAAAAAAGATATTTTCTATTATTTGTGATTTATTTTGTAAAATAATAAATGTTGAATTTTACACCCAAATTAATTATAATTAATTAAAAATGTATTTATAATTGAATTATATTAATTTAAATTATTCTCTAAGTATAAAAAATTAAAATAAATTAATTAAGAATTTAAAAAATATTGTATTATTTTAAATTTATTTTGTAAAATAATTAATGTAAAAAAAATTCCCTCCAAAGCCCACTTGTACAATAGAAGTTATGTCACTCGTCCACGTGGATTTTCTTTCCAATTAAGCATCCTAGTAAGCACCATCTGTATTCTTATCTCTCCATAGAAGCAAAATCAACCTCAAATTGAAAATCGCCAGGGTTTTAATTGTTGATGACCCAGTTAACCTGACGTGTGCTCATTTTGCAAATATTACCAAATTCAAATCCTATTACCTTGTAGATCTAGAGAGCTTGATTCCGAACCTGTGAGGAAATCACTGAGACCTGAATCGATTTCCATGCACTGGGAGGACTTTTTACAAATAAGTCATGGCAGGAAGAATGATGGGTTAAAAAACCAGGGTCCCAAATGCATAATACAGCAGTCAAATATATGATCTTGTCATCATAGCATGACTATAGAAGCATGAATAAAAGATCTCAAAAATCTGACTCTAAGTTCGGTGTTATTTTAGGTGTTTTGGGGAAAATATATTTTGAAAGAAAAATATATTGGAAAAATGTGCTTTGGGGTGGGAAAGAGAAAATTTGAAGAATGAAAATGTGTTTGAATAAATTGTTGGAAATACTATATTTTGGATCATAAGTTTTAGTTCATAGTCAGTGTTTTATCGCAATTCACCAATACATACCATGTATGCAAAAATATTTATTTAAAAAATTATTTTATATACTTGACTTTTGTCTATAATGTGAAAAAGAAGATGGAATACAAATTTGAAATAGAGGATGTAAACTATTTTTAGACTAATATTTTTTAATATAAATGTCTTTTCAAATAGAATTTTTTCCAATTAGTGTGCCACATCAAACTTTTATAATATTATATATTATTATTGTTAGACTTTTTATGTGCCACGTGTCCTATTTAAGCCTCTTTTAATTTAGTTATGAGATAATTGTGGCTTGATCATTTTATTTTAGGTAATTATTTTTTAATTTAATTAAATTAAATTAAAAGATAATTATAATTTAATAATTATCATATGTCAAATTTTATTTATCAATAAAAAAATAATTTTTAATTATCGTACATGTTGATGAACGGTGATTATAAATAAAATCAATTAGAAGTTTGTACTCTTTCAACCATTAATCGATAGTTTTCTCTCTCTCCATTAGAAAAGTATATATAAGATTTAAAAGAGGCCAAAAGAGAGAAACACGATTTTCTCCATAATCTTCTTGTGCGGATTACTTATTTATGATTTGATTTATTTTCTTTTTAAGTTATTTAGTAATTCGATTTTATAAGCCAATATAATCCTAAGAGAAAATGATTCGTAATTGAAATAAAATTCGTGACAGAGTTTTCTTCTTTGGTTCTTAAAATATCTATTTTCTTAACTTGTTACGATTTTCCTTGTGAGTTCGTCCTTAACCTATCACTCATAATCTTTCTCATCTATTAGGAGTATGACGTCTACTCAAATCTCTTATACCTTTATTTCTTATCATAAAATATCTCTTCTCTTAATTATGATATTGTGAAAATCATGAAAGTTCTATAATCTTAGGTGTTAACCTTTATACAAAATGAAGTTTTTGATTTGTATAACTAAAAGATTTCCTAACATGTGGCATCAGAGTCTTTGCTTTAGGAACTCATGTATTTTCAATTAAGATTATTAGTCTCCTATAAATTTATGAAAAATTTTGAATTATGTTTTCTACTGCAATTTTTGTTGATTTATAAACCTTAATGTTAATTGAAATATTGATGGAATTTCCACTAAAATTTATCTCAATTAATGAAAGGTCCTATGATTCAATCAATTGTTTGATTGAAATTTTGATTTGTAAAGTATTGATCAAGTTTTACATTCATCTATATGCTGAATCCTATTAACGAAATTCATGTTAATGCGTTTTATGGCTTTTATACATACATTTATAAAGTTCTATGAATGTCAAATTAAGATTCCCACTTTTGTTGTATGTTAAAATATTCATCTAAAGTGCTTTACCGTCGTTGCCCAGACGATTTGAATTTGAATGAAAAATACTGTAGTAAATGAGCATTAATCAAGCATCAGAAGTCAGACAATCAGGCGGTGATGATTTAAGGCTTATTTTATACTTGCAGTGTGATCCATTTTTCTTTATATATGCATATATAAAATTGTATATATTGCATATGTTTCTTAAGTAAGTTTTGAAACCATGCTACAATGAAAGTGTTAGATTTGCACACTCAAACAAAGTAAGAAAATACCCATAAGACATTAATCATAGAAAAATATAAACAATTTCAATTGGAAAGTTAGTCAATAATATCAAATATTTAATTACAAAAACCCATGTCTAGAGTTTTGAAATCACCTCAACCAAGAATGAAGTTTAGCCTAACATGATAAGAAATAATAAGAAAATAAAATTAACAACATTGGGAGTCCAAGAAACTCATTGGTTGAAGAAAGTAGTTGAGGTTGATAGTGGATTATAGATGTCTTCTCCTCTAAGCCTCTTCCACTTTATCTTCTTTGATGCTCTAAGACTCCAAGATTGCTTTCCAAAGATGTATATGATTTTTAGAAGAGTGAGTGAATATGAAAATTGATGTATGTAATGAATGGATAATGTGCATTTATAACGAGTGAGATGATGTTGTGATTTATTGTAAAGTGTGTAAGGTGTGTTGTGTGTTTGGTGTAAAGTGTGTAATGTGTGTTGTGTGTTTGATGTAAAGTGTTTAAGGTGTGTTGTGTGTTTGGTGTAAAGTGTTTAAAGTATGTTGTGTGTTTGGTGTAAAGTGTATGAGGTGTGTTGTGTGATGTATTATATGTATCTAGCATATACTTATCACAAATATGTGCCAAAATGTGTAAAAGGTTGTCATTCCAAACAAAGAAATCAATTTTCCTACATGGATGGTGCTTAGGCACTATATTACCGAAGAAGACAGTAAGCACGGTGCCTAGGCACTATATTACCGAAGAGGACAATAAGCACGACGCCTAGGCACGATTGCTACTGTTTTCTTCTTCTCAAGTTTGGCGCTCTGACACTTTTTATCCTCTTTCAACTGATTTTGATCTATTTATAGGCTTAATTGACTTTTGGTATCTTCATAACAATTGTATCCCTATCTGTTAACTTTATGTAGCCGCTTAAATCAGATTAATATCACATTTTTGGAGAGAGTTATGCTAATAATACAAAGACTGCCATATCTAAAAGTTTCAGTGCATGTTTGACCTTTAACCGAATTGTTCTCTTTGAAATTAATTGAATTGGGATAAGTCTCCAACATGAAAATTGTATATATATATATATCTCTTATCTTTCCAATAAGCCAAGAATCAGGTCAATAGGGCTTTGGATCATAAATTTATGTCCAAAATACAAAAATTGTCGCAGTAGAACCGTGGCAATGAAATTTGGCCCAAGAATGCTTGTTTCAACTTTCTTTTGGCTCATTTTCGATCTTTTGATTCCTAAACTCCTATCACACACAAAATATTAATAAAAATCTATTATTAACAAGAACAAAATAAAGAAAATATAGAAAAATTGTTACAAAATATGTAAAAGTATGCACTTATCAAATTCTCCTACGCTTAACCTTTGCTCGTCCTCAAGCAAACCTAAAATAAGATATAAACACAAACTAAGCTAATCCACTTTTATAGGAAATCACAATTGCATTTAGCACATGCAACAAGCCTTTAAATCCTTAAGTGGACTATAGAGGATGGGTTGTAGTCTCGTGAGGACTTCCAGTTGTGACACCCACAAACACCTATGATCCCTAACAAGTGTTGAATCTATCCCTTAGTTATTCAAAAGTAAATATATTTCCACAACCATCATACTTAAGTGTATGTGTGAACAGTCATTGTCAATAGTGATGAAATTATGCACGATTCAACTAAATAAATTCCTATAAAACCTCACAAAAGCCACTACCTGGTCTCTAATGAAAGAGTCGAATATCATAGGTTCCTTTTTTGACATATATTTCCACTACACCGAAGACACCACATAAAATCAAAAGGTCTTAAATAGTAGTTGTAATGGGGCCAAGGGGTAGTGTGTGGCATAAGGAAGAAAGGGATAGGATGCAACAAAAATTCTAAAAACTTTATGGAATGAGAGACATAAATTTCATCAATAAATAATTCTCATAATCCACAAGTTTCAACATTGGGGCCTAATATCATTGTGTTGGTCCTGTCTTCATCATTCTCTTTTTTAGTTGTAACTCACAATAAGCTTCTTCTTTTTTTCAATATTTTGCTACTTTTTTTTTTTTTGTATATATATGTTTTTCAATATTTTTCCCTTATTTTCATCTTTCTTTGAGCTCTCCCACACTTATCTTCTATTTCAACTCAAATTTCTTTTGCAAGCTCATATTATCATCGTAGTGTTTCTCAAGTTCTAATTCATTTTTACAACAATGGTAGAATAATAGTGTATTTAGGCTAGATAAGAAGATATAGTTACCAATGAAATTGCTTATTCAATAAAAGGCTCAAAGTGGCTTACTATGGGGGATGTTCTCTTGGAATATCATAAGGAAAACAAGTTGATTTGACCATGGTGCTAGAAAGCCTAGTACATTAATCATTTTTCAAGTGATGCTTAATCAGTTGTTTGCCTCGACAGACCTCCGAAAGAGTTATAATATTCAACTTCCACATGTCGAAATCTAAGTGATAATTAAAGTGAGGGTATAAGAACTACCTATTTTGACATACCGAAGCTTAAATCAATTCTCTTTAAGTAATTAGAGATTTCTTCTCACTTAACAAACCATCCGAATTTCATATACCTGCGTGTATGATGAAATAAAGTGGTAACAACTATGGCGGAATAATAATATCACTAACCTATAAAACTTTTCTTATTTCTATCACATTTATTAATCTTCCCTATTTCAGTACAACCTCGAAGTTTTGAATAGTTACAAGGTCACCTTCTTAAGAAAATTACTAGCCTAAAAACTAAATATTGTATTACATAACTAAAAGATCGCATTTACTAAATTGAATAAATAATTTTCTACTTCCTTAGAGTTTCCAAGATCATATTAAAATGTCAATCATATTTCTCCTCGCTGTACACTAAGATATCATCAATGAATATAACCCCAAACATACCCATATTGAATCATCAAAAATATTATTCATCATGTATATCAAAATAATTAAGGCATCAGTCAACTCAATGACAGAACAAGAAATGCATAATTAATTCAAACTTAAAATCAATCCTTAAGATCAAAGTAACTCCTCTTAATTTATCAAATAAACCTTAGTATGAAAAATTGTACTTATTACAAATTATTACTTAATTTAGTTGAAATAAATAATACATAACCTCAAGATTCATCTTTCTTCTAGGTGAATATGAAGTGGAGCTTGCTTAGGAGAAGCACTAGACCTTAATGCCTTGCCCAATATTATAACAATATCACTAAAAGTTCATCGAATTCCAATAGGTGTATATGATAAACTAAAAGAGAGATTATATCCCAAATAAAATCAATTGGTTAGTCAATTGCATACCCAGAAACTTCTTTTCAACACGTATCAAGAGATCTGAGATCACACAAATGAATTTTTAGTAAACTTGGTCATTTCTAAAAACTCTAACACAACCTAAATATCGATAATAACTCTTTTTTAGAACTATCTTTCACGGTAACTGTAGAAAATTATAATTTGACAATCTTCTTTATTTTCTCTAAATAATAAATATTTTCCTGCTATGGCCTCCATAAAATTTCTAAATTTTCATCACCTAGAATTTAAAAGTTTTCATAATCCTGGAATAATCCACAATACATAATTCTCAATAAATCAATCAAAACAAAAGATTATATCATAATCCTAGCCAATATAACAAAATTAACCTAGAGCTCTTAAAATCTAATTAGTTGATCTTGAACCTTCAAAAGGAATTAAAATATTATAATTGACCTCATATATATATCAAGTACCCTATCCAATCTTATTACATACATAGTGGATGATAGAGAATATGTAGCTCTAAAGATAGAATATCAACCACAAATTTTGTACATGTTACTACTGATGAGCCTGCCTCAACATTATTTTATACAAAATCTTAAAACATATAGCTAATATTATTCATGGAATACAAAATGAATTATACAACAAATAAAACTTACTACCATGGTTGTGCTCCACCTGTTTCAGAGATCATGTACATAGACAGTCTGCAGAACCACAAACCAAGCTCTAATACCACTCTGTAACACCCCCCAACACTAAATATAGATATTGATATAATAATAATTTTGACAAAGTAGCATGTGTGTATATATAAATATATATATATATATATATATATATTTTTCAAATGTAGCACTTTAAGAAAATAGTAAAATGTTTTCTCACATATAACCCTGTATATAAAAAAAATCATTGTTTATATAAAAACACTACACCTATCATAGGCATCACCATCGGAGATGGGCTAAAAATGTCACATATTTAGGATAAAATGTCTTGTTTCCATTCTAAAGAGCTTAGTTATTTGTGCAAAAAGAGTTGAGTATGATTGTCACGAAAAATATATCAACCAAAGAATAACATCAAGGTCTAAAACAACACGTATCATCAAGCACAACCATATCATTCATGCTCAATTCTCATCATATAAATTGGAAGAACACCTAGGACTCAATTTGTGTTTTTTTTTTTAAAACTAGACGTAAATAAAACAAAGCAAGGAAAAATGTTAGTAAAAAACTCAAAAAAAAATGTAAGTCTAAATCCTTCCCCCCACACTTAATTCTTACATTATCCTCAATGTAAGCCTAAGCTACTAAAATAAAGAATTAAATGCAATAGGGTTGGATTATGCACAAACAAAGCAAAATAAAAAAACTACATAAAATAAAATGGATAGAAAGAAAAGAGAATGAGAGTTAGAGAAATTAAATATGTGATTGTAAGCTCTCAATGCCTTATTTTCCATCCAGAGTTGTCTCCTAATAAGCGCTTGGTTTAATGTCCTCAACTTGACATTGCCTTATTTTTTACTGATCAACATATGTTGACATTGCCATCGTCCATCTAATCACCGTTTATGATTTTGAAACACCCAAAAAAGTTTGTCTTCTAGTACTTGAGTGAGGTCTTTAGCAATACGAACTAGTAGTGTTTCTTTCTCACTCAAGTAGACATATTTGAGATAATTTGGAATTGATTTAAGCTCCATTATAGGTGTTTTTTCATCCCCCTTCAACTTTGGCATAGCGAGACACTTGCTTGATGACATCAAGAAGAATGATGTTTACCTCCACTTTTCAAAAAATTTCAAGGATCTCCTTTTCCTGCTCCTCTTTCTTAGACTTTGCTAACATGCTAGGAAAAAGTGGAGGTGGACAAGTATGAGAGAGAGGTTTAAGAGTGGTTATCGACTTTGAATTCTCATTGACTATGAGTGGTAGATGAGTAGAAAAGTGAGAATCATTTAAGGAAATGATGGCATTGCTTGACTCGCCCTTCTCAACCTCTTTGGATACTCCTTTTGTTGGCAAGTTAGGAGACTCCAATTGCTTCCCGATTCTAAGAGTCATGGCATTTGCATCTTCCTTAGGATTTTCTATGGATTGGGAAGGTAACTTTCCCAATCCTTGTGTTTCCAATCGGCTTAAGCTGGTGGCCATTTGCCCCACTTGATTCTCAATATGTTGGAGACGGGCTTGTGTAGTTTGTTGAAATCTCATAGTGTTGGTAGCAAGTGCTTTCACGAGATCCTCCAAGGATGCGCCCGATTGCTGTGGAGATTGGAATGGTAGTTGCACATTCGATTGGAGAAAACTTCATGGTTGGTTTGACATTTGAAATGGAGTAGTTTGTTGTTGTTGGTTCTCGTATCTTAAATTGGGAATTATCATTACATCCTTCATTTTAAATATTGAAGAAAGGATTACATCTTTGCCTTGATTGACAAGAAAAATGACCAATCACATTTGCTTGCTCCATAGAACCTTCTTGGAGTAATGGACATATATTCGTGGGATGTCCTACCATGCAACATACTCCACATGCTTTGACTTGTTGCCCTATAACAATTTGTTGTACTAAAGAGGTGAGGTGTGAGAGCTTTTGTTCAAGAAATAATGCGTGCACCTCATTGATACTCTTAGGTGGCGGCAATAAATCATTATGGATGATGAATTGTTGAAAGTTTACAGTCATATTTGTAATTAGAAAAGAAAATAAATTAAATTAAGTAAAGTAAAACGATAAACTAAAAAATAATAATAAATTAATTAGATGTTTGTTCCCTGGCAACGACGCCAAAAACTTAATCGGTTGTCGTAGGGCCACCAAATTTAAACTTTACTCTTAAATAAATTTTTAACGAGTATAGAGCGAGTAAGAGTCGATCCCACGAGAATCAAAGACTAACTGATTTACTATCAACTCGCTAACTAAGAAATTTAACTTCAAAATTGCTAACCTAAAGTTAAGACTCAACAAGTAAACTCTAAAAATAAATAACAAATGGTTGGGGAGGATTGATTTGAGTAACTAAGTCGCAAACAATAAAACTAATTAAAATATAAAACAATCAAAATCAAAACAACAATTGATAATCGATTAAAGTAAGTTAAGGTTTCATTCGCCGTCACTAGACAATAAGATGTAATTTCATATCAATATTATTAACAACTTGCTATTGAAATTATCAACCGTAGATAATAACAAGCTCTATTATCCCAATCTTTTCTTAGTTATTTGTTATGTAGAACAAGATCTCTACCTAATTCTCTACTCATCAAATAACCTAGAGCAAGCTCTCTAGATTTAATCCAATGGATGCATTAAAACAAGAAAGATAGATTGATCTAAACAACAACCACACAAGCTCAGGTTATTTAACTTAGGTTATGTTTTCCATTGCAATTAACAAAAATGTGTGTTGTTGTGTTTGGTGTAAAATGTGTAATGTGTAATGTGTAATGTGTGTTGTGTATTTGGTGTAAAGTATTTAAGGTGTGCTATGTGTTTGGTGTAAAGTGTATAAGGTGTAAGTATGTAATGTATGTTGTATGTTTGGTGTAACGTGTTTAAGGTATGTTGTATGTTTGGTGTAAAGTGTATGAGGTGTGTTGTATGTTTGGTGTGAAGTGTATGAGGTGTGTTGTGGGATGTATTATATGTATCTATTGTATACATATCACAAACATGTGCTAAAAGGTGTAAAAGGTTGTCATTCCAAGCAAAAAAATTAATTTTCCTACACGGATGGTGCCTAGGCGCTATATTACCGAAGAGGCCAGTAAGCACGGCGCCTAGGCGTCATTGCTACTATTTTCTTCTTCTCCAGTTTGGCGCTCTAACACTGTTTATCCCCTTTAAACTAATTTGACCTCTTTCTAGGTTGAATTGACTTTTAGTATCTTCATAACAATTATAGCCCTAAGATTTTTGCAGCTACTTGAATTAGATCAATATCACATTTGTGGAGAGAGTTATGACAAAAATGCAAAGACTGTCAAATCTGGAAGTTTTAGTGCACGTCTGACTCTTTAATCGAATTTTTCTCTTTGACATCAATTGAATTAGGATAAGTTGCAAACATGAAAATTGTATATATATCTCTTATATTTCTAATAAGCCAAGAATCAGGTCAATAGGGCTTTGGTCAGAAATTTATACACAAAATACAAAAATGGCCGCAGTAGAACCATATCAATGAAATTTAGCCCAAGAATGCTTGTTTCAACTTTCTTTTGGCTCATTTTCGATTTTTTGATTCCTAAACTCCTATCACACACAATAGATTAATAAAAATCTATTATTAATAAGAACAAATCAAGGAATACATAGAGCAATTGTTACAAAATATGGAAAAATATGCACTTATCAAATGTCTAATTTGAGTATATTTAATTATCAATTATGTGAAATTAAATTCTAGTATCAATTATGTTTATTATAGTACATTGTTGGATCACCCAAAGGAGAATTTCGATGTATATTTATTATCTTCATGAATGTTAATGCCTAAATCTGTATTATGTGTTTAAATTTAAAACTCAAATTATTAATATATGAGCATTTTATCTACTTTGCAACACATATTTCCGCCTCTCTTCATTGAAAAAATTTGTTTATTATGAAGTTCAATGGGCTTAATTTTTCCGAATGGTCTGAAAGTCCAGTTTCACCTAAGTGTTCTATATCTTGATGTGGCACTTACGACTGATAAGCCTGCTGCTATTAGTGATACTAGCAGTAATGAACAAAGGTCTTTCCATAAGGTTTGGGAAATATCTAACAGAATGAGTCTTTTGCTTATGCAGATGACAATAGCAAAGAATATTAGGTTAACAATTCCAAAAATTAATAATGCTAAGGAATTTAAGAAATTTGTGGAAGATTATTCTCAATCTGATTTTGCTGATAAGTGAGTTGTTGGGACACTAATGGGTACATTAACCACCATGAAGTTTGATGGTTCTCGTACAATGCATGAACACATTATTGAGATGACAAATATAACAACAAGACTGGGATCCATGGGATTGAAAGTGAGTGATAACTTTTTTGTGTAGTTTATCATTAACCTCTTCCCTCCGGCACACTGTCTATTTTAAATTAATTACAACACCATAAAAGATAAATGAAGTATGACTAAAGTGAGAAGTATGTTTATTCAAGAGAATGTAAGACTTAAGAAGCAAGGTATTTACTCAGTTAATTTCATAGGTCAGTTAAGAGCTAAAAAATACTAGTAAAGAAGAATGGAAAGGGCAATAAAGGATCACTAAAAATTAATAGGCCATCTACCCAAATCTACAAGAAGGAATGAAAGAATGATATGTGTTATTTCTGTAGAAAGCCTGGACACTATCAGAAAGATTGCCTGAAACGTAAGGCATGGTTCGAAAACAAAGATAAGCCTAGTGCTTTCGTATGTTTCAAATTAAATTTGACAGAACTTTCTTATAATACTTGGTGGATTGATTTTGGTTGCACCATTCATATTTCAAATACGATGTAGGGATTTCTTATTATCTAAACCATAAACCTAAATAAAAATTTTATGTTCAAGGGAAATAGAGGCAAAGCTCCAGTTGAAGCCATTGGAACATATCATTTAATTTTATATACTGGACATCATTTAGATCTTTTTCAAACTCTTTATGCTCCTTCTTTTCTTGCAATTTAGTTTTTTAATCTAAACTTGATACAATTAGATACTCCTTTAAGTTTAAAAATGGATGTTTCTATTTATTTAAACATAATCATTTTATTAGTTCTGATGTTCTTTGTGATAGTTTATACAAATTAAAGCTTGATAATCTTTTTGCTAAAACTCTGTTGACCTTACATCATAATATTAGCACTAAATGTAGTTTAGTTGATGAAAGTTCTGCTTAATTGTGGTGTAAACATTTGGGTCACATATCCAAAGAAAGAATACAAAGATTAGTAAAGAGTGAAATCCTTCTTGATTTGGATTTTACTAATATTGGTATATGTGTGGATTGTATTATGGAAAAATATACAAAACACATGATTAAGAAAGCAGCCACAAAAAGCATACAATTCCTTGAACTTATACATACTGATATATGTGGACCTTTTGATGTTCAATCTTTTGGTGGATAAAAGTACTTTATCACCTTTATTGATGATTTTTCATGTTATGGTTATGCCTATTTATTGCATGATAAATCTTAATTAGTAGATGCCTTGGAGGTGTTTATTAATGATATTGAGAGATAATTAGACAAAAATGTAAAAATTATCAGGTTTGACAGAGGTTGTGAGTACTATGAAAAATATAATGAAACTGAATAATGCTTGAGTCCATTTGCTAAGTTTCTTGAAAAGCGTGGCATATGTGCTCAATACGTAATGCTAGGTACATCACAATAAAATAGTGTTGCAGAATGACGTATCCATACTTTAATGAATATGTTTAGGAGTATGTTAAGTTATTCTTCTTTACCCTTATCGTTGCAGATGCATGCTTGAAAACCACCATGTATGTATTAAACAGGGTTCCTAGTAAGGCAGTTCCAAAGACAACTTTTGAACTGTGGACAAGAAGAAAACCCAGTTTAAGGCACCTACATATTTGGGATTGCCCGGCAGAAGTAAGAATTTATAATCCACATGACAAGAAATCAGATTTAAGAACAATCAGTAGTTTTTTCATTGGTTATCCAAAAAAATCGAAAGGGTATAAATTTTATTGCCTAGCCATATACAAGAATTATTGAAACTAGAAATGCTAGGTTAATTAAAAATGATGAAATTAGTGGGAGTGTGGGACCACAACAAGTAAAAATTCAAAAAGTTAGGGCAGAGATTCCTTTACCTAAAACTTCTTCTCATGTTATTGTTCCTACTTCCTACAATTGTTGAATCGTTTAACAACTTACATGAATAACAAATAAATGATTGAACTCCTAATAATAAAACTATTTCCAATGAACCCACAGTAAATGAACCACATCAAATAGTATTAAAAAGGTTTGAAAGACAAAGAAGACTTGCTATTTATGTTGATTATGTGGTTTATCTACAAGAGTCAAAATTTGACATAGGAATTTATGATGATCCAGTTTCTTTTTCACAAACCATAGAAAGTGCTAATTCTACTAAATGGTTAGACGCCATGAAAGAAGAGTTAAAATCAATGGCTCATATTAAAGTCCGATATCTTGTAGAATTACTAGAAAGTTGTTAAAGAGCTGGGTGTGAGTGGGTCTTTAAGACCAAATGCGATTCTAATGGCAATATCGAACGACACAAGGCTAGACTTGTTGCTAAAAGTTTTACTCAGAAAGATGGCATTGAGTAGAAAGAGATATTTTCTCTAGTTTCCAAGACAAACTCATTGAGAATTATGCTCCATCAAATGGATGTGAAAACTGCTTTTTTGAATGGAAACTTAGAGGAAGAGGTTTATATGGAATAAGCTAAGGGTTTTTTAGTTGAAGGAAAGAAACATATGGTGTGAAAACTTAAAAAGTCAATATACAGACTTAAGCAAACTTCTCCGCAATGGTATTTTAAGTTCAATGATACTATCACTTTCTTTAACTTTAAAGAAAACACTATTGATCAGTGTATATATCTGAAGGTCAGTGGAAGCAAGTTTATCTTTTTTATTCTATATGTTGATGATATTTTACTTGCTACTAATGATCTTGGGTTATTACATGACACCAAGAAGTTTCTCTCTAAAAACTTTGAAATAAAAGATATGGGTGAGGCTTCCTATATGGTGTGAATTGAAATATTTTGTGATCTATCACAAGGATTATTGGGATTGTCTTAGAAAACATATATTAATAAAGCTTTAGAGAGATTCAATATGGAAAAGTGTTCTCCATATGTTGTTCCAATTCAGAAAGGAGATAAATTGAGCCTTATGCAATGCCCAAAGAATGAATTGGAATGTAAACAAATGGAATAAATTCCTTATGCATCTATAATTAGGAGCTTGATGTATGCTCGGACTTGTACTAGGCTAGACATCAGTTGCTGGGTAGGTATCATAATAATCCTGGAATGGAGCATTGGAAAGTTTTAAAGAAAGTATTGAAATATTTGCAAGGAATGAAAGATCACATGCTCATGTATAAGACATCTGATGATCTTGAGGTGATAAGATATTTAGATTCAAATTCTGGATACTAGAAAATCCACATTCAACTATTTGTTTCTTTTTAGTTGGAGGAGCAATCTCATGGAGGAGTGCGAGCAGTCTGTCATTGCTACATCCACTATGGAAGTTGAATTTGTGGCATTCTTTGAGGCCACTATTCATGGATTATGGCTGTGGAACTTTATTTCAAGACTTGGAATTGTTGACAGTATTGCCAAGTCGCTAAAAAATTATTGTGATAATTCGGCAACAATTTTCTTTTCTAAAAACGACAAGTATTCCAAAGGTGCTAAACGCATGGAATTGAAATACTTTACCGCCAAAGAAGAAGTTTAAAAACAAAGAGTGTCAATATATGACATTAGCACCAATCTTATCGTTGCGAATCCGTTGACAAAAGGGTTGTTACTAAAGATATTTAATGAAAATGTCGAAATAATGGGCATTATTGACAACCGTTATTGACATTATGATGATGTTTTATGTTCTTTATGTAACACTCTAAACTCATATATTTATTGATTCTGATAAATTAATACATCATGTTGCATTATGTTAATGTATATACATGAATGAATGATGATGATACTAACATGATTTATCTATGATGAGATATTATTGTTGGACCATTATGACATCTCTCATTAAGGTTACATTAAGTATATAATTGATATTATAATACACGAAAGGGACTATATCAATATAAGGACGTACAACTTCCATGATGCGTATTAGTTTTTACTTAATGATGAATTTATGATTTGACCAAATTAAGAAAGGATTTGACTTATATTGCGCATTATATTTATTATTAAACCATTAAGTTAAATGACGCCAGATGGACTAAGTGAGAGAATATTAGATTTTTTATGTCTTTTAATTTAGTTAAGAGATAATTGTGGCTTGACCATCGTCTTATTTTAGGTAATTATCTTTTAATTTAGTTAAAAGATAATTATAGTTTAATTATTATCATATGTTAAATTTCATTGATTAATAAAGAGATATTTTCTAATTATTGCACATATTAATGGACAGTGTGATCATAAATAAAGCCAATTAGAAGTCGGTCCTCTCTCCACCCACTAATCTATAGTTTTCTCTCCATCAGAAAAGTATACATAAAAACTAAAAGGGGTACAGAGAGAGAAACATGGTTTTCTCCATAATTTTCTTATGATTGTAATCAACACTGATTATGGAGCAAGATATATCTTTTCTTAATTATGATATTGCGAAAATCATGAAGTTTTAAAATTTTGAGCGTTAATGTTTATGCAAAATTAAGTTTTTAATTTGCATAACTCTAAAATTTCCTAATAGCTATTATATTAAAGTTTTTATTGAAAATATATATTTATATTAAAATAATTGATAGATATAACTTTATCAATTATTTATTATTGTATGATAGGAATATATATATGTGAGAAATTTTTTTATATTTACCTAGTCGCCCCCCTCAATTTTTTATGTTTATAATTTTGATATATAAATTTTAGTATATTTAAAAATTTTCCCCTTTTAAAATAATTAAACTATTCCAACCGCCCACTCGAATTTTTATAATCCTATTTCGAATATGTAAATTTAATAAATTTAGAGATGTTCTAAAATTATTTTTAAATTTTATTTTTTCAAAAAATTTAGGTAATGAAATTTATTATTGATACAAAATTTTAAAAGGAATTTATACTAACTTTCAAAATTTACTATGATTTCGTTTCTAAAAGTATGGATATTTTAATAAAAAATTACTCCTTATTGTGATTTTTTGATTTTATTTTTAAGTTTTTAACTTATTTGATTCCACTTTTGTTTCTTATTATTTGAGATTATACTAATTTTTATTTCAGAAAAATCATAAGTGTAGGTTTTTCATGATATAAAAATTATTTGATTTGGTTAATGATTATGAAATAATGCTCAAATTATTGTAAATTAAAATTTTATTTTGTGTTGGATTGAATTATAATTGATTAATATTTTCATTTAAAAGTTAGTTTTTGTTCAAATACTTGTGCAAATCTAATAGATATAAAATATTTATGTGTAAGTATAATATATTATATTTATATTTACATTTTAGTTTCTAATAATTAATTACAAAATAAAAAAAAAAATTGATAATCAAATCTCGCTCCCAATACAAAAATCCTGGCTCCTCCCTTATTTACAATTTGCTTCACCTAAAATCCTAGCTCCACCCCTATTTACAATTTGCTTCAAGCATGCGCAAACAACTAGTTGTATAATACAAGTATATATGAGTACTTAATTTCCGTGAATCTCAATAATTTCCCAACTAATGTATCAAGAAAAAAGACATAAAAACAATTATAATGTTCTTAACAATTGCAGTCCCAATAAATTCTCTTTATCCTCACTATTTTCCTTAAAACATAACCAAATTAAGGCCAAACTAGTAATAAGTATCCACACATACCAACATTTAAATATTTATTGACTTATAAAATAGACAATCACAAGAAACAAGATGGCTGTTGACTTGAAAAGTGGCAATTAAGTTAGGGATGGGCTTTACGTTGGGTTTTCTATTTTCGTATTTTTCGAGCCGGGTACCGACACATTCGGTAGTATATGATGCAACCTAAAACCAATCCAATTTTTTGGATACCTAATCTGTCGTGTTTGGTTTTTTCCTTTTTCTTCTATTTTTTTTGTATTTTATTTTTTTGCAAATGGTGAATGAGAGACAACTCCAGTCTCTATTTTTTCCTCTGATATGCAAATAATGAAATTATTGCCTCTGTTTGAAACAAAGGTAATATACTACCGATGTTCCAGAAATTTAACATCAACACATTACAAATATTGCCTTTGTTGCAGCAACATATTACAACATATTACATATTTAATATCAACGAATTTAACATTAAAAATATACTGCCTCTGTTCAAATAAATGCCTCTGCTCAATCTGCCATGAGATATTCAATTACAAACCAGTCATTTACAAACCATTACAATCTAAATATTCAACATTCTAGTAACCCTATTACATCAGCATGCCAATTACAAATCATAACATCAACATCAACATATAAGCTCACAACAATAAAAAATAACAATGCAACAATGGCATTGTGGCTTTAATCAAAATCAATGACTGTTGAATCAACCCTAATTTCGTTAATTTTGCAAGAAAATAAAAGTCATGAGAAAAATCATAAAGTAGATATAATTAATGTATGGAAATAAATGGAATTGAATAAAAAATAATAGTTTAAAATAAAAATTATAAATATCTTTTTCAACCGTTTCAACTTCACTCAAGTTATCCTCCACAATTATTGGCTTGAAATCCCAAAGAAGCCAATTTTGAGCACAAATAAGGGCTTGAACTATTTTATGAGACAGAGAATTCTTAAATGCATCAAGATCATGACTACTGGTGCTAAATGCAGCCCATGAAACAACTCTAGAGATTGGAATTGCCAATATATGGCGAGCTATCTTGAAGAGAATAGGAAATATGTGAGAATTACTTTCCACCCTTTTAGTATATCAAACTCTTCAACATCATCCTTAGATCCTTACCTAAATATTTTTCCAACTCCAACTTCACATGCTCGCCTTTTATTGTTTGTACTTCTTATACTGATCGTTATATATGTTATAAATGTCATACGAGTATCAAAGTGAGAGCCACTCATATTTTACCTAGAACCAAGTGTAGAAGACAAAGTACTTAAAAGAGCGAGTTGGGCTTCTTGAAGTCCCATATCTCAATTTATATTTATCAAACAACTCTTGCAAGTCATGCTTCACTTTTTCTTTCATCATCACACTTTGTGTCAAATAAAAACTCAATGAACTCGAATTAGGGGCGCAGATCGAGGATCATCACTATATATAAAATCATGTTTATTTTTTCAATTGATCCCCAATATTTATCAGATTTATCTCTTATCTTTCTTGACATCCCACTCAATTCAAAGTTATCACTATTCAACCATTGTCTTTAAAGCATGTACACTGCACTTATTTTATGAAACATAGTGTTAGATATGATATATAAAGAATCAAATATGCACGAAGTGAGCTTATAGAAATAACTCAATAATTTCAACAGTAATCTAGCCATCTTCCAATCATACTCCATTAGGGAATCCATCATATGGTGGCTTTGAAAGATCATCTGAATAGATAGATCTGCATTATCATAAGCATCAAAAGTTCTTTTAAGGCATGTTGTTGACTCCAACATCAAGTAAGTAGAATTCTATCTAGTAGGTATATCAAGACTTAATAATTTATTTGCTTCTAATTTTTCAATCTCACCACACTCCATAAATATTTTGTACATTATTGGAGAGTTCCTAATATACCTTATGGCTCATCTAATACGAGAGATAGCTGAATGCTCATATCTACTGTTCAAACCATCCTATAGGTAATGCACCTCATGTGCACATAATTCCCGTCCAAAATATATGTTCCCCAATTATCAAATCTATTTTGCAAGTATACTAATACGACATTATTTGATAAAGCATTATCAACTATAACAGTAAAAATCTTATCAATCTCCCAATCGACCAAACATTTTCCACACACATTCACTAATGTCCTCATTCTTATATCCAGAAAATTGGACAAAAATCTAAGATTCACTTTTTTGAATTTCAATTATCAACAATGAAATGTGCGGTGAGATACATATAGTTTACTTTTTGAATTGATTTCCATATGTGCAAATTCTTTGAGAGTGGGTTTTTATAAATGACTTCAACTTCGCCCTTTCATTCTTGTACAACTTATAAATGTCTTTGATTATGGTCTTTCGTGATTGAATCACAAACATAGGACATGCAACCGACATAAAGTACCTAAAACCCAAGTTATCAATTAATTTAAAAGGAGTTCATCAACAATTAACCAATAAGATAATACCTCTCTTATTTTATCTTGGTCAAATTTCCTAAAAACAAGAAGTGCTTCTTTATCACCCGCTTGAGATGGTTGAAATGAAGTTAGCCCTCCTTATTAAAATCAACCCATATATCACAATCAATATCAAAATCCTCCATTCAATCAAGATCTTTATTCTCTTTTTCAGAATCAACATTACTAACCTTTTCTCTAAATTGACACCCCCTCAAACTTTCACCAAAACATTCAGTAAGCCTGACATCTCAAAATGCAATTAGAAAAATATTATTAGAAAAGAAAAGAGAACAATAAAAAATACAAACTAAAACATAATAAAATTGAGAAATTGAGAATAGAAGCAAGATTTTTCACAAGTTTTGTGTTGAGTTGGTTTTATACCAACAATTTGTATTTCTTTTAGTTAGTATTTTATTTGTTTTTAAGTGTTTATGTTACTTTCTATAAATTTAGCATGAAATTTTGTAGGTAATGGCAAAATGAAAAGAAAATTGAAAGAAACAAAAATTTAAATGAAATCTTGAACAATCCGCATTATGGTGCTACTGGTGGCAGTATTCATATTTCAATCATAACTCTTTGCTCAAATATCATATTGACTTGATTCTGAATTTAATTGATTCTGAATTTATTAATTTTATGTTTACTATGAAACTCAATTCTTTGATTTCAATGAGAAATATCAGGTTAAAGAGTCAACACTAGACTAAAACTTTCTAGTATGGCATATATTGGTATTTTAGACATAACTCTCTCCACAGATTTAATATTGAGTTTATTCAAGTATTTATGAAAAGTGAAGAAAAGAGTTACAATTCATTAGAAGACATGAAAATCCAATTCAATGAAGAGAAAGAACTCAAAAATGGTTTGAAATGGGCCTAAATGTTGAAAATAGAATATATGGTGCCTAGGTGCCATTCTTTTGAGCTTAGGTACCAAATGAAGTTGTTGTAGACAAAGTGTTTAGTGCCTAGGTGCTGTTTTTCTGAGCCTAGGTGCCAAATGATGTGAAAATCTAAAAGTGCAATTTTTAACTCAAATTTTGGACATTAATTGTGGGAAACTATAAAATCCAATTTCTAAATATACTTGGAGATCTCTTTGGCTTGAGGAGACTTAGAAAAACAAAGGGAAAAACAAAGGCAAGGGCTCGAAAATTCAAGAAGGAAATTCCATCTTCAAGATTCGAAGAGTTTCTTCTTTTTTTTTTTCTGTTTTCATTTTCCTTTACCATGAACATGAGTTTGTTTATGGATTATATGCTTATGGTTATGAGCTAATTCTCTTTTTTAGGGTTTTGATCTAACCCAATTAAGATATTTTGAATATTTCAATCAATTCAATTATCGATTTATTTTTTCAAGTTGAGTATTCTTCATTGTTCTTAATGCTTCTAATTACTTGATCACTCATTAGATGATTTGTTAATCATAAGGATCCGTGAGGTGAATTATGTATCTAGTTCAATGTGAAGAATATCATAAATTGCATATAAGATAGAAATATACTTACATGATTTGTGTAGTCATATTTGATATCCATAAAACCTAATGAATTGTTAATTGTTGTAATTCACATAGGAATATAGTGAGTTAGCAATTGATGATATTTCTGTTAGACCTTGAGAGAGGCTAATAGATGATTTAAAGATTTTTTATTATCACTTGGAAAATAAATTGATATTGATGAGATAAATTATTCAATTCGGACTAATTATGGTGAAAAAACCCTAGGCTTTACGTTATTGAATTTTATTCTTAATTGCTTTTGATTGTTAGTTTAGTTTAGTTGGGTTTAGTTTACAATCATGAACACTTTCTTTTGTTTATTCAAATAAAGTTAGAGTTGACATGATTTTGGTACTTAGTAAATCTCAATTCTCATGGGAATGATACTCACTCATCATTTTATTACTTGTAAACAATAACGTGCACTTAAATTCGTAAAAATCCACAACATTTTGCACCTCACAAACTACTTAAGCATCTAGGGATATCTACTTACCTAACAAAAATCTTAGAAAAAGATGCAAAACGAAAGCACTTCAGGGAAGTCGGAAGAATTTTTAAGTAATAATGCTTTGAAGACAATCAATTTTAAGGAAGAAACCAACCTTTACACATTCATTTTAGCATTAGTATTTCAAAACTATTATATAAAAAACTACTATTACAATATAAAAAGAGAGAGGAAAAAATATATAAAAATAAATCAAAAGGGCATAACTCCATGGCCAGAAATTGTTGTTGTGAATGTGATAGTTGCAGCTAAAATAATGTTCTTAGATTCTTAACAAACAAATCCCTCTTAAGAACCTTTAAACATACCTGCCATAAACTTTATACAAATTGTAGACTAACTTATTTTTGACAAATTTATGATTCTTGCCACTCTGTAACATTCTTTACTATATTTGTTGTCCTTCCATTTGTATGTGCTCTTTCTCCCATAACCAAAAGAAATACAAGCATCTAATCCACAAATAAGAACAAACTCAAGTCCGAAATAGACAAGCTCTTCCAAAAAATATTGCTTATAGAGAAGTGCTAAATTTTATTAAAAGTGAAAAAGTGGGAAAAAAGTAAAGTTGGGAGAGTTTGGAAAAAATTATAAAAAGTTTAAGAAAAATTGAAGTTGGAGTGTTAGGTAAAAAAGTTGATACGAAATCAAGTTATTATTAAACATGTCCAAAAGTAACACTGAAGTGTTTACTAAAATACCAATAACCAGGGGCTGCATTGCTTGGAGCTTCTGGCTTGGATCTGGAGATGCAGCAGGAGAAAATGTATCTCCAAATATCCAAACTTTGCTTTTTCAAGCTAAGAGTGTAGAAGTGCTTAAAAGGATAGTTTGGAGACACTACCTAAATACCCTATGCCAAGCATAAAGTGTGAGTAATTGTTCTTAATACTTTTAATTACTTGATCACTAATTAGATGATTTGTTAATCATAAGGATCCAAGAGGTGAATTATGTGTTTAGTTCATTGTGAAGAATACTATAAATTGCATGTGAGATAGGAATATACTTACATAGTTTGTGTAGTTATGTTTGAGATCCATAGAACCTAATGAATTGTTAATTATTGAAATTCACATAGGAATATAGTGAGTTAGCAATTAATGATAGTTCTATTAAACCTTGAGAGAGGCTAGTGGATAATTTAAGAATTCTTGACTATCACTTAGGAAATAAATTGAGATTGATCAAATAAATTATTCAATTCAGACAAATTATGGTAAAATCATAAACTCTAGGCTTTACGTTATTGAATTTCATCCTTAATTGCTTTTGATTGTTAGTTTATTTAGTTGGGTTTAGTTTACAATTATCAATATTTTTTTGCATATATTTAATTATAGTTAGAGTTAACATAATTTCGGTACTTAGTAAATCTGAGTTCTCGTTGGAACAATACTCACTCATCACTTTATTAATTGTTAACGATAATGTACACTTGCGTTTATAAAATCCACAACAAGTTTTTGGCGTTGTTTTCAGGGATTATTTGTTTTTATCAATATCGATACCAAGTAACTCTAATTTTAATTTAAATTCTTTTTATTTTATTTTACTTTCATTTTTTGTTTCAAAATTTCAGGCGTTTATCGTAGGTGAAGAGAGAAACTTCTAAGCAATCTCAAAGCACAATGGCAGATGCAGGGGAAAATGCAGAACAACAGGGTCCTACATGATTATGTTATGCCTATGGTCATTGATACACTCTTGGGAATTAGGGCCCCTATCATTCAAGAAAATAATTTTGAGATCAAACCGACTATTATTCAGATGATTTAGGCTAATCAGTTTTGTGAATTAGCCAATGAGGATCCCAATGCACACATAGCTAGTTTTCTCAAAATTTAGGATATGTTCAAGTATAATAGCATTACTGATGATGCCATTAGATTCAGATTGTTTCCATTTTTACTTTGGAATAAAGCCAAAATTTGGTTAAATTCTCTACCTGCTGGGACAATCACTACTTGGGCACACTTGACTTAAAACTTTCTAGTTAACTTTTTCCCACCTGCTAAGACAGCAAAGATGCAGAATAACATCACCACCTTTGCTCAATATGACTTGGAATCCTTGCATGAGGCTTGGAAAGGTATAAAGATCTATTGAGGAGGTGCCAACATCATGGTATACCGGATTGGTTGCAAGTGCAGGCATTCTATAATAGTTTGAGCAGCTCAACTAGAACCTTAGTTGATGCAGCAGCTGGGGGAGCTCTGATGGGAAAGACGCATGAGGAGGCCTACACTTATCAATGGCCTTCTTAAAGAATTATTCTAGAAAAAGTATTTGGAATACATAAAGTAGATGCCCTCACTGCACTCACTGCTCAAGTTGCTACATTATCTCAACATCTTAGTTTACTCACTACCAGTGTGGTTTCCAAACTAGTTGAGGTATGTAATTTTTGCAATCTCACTACTCAAGTTGCTACATTGTCTCAGTAGCTTAGTTTACTCACTGCCAATGTGGTTTTCAAACCAGTTAAGGTATGTAATTTTTACAATGGTTCTCATCCTAGTACTAAATGTGAAGTTGACAATTCATTTACTTCATCATAACCTGAACATGTGCAATTTATCAGAAACTCTAATGAGAAAAATAATCTAATCTCCAACTCATACAATCATGGATGGCACAACATCCAAATCTTTCATGAAGAAATTATCAAATATAGTGAGGCCTCCATCAAATTTTTAGCCTCAACCTCCACCTCCACCACAATCGCCATCAAACAAAGTTTTACTTGAAGAAGTCTTGCCTAATTGACTATGAACACCAATCAATTTATGGAACAAATGGAGCCTACTTTGTAGAAACAAGAGACTTCAATTTAGAATCAATAAGCCTTTATTCGGAACTTGGAGATTCAAATGGGTCAAATTATCAATATACTTAGCACAAGGCCTCAAGGTTCCTTGCCCAGTAACAAACAAACCCCAAGAAGAATATGCATGCCATAACTTTTTGGAGTGGTAAGGAGTTGTCAGAACCTGAAAGAAAAATCAATGAATCAAAGAAATTGGTAAAAGAGATTGTCATGGAGAAGTCTGATGATACACCAAACAAGGAAATTGAGAAACCAAAGTCAAAGTTGTTTCCAAATGACCCTCCACCATATGTTCCACCTATCTCGTTTCCTCAACGCTTCCAAAAACAAAAGCTAGATAAATAATTTTCTAAATTTTTGGATGTTTTTAAGAAATTGCACATTAATATTCCTTTTGTAGATGCCTTAGAGCAAATGGCTAGCTATGTAATATTCATGAAAGAGATCATTTCCAATAAGAGAAAGCTGGAGAAATATAAGATAGTAACACTTACTGAGGAATGCAGCGCCATACTCCAAAAGATGTTGCCATCCAAGTTGAAAAATCCAGGGAGTTTTATAATTTCTTGCACTATTAGAAATTCATTATTTGATAAAGTTTTATGTGATCTTGGTGTAAGTATTAATTTGATGCCTCTCTCTGTTTACAGAAAACTTGGGCTTGGAGATGTGAAGTCTACTATTGTCTCATTATAATTGGCGGATAGGTCCATAAAGTATCCAAGAGGGGTCATCAAAGATATCTTAGTTAAAGTTGGCAAGTTCATCTTCCCAACAAGCTTTATTGTTCTTGACATAGAGGAAGATCATGATATTCCAATCATTCTTGGTCGGCCATTTTTAGCTACTAGGAGAGCTCTAATTGTTGTGCAAAAAGGCCAGCTGATTTTGAGAGTTCAAGATAAACAAGTTATGTTCAATGTTTTTAAGGCGATGAAGCACCCAAGTAGAGTAGATAGTTGTTTACAAGTTAACGTTGTTGCTGAATGTTTCAAAGCAATTATTCTAGCAAAACAATGATCTAAGCTTTTAACAACTTGTTCAATTAGATTTTTCAACAATGATGATCTTTTGATTATGGAATAGATGCACCAAGTAACGATAATGAGAAAATATTGATGGTGATGAGAACTTCCAAGCATCTACGAACATTTTGGTAGATCCAGGGTGAAGTCTTTTAGAGAAATTCAGACTAAAAATTATAAAATAAGTGCTTTTTAGGAGGCAAACCAAGTCATTTTATTTTTTCTTGCTTTTATAAAATTTCCTTTGCAATCCTTTTTCATTTATTCTAGCTTAGTATTTCAATTTACATTGCATCATTCCCTAATTAAGTTGTGTCTAATTTAATTAGGTGTTTTTTTTTTGTAGAATGATGATGCCACCAGCCATCCAAAATGTTATTGATTTTCAGGAAGTCCTCCATTATTCATTTTCTTTGATCCATTGAGGACAATATCTTATATAAGCTTGGGGGTGTCTGTTTTTATCAGAGTCTGTGTTTGTTTTGTTTTCTTTGCTTTTGGTCTTAGTTTTTTGTTTATGTTCGTAGACTGTTATTTGTTTTCTTAGTTTATCGAAAAAAATTGTCTTATTGAGTGCACTTGAATTGAATTATTATTGCCAATGATGAAATGTTGATTGCCTTAATGACAACTTTTTGGAACTGATTAATGATGTATTTGCCTTAGCATTTGATGTGTGTATTAGTTTACCTTACTTTGTGATTCTTGTTATAATTGAGCACTGACCAATTGTTGAATTGTATTAATTACTTAGAGATAATTTATAGGGCATAAGTGCTTTCTAAAAGACCCCACCAAACTCTAGAACTTGTATGATCATTAGTCAATGCAAAATCCTATGTGACATAATATTAAAGAAATAATTTAGGCCATCTTTGGACTTTTTGAGCCTATAAAAATCTACCAAGTTTGCATATTTTATTTTTAGTGTCCATTTTGAGCCTAATGTAGCCTGTTTCTTTGTCACTTCAAAAAATATCCCTAGCCTTCACATTTTTGTCTACTAGACTTGCTTTTCACTCAACACACAATCAATTAAGAGCTTGATTTATACTATATACAATTGTGCAGTTGTTGGGAAGTTGTTGACAATGTTTTTATCATCTGCATATGAAAAAAAAAAGAGAAAAGAAAAAGAAAAAAAAAAAGAGAAAGAGAGAATGACGAGAAGTTTGTTAAAAAAAAAGAACACGCCCTTGTTATTATTGTGAAACAACATAAGTTTGGGGGTATAAAAATTCATGTAAAAAAATGAAGGAAAGGACGAAAAAAAATAGAAAGAAAGGGTGTTGAATGAAACTTGTAAAAAAAAAGGAAAGAAATTAACGATATAAGGTTGGGCGGTTGGTTTTAGGAAACACAGTTCTAGATTGGTTGCGTGTTTTGGAGTGATTATAAGCCACTTCACTATCCAAATGTTCTACCCATGACCCTAGCCTTATATTACAAGTTTTGGAAGTCCTTTTTATTTTTTATGCTATAGTTAACCTACATTAGTGAAAATTAGTGTGAAAAGTAAGTATATGAAGTTTGGTTATCATATCAATTCATCTTTAGAAATGGATTTTCCAGAAAGTGTTTAATTTTATAAACTTATCCAAGTGATGAATATGACTTTATGAACTTGATACACACACACACACACGCAAGATCATGAGATTGAGTTAAACTGGTATGAATGCTGGTGCTTAGGTATTGATTGACTTTTGAAATTTCATTTAAGTTGGAATTTTGGCAATCTTTGAGGTATATTGATGATTTGGTACTTTGTGACACTCAAGTTTAAGTCAGTTTATTTTTTTTTAGTTATTATTTTCTATTTTGCTTAGGGATAAGCAAATGTTTAAGTTCGAGGGTATTTATTGAGTTGATTTTATACCAATAATTCGTTTTTTTTTGTTAATATTTAATTTATTTTCAAGTGTTTATATTGTTTTTTATGCATTTAGTTTGAAATATTGTAGGTAATGGAACAATGAGAAGAAAATGGAAAGAAAAAAAAACTTGGTTGAAAATTTAAAGAATTCGCATGGTAATGTTCATATTTCAATCATAACTCTTTGATCAAATATCATATTAACTCGATTCTAAATTTATTGGAATATCAAGAGATATATCTACAACTTTTATGATTATCATGAAATCCAATTCTTTCGATTTCAATGAGAAAAATTGGGTTAAAGAATTAGTATTGGACTAAAATTTTCTAGTATGATATATCTTGGTATTTTAGGCATAACTCTCTCTACAGATTTAATATTAAATTAATTCAAGTGGCTATGGAAATCCAAGACACAGAGATACAATTTATTAAAAGACATAAGCAACCAATTCAGATTAAATGACCTCAAAAATGGCTTGAAAGAGGGCCTAAGTGCCAAAAATAGAATATTTGGCGCATAGGCGTCATTCTTTCGAGCTTAGATGTCAAAATAAAGTTGTTGCAGAGAGAGTGTTTGGCGCCTAGCTGCCATTTTTTTGAGCCTAGGTGCCAAATGGTATCAAAATCTAAAAATGCAATTTTTGACTTGAATTTTAGACATTAATTGTGGGAAACTATGAAAGCTAACTTCTAAAAATACTTTGGGGATCTCTTTGGCTTGAGGGGATTTAGGAAAAAAATAGGGGACAACAAAGGCAATAGCTTGAAGATTCAAGAAGAAAATTCCATCTTCAATATTCGAAGAGTTTTTTCTTTCCTTTTTCTCTTTTCTTTTTCCTTTACCATGAACATGAGTTTGTCTATGGATTATATGCTTATGGCTATGGGCTAATTCTATTTTATAGAGTTTTGATATAGCCTAATTATGATATTTTGAATATTTCAATCAATTCAATTCTTAATTTATTTTTTTGGGTTGAGTATTCTTCATTGTTCTTAATGTTTTTAACTACTTGATCACTAATTAGATGGTTTGTTAATTGTAAGAATCCAGAAAGTGAATTATGCGTTTAGTTTATTGTGAAGAATACATAAGATAAGAATATACTTACATGATGCAATACATTTTTATGAAATCATGACAAAAATACAAACTCATGCATAAAAAATAGTTCATTCAAAGTCATTTTCCATCATTGGGCCCTTGGCTTACCTACTATGTACCGGATATAGCTATCAACAATATCAATAATCACATGACCATAAACAGATTGACACAGTCCGGGGGCCATCTCTTGGGATCACTAGAGGTCCACCCCCTATCTTCCCCTATGATCATCCAGAAGTCTTCCCACAAACGGCATCAATAAAGGCACAGTCAAGTGGTCCACCCTCTCGTGATCACCAGAGGCACACCCCCTATCTACCCCTATAATCCTCCAAGAAGTAATACTCGCAGTACCCCAAAATATCATATAAATAAGCCACACAGACCTCGGTACACTAGTAGTAGCCAACCAAAATATTTTTTTTCTGAAAATAATATTATGCATGCAAAACCTCAATTATGAGCACATGTAAATGTTGATGGATGGCATGTTCAATAACACAACGGATCCCATGTCCCATCATTCAAGCAACGTATGCACTATAAGATATTTATAATATTCATCAAGATACTCATCAAGACACAAGATCACATTTAATATAAATAAGGCAAGAAATATTGTGCTTATGCATTGTAGTTGCAAATGGATTTTCACTTACATTTGATCGGTTGTATGTTACTTCTAGGTTTCTTAAGTATTACTCCCTAACCCTAGATGTGAAATAATCTATAAAAATACAAGATATCAATCACCATCCTCAATTGACAAGTTCATTATACATAATGTAGTATAAAGTTCTTGAATTTCAATTTAACTAAACAACCTTACCACTTAAAAACTATAACCGAATACAACCTTTTACGAATCTTTGTTCCACATCTTAAATGTATACTAACCTCACTTAATTGATGTATTATAACTCTTCTAACATCTCCCTAAATGTTAGGGATCAAATGCACCACATCTATGCTGGAACATGTTAATGAACCAAATGGGACAGATTCACAACTTCACATTTTCTTGCCACCATATTAATTTACATGATGATTTTGACGTCTTTAGACATATTGATTCACTCCCCAATTTTTATCACACTTATATAACATAAATAATAATGTAACCATGTCATATAATGGCTAAAACGCATGGATATAGCTTCCCAAGTTCAGCTTCCTTCACAGCATACTGAAATAGATTTTTCCTACCGTGACAGTTTTGTGTACTTCATGAAATTAATGGTTTTGGCACCCTTAAGTATATTCAATAACTCCCTAATTTTCAACACACTTAGATAATATATACAAAAAGACAACTAGGTCATATTATTTCCAAAACTCATGGATTTAACTCCCCTAATTTAGTTTCCTTCACAGCACACCAAAATAGATTTCGCTACTTTGGCAATTTGAGTGCTTCTCTAATATCATGCTCTATTTCAATTTCTAACCGATCCAAATTAATTCCAATACTCTTAACTCTATATGGACATGTAAATGGTAATAATTATGGGTTTTATTTCTGTCCAGGTGCAGATAGTCCGCATCTTCACAGACATGTCTATTTCACCGAGCCTCTCTCCGAGACAGTGCCCAACATACCGTACACATTTAATGCCTAAAATATAAGAAAATAGTAAGGTGATAGTTTCTGCTACAAGTATTTCCTATTAAGTATTTGTCATCAAAAAACCCTTTCTTTGTACACCAAAGTCAAACTAAAAACTTCCTAACACTTTTATAAGAGATATTTAAAGCTTAATAAATAATAAATTCATTCAGAATAATATGAAAACCAAAGACAAAATCGTAGATAAGTGTTACCTATGCAGATTTTGAGGTTAAACTTGATGGTAATCACTTCTCCTTTGCTTTTCTTGCTTTTATTTCAACTTGGAATCAATTTAGAGCACTTGAAAATCTTAAGGTGTGTGTTTGGAAGCTAAAAATGGCTGAAATGAGGGTCTAGTCGTGGCTTAAGGGTAAAGGGTTTGAGGTGTTAGCTTAACCTTAATAAGAAAACATGAGGTGGCAAAGTTTGAGATATCAAATGGTGGTTTAAATCTAATATTATACACAACTTACACAACTCTAATATGGTGTTTCTCAGCATTTATTCCTTTATTTACAATCTATTTTAATTTTCATACTATCGGATAATAAATTCTACCACAATTTCTTAACCGTTAATTCGATCTTTAAATCGATTGACATCCAATTCTTAAATAGATTGTCTAGTTTTCATTTCTAAAATCATATGCACATATGGACCTTGAAATATGACACTTAAATCAAATTAAATCATGTTTAATATCCTAAGTATTATTAGTTTATGGATGTATACCTTTAAAATACCTTGATCTAGTTGAATCGAAACATATTAGCTTACTAGTAATACCTTTAATTACTTCTAAAATTATAACATATAGCCTATGAATATCCAATAGATTGACCAATCTATTCTTTTTCTTATCTAAATATTGAATTTCTTAATTAGGTTATAAGATTTCAACCACTAATATCATGTGATAGCATTAAAGGTATAACGATTAAGAATGCTACATAAGATGCCATGTAAATGTTAATAAAAATTAGTATATAAGTAGCATGTAATGCATGAATTACATTGGTCAAATAAATAGTGTAAGGATTGAATATTACACTTTGCAACTCACAAACTACTTAAGCTTTTAGGGATACCTACTAACCTAATAAAAACCATAGAGATGCAAAACGGAAGCACTTCAGGGAAGGTGGAAGAATTTTGAAGTAATAATGCTTTGAAGACAATCAATTTTAAGGAAGAAACCAACCTTTATGTATTCATTTTAGCATTAGTATTTCAAAAACTACTACTACAATATAAAAGGAGGGAAGAAAAATTAAACAAAAACAAATCAAAATGGCATAACTTCATGGTCAGAAATTATTGTTGTGAATGTGATAGCTACAGCTAAAACAATGTTCTTGGATTCTTAACAAACAAATCCCTCATGAGAATCTTTAAACATACCTGCCATAAACTTTATACAAATTGTAGACTAACTTCCTTTTAACAAATTCATGATTCTTGCCACTCTGTCACATTCTTTACTATATTTGTAGTCCTTCCATTTGAATGTCCTCTTTCTCCCATCACCAAAAGAAAAACAAGCATCTCATCCACAAATAAGAATAAAGTCAAGTCCGAAATAGACAAGCTCTTCCAAAAACTCCTACTTGTAGAGAAGTGTTAAATTTTATTAAAAGTGAAAAAGTGGGGAAAAAAGTAAAAGTTGAGAGTGTTTGGAAAAAATGTAAAATTTAATAAAAAGTGAAGTTGGAGTGTTAGGTAAACAAGTTGATACAAAATCAAGTTATTATTAAACATGTCCAAGAGTAACTCTGAAGTGTTTACTAAAATACCAATAAGCAGGGATAGCATTGCTTGGAGCTTCTGGCTTGGTTCTGGAGATGAAGCATGAGAATATGCATCTCCAAACATCCAAAAATTATTTTTTTCAAGCTAAAAGTGTAAAAGTGCTTAAAAGAAATTTTGGAGACACTAGTTAAATACACTATGCAAAACATAAAATGTGAGTCACAAGCTTTGTTCGTCCAAGGTCCAATAATTAATTATGACCAAATTCACACTTAAATATCTCAAGGAGACCAAATAGTAAGGGATTCCTCCCACAACCATCAGAAGTACTCTACTCTCATGAACCCTACAATTGTCTGAGTTTGGTTCTTTTGGATTGTCTGAGTTTGGGCCTTTTGGATTGACGCCCATAACAACTTGTTCATATTGCAGATAGGGACCCATTAAGCAATCAATTACATGAGAGGAGTTAATCATTGATAATTTGGAGCAATCCATATTATTTTGGACACTGAGAATGCTAATAAGATCTAAAGCTCAAAAAGCTGGCATCCATGATGCCCCATTATAAGGAAAGACAAACGACTATGGAGTGGATTAGCAGCCACGAAAGTTTTCTCCATCAACATGATCCATCGCCTTCACAACAAGAAGTGCCAATGGGAGCAATAGTATTTTAGGTCACCCAAGAAAACCCCTTAATGTTAATAGAGGACACCTGATCAATAGCAGCGGCAAGAGCGATGACCTTGTACACTAAGAACTTGTACAAGAATAAGCCACCTCAGTCTTCTCGTTGAAAAGTCGAGACTTATCCCTTGCTCCCAAGAGGAATGAGCCGAGACAAAAAGAGCAAAGGCAGGAAGAGTCATGGAGGAAGGAGGCTAACATTTGAGAAAAAGCCTATAGCCAAATCTCTCACCCTAAAGGTCGAGTAAAAAAAGATATGAAAAGACCAAGCCAAGGCGAGAAGAGCTTCGGATGAGAAAAGATGATACTTGGGAGGAAGTCAACAATTGAGTATCTTTTCCTAACAACCAAATAGGTAAAGGCTGAAAGAGTATATAAATCCCGAACATCATAAGCTACAATCCAGCACAACATAAGAGGCCATTCATGGTAGTGCCCCCGAAGAAAATCCCCTCGCAACCTCAATCTTACATGTGACACAAGTAATTGAGCATGAACCTTAAAATAAGCAACAATGGGCTACTCGATCACTAAAGAACAAAGCAGAAGCGAGAAAAACCCCTGAAGAGAAGAATCTGAACAAAGATGGAAGCATTAACAGAACCTACCCAAATGTTCATCTAGTGAAAGAGTGCCTTCCCTGGGAGCCCCCTCCCCCCCCCCCCCCCTTCCCCGCCAATACGATGATAGATATCTTTCCTTGGAGCTTCTTACTCTACTATAGAGATAAGGGGTCAACAATGCCCTCCTTCTACATGGAAATAAGTGTGCCTCCCTCTAGAGCGCACCTCTACACGACGATAAGTTCCCGTACGATGACAAGTGCCTCTCCTTAGTGCACACCCTAATACGATGACAAGTGCCCTCTAGACATAAAAATCAAGGTTCCTTTATGACTTCTAAAAGAATCGAGTAGAGACAAGATGACCTCTCAAGTAGAAAAGACAATGGGGAGAAAGTTAGAAATCAAAGCTTCTCCCAACTAATCTTTAGCGCAAACAACTTGATACTTTGAGGGAACATAGAATCTTACCCAGGGAATATACCAAAGTGGAGATGACAATAGGATTAGAGCCAAGCACCTATCCGTACAACCTGAAGAGGAGAAAAGAGATGAGATTGGCCCTACGCCTCGATTGATGACCTCAATTGGCTTTGTGCCTCTACTGACTGTATGCCTTGACCGGCAGCCTCAAACCTTACCCACGCCTTAACCGACGACACTGCAATCGGCCGAGGCCGAGGCAAATACATGAAATTGAAGTCCCCCACCTCTAATGGTAGGATAAACTATAGGATATCACTAGATTAAATGATACTGTATGATGGAGTCCTTTTCTCAAGCCTGACCATGAAATTGACAATATGCACTATAAGTGGGATAATATGATATTAGTGGTAGAGAATGAAAATTCAACAATGAAATGCAGTTTCCACAAAAATCAAGATTTCAACATCATGAATGCATTTTTTTAATATATATATATAGTGTAGATATATGCTGGAAAGGACGAGAAGGGTATGTTCTTTTGCCATTCTTATATTTGACCTAAACTTGTAGATAATAGGCATGTTGTGGGGTTTATTTCCTTATATTCATATGGTCCTGCCTATTTAATAGAGTCCAATTGGACTGTAGAACCTTGCTTAATAATTTTATCAGTCCTTTTTCTTGATATATTTATACGTTTTTAAGTGTGCAATCTGTGCATACATCTAGTTGAAGCCCTAGTTGTAGTTTAATTGAAGCGCTAGTTCTTGAATCTGAGGTGGGAAATGAAGGTTATAATTCGATAATACTGTTTGCTAATGATTTGCAATTGACTAGATAGTTATTCAAGTAGCTCCTTTTGTTAGTTGCTAAGTTCTGTAGCGCTATTGCAAAGCACCCATTTGTTAGTTTTCTATAAGTCACAACATCTTTATTTATGCTAACAAAGTGTACGAGAAGGAGCTCCGATTATTTCTTTTTGCAATCAAATGATCTACTCCAATCTCCCTTCCGCCGAAACTTATGGGGGAGAGGGGACTATATGATGAACTCAATAATTGTCAAAGTTCAATAATAAGTAAATACCCTTTTGTCCAAGCCTAATATCGGCTCTATCATTACATGTGCCCTATCACATGGGGATGCAACCTTTATTTGAATACTTATAAATACCCCTATATGATCATCTTGAGGTAGGTTGAATTTATTTAGCACTTTACTGTTTCCAATTATCTCCTTATATATTCTCTTGTTTATCAAAAATAAAGTAGGGCGTGATGCACTCCCACCAGCAATCCTCTTGCAGCATCTCCCTATAGCCATACGATCACAATAAAAAGGGCTCCTATTAATCAAAAGAAACATAAGAAAAGATTGAATGTAACAAAAAGGTCCAAGCATTATAGTTGGATAATAAAAATAACATATCAAAACGGAGGTATGCTATTGGAGAGTAAGGAAACAGAAGGTGGGGAGCAAAAGAGGAAGTACATGACACTTCACATTTTTACTATTTTAGTACATGACCCTTCAAAAATAACTTAAAATTATTTTATCCTATCAACTTATATGAATTATAACATCTAATGGTATTTTCAAGCAAATTTTCATTGAAAAGTTCTTTGCAGTCATCACCAAACCATTATGGAGTCTAGATTTCAATCATTATATAATCACATAAACACTTGTGCTCCTCATTGTTATCATTTTCAACCACTTTTTCTTGTTCTCGCACTGTGACTGACACTATTTACATTAAAAGTATCATTGCTTATTGTGTTTTCACCATTGATAATAAAAAAAATTACAAAATCTTTTGTATGATTTTGGAGACAAAAAGAGGGAGAAAAGACAAGAGGCGATGGTAGAGAAAGAGTTTTTTAGTAAAAATTTGATTTGAAATTATCAGTGCATTTGGATTACATCCATATTTGAGATAACTTGAAATCCTATTATGATAAGGATGATGATTATTTTGTATCTCTCCTAATTGGATTCCAACTATAATAGGGATGGAGATATACCTTTTAAATAAGATTATCTATCCCAATTAACGGATATCACAAACAACAAGATACTGTGTTCTCTCTCAAAATAGAATACACTATCCCTCATCTCTTTCTCTCTACGCCTCTCTTGGAATATCACCAAATTAGTTCTCCAAGGGTTTAAGGTGTGAAAATCCAGAAAATGCTTTGGTAGTATTCATTAGAACAAAAAAGAGTTTGGTGTAATTCCATTCGTAGAATTCGGGGAGGCTTGTAGGCAAGTTACGAATTTGAGTTGAATCAATTAATCTTTCGATGCCTTAAAATATTATTTATCTATGTGTGTACTCAATTTTCTAATAGTGGTATCAAAGCATGTATTTACCTCATCGTGTTTTAAATACCCGAATGCATGTATTTTTTATGCTTGATATTTATGAAAGAAAATTATAATTTAATTCAAGCATAAAAAATAGACGATGAGATTTGCACCATATGTTGTATTTGTGGTTATAAATACATGTTCTAATTTGGTGTAAATTGGGTCAGTCATTATGGAGCAATTTTTTATAGACTCATTTGATTTATGCTCAAAATTGAATTCATTTTTTATGTTGTTGATAATAATTTTTAGTACTATATTGTAGAGCATGAGAAGATGATTGAAACAATATAAAATTCATCAAAAACGGACTTAAAATGAGTAAGATATGATTTTTTGAAATTTTTATAAAAAATTAATACTCTCACCGGAAAATGCACATTCGTTGGAAATTGGTCGACCGATGCGGGAGAAGACACTGGATTTTGCTGACATGGTCATAATTATCTAGACATGAAGCACTAAATGTCAATCTAATTTTATTATTTATATGATTATGCATATTTTTCATTTATGGACAATATGTATTTTATTCATGGATCAATTATTTTTTATTGTTATCTTATTTAGTGGGAGATGATTACTAGTCTTGATGGTGAAATTTTCGATCTCATTGAATTATAGAAAATATTAAAAATTACTTGAATTTGGAATAAAAAATTTAGAGCAATATCTAAGTTTCGTGCAATTAATTTAGAAATCTTAAACTTATCACCAATTTTATTTTAAGCGAGCTGAGCATGAAAATGGACGAGTTGTCCGATATTGTCGTGACTTAAACGCATACAATATTCTTGTAGACTAAAAATAAAGTTTGGGCTTTAATTTGTTTAAGGCACAAACACAGGAATTTAAGTTGTCAATATTGTCGTGGCTTGGATGCTGGAAAAATACTAGTTGATCAAGAATAAAATTTGCGCTTTAAGTTGTTTAAGCTGTAAATACGGGATTTGAACAAATAGTTTAAGTTCTATTTGGGAATATGAGCTTACTCACGAGTGAGAGTTCTAGTTATCTTAAAATTATTTTTTGAGCTGATTTATGGATATTTATTACTTGTGTTGTTATTGATAAACATTGCCTAACTTGAGGTAGATTGTAGAAAATTGAGAAACACACAAGTAGGTGCAATCGTTGCTCAAGTAGGTGCACTCGTTGCTCATCTTAACTAATATAAACCAACTTAGGTTAATATTGAAAATAGCAAATGGTAGATTGATAAGAGCAAAAGTTCAAACTAGAACCATAAATTGATCCAATAAAGTGACAAAATGTGTCACCTTAGCAATAAAGGCAACTAAGTATCAATAAATGCCCAGTGCTACAATTGTAATTAGATAAGTCACGTCTCTTGTAATCGTATTGAGTTAAGTTTGACTATCTAAGAGCTCTCTCATTTTTTGGCTAATGTTCCCAAATCTCTCCTCATATGGATAGTAGATTTTGGTATAACAAAGCATGTGATTGGAGATTGAGCAAACATATAGACTATTATTGAGTGTTGTGCAGCCATATTTTGGTACATAAAAAAAGGGTAAGAAGAGCACCTCAAGTTCAACAGTTGGTGTGAACTACTTATTTGAGATGCACTAGATTTAATATAGTCTAAATTGTATTGATGCACTTGTAAGACATTAGTTTAGTAATTAGATTTGTCCATTTTTCATGTAAGAGACCTTTACGACATAGGTCGCTTTTTGTTGTGATACAATTTAACTTAAAATAGTATTTCTTATACTTCTTCTATTGATATTATTATTATTTTTAAATTATATTATGGCATGTGAGGTTAGGAGGATGACTGTAATAGCTGAAGGAGGCTTTATTGGCTAACTCGTAAAGGTCAACCTCCATTTGCACAATTTTCTCTAGCGGGAAAATCCTGCTGGAAAAAAGAGAGAGGACTACTTATCCTCTAGAGCTAGTCCACTTAAATGAGTACGGACTTAAGAGGGTGAGGCACTGAATGATATATTCTATTTTTCTATCTATTAGCGCTATGAGTTGGTACATTTCTATTTTCACTATCACTAGTCAGAAATGCTATATTAAGCGATTCTTGACAGAGGTAGAGAACATTAAGGAGTTGAACATTGAGGTTGAATGTACTAATAAAAAACAAGAATATACTAATTAGTTTGACACATGAATGAGGAAAATAGAGTTGCAAGTTGAATAATGATTCTAAACAATTTGCAGCTAAACAAACTTGCGAAAAGAGATGAATCAAACACTTCAGTTGACTAAATTTATGATGGCGCAAATTGATTTGTATCTCACTTAGGAAGATACAATCTTGACTGCAGCCTACATCATAAAAAGTGGATTCTCCAACCTTTTATGGGCTTTGATGTGGCAACAAGCCTAAAATAGTGGGTTTGTGCCTATGTAAGTTAAAGGAGGAGTGTTCTCAAAAGTGATGAACATATTGGAGGAGAAATGATACAAATTAAATTGCACATTGTAGATTTTGTCAAGGAGGATTTTTTTGAGCATATGTGAAGTCAAAGAAAATCTTAAACTATATGAGTTGCAAGATCCTTTAGGAGGTGCTTATTTTTTTTTAGCGGGGATGATGTATTTTAAAGTCATCTAGTAATCGCTGGGGTAGTAGAAGAGACCCTAAGTCAGTAGGAGTTTCTCATTTTAAAATGGACTTTTAAGTTCCACAAATAAAAAGGAGTGAACATAAGTTGTTTCTCATGGTCTATATGAGATTGAGTGGGTATCCTTAATGACTACTTTTATAGATATTGATGAGTCAACTTAGAACTTGTGACTTCACTTGATGCTTTAAGTGGATAATTGCTATGAAGAAAGAAAATGAGCCAAATGAATAAGAACAAAGTCTAAAAGATAGTTGATTTTCATCTAGTTGCAAGACCATTAGAAACATATGCTTTCTGAAGATCACGTGCAAAGCAGATGGGTTGATTGACAAATGTATAGCTTAATCAAGGGCGAAATATTTATGCCTAAAAGTGGAGTGTAATTTTTTTTGAGATGTTCTTCCTAAGTAGTGAGATTACCTCCATTCGCTAATATGCTATCAATTGTTGTCACTTTCTTCTAGGTTTTTCTTAGATGATTGAAGTTGACATATATGAATGAGGAGTTCATGATGAGATCTATGTGGATCGCCTAATGAATTTAAGAAGTGGGGCAAGAGCGCAAAGCTTTTTGCTCATAAAACTCCATTTGTAACTTGAATTATCATCCAAATAGTAGTGTTATTAATTTAATCTGATAGGCTTACGATGGTCGAGTAAAATCACTAAATATATATGTAAAGATAAATAAGAGAATTTATTTGTCTTTGTGTATGGGCAATAATGTGATGGCTATAATGGACATGAAGTTGTCACTACTTAGTAATGGTTGTCCTTTACATTTAGAACGGACATATGGAAAGTGGATGCATACTTGGTATTATGATATCTAGATTTTATATGCATTGTGCAAATCCTATTAACACTTCATGGTCAAAGATTATGTTCTTCGTTAAAAATAAATGCCTTGAAATGGAAGAAGAAAAGAAATACTACTTAGTATAGCATTGAAGAAAGTTTGATGTACACTATATATGTACTCGACTAGTCTTGTGCTTAGCGGTAATATTGGTAAGTGGATATCAAAGTGATCCTTGACACAATATGGTGTGATGTAGTGAAGTGGATACTTAGATATCTAAATAGAGTAGTATGAGATTAGATGGAGGCAATTTGGTATTTTGAAAGGATGTGCATTGTGGCGCACAATTGTTAGGTTGTTGTTATCTTTGTGATAGTAAAGGCACTTCAATGTATGTTTTGGACGCCGAGTATTGTTGGAAGACTAAGTATACTTATACCAGATATTGTTTTACCCATGAGAGTAGTGTGGTCGCTTATCCTTTTTACTAAGACTTTGTTCGAAAATATGCTCCAAAGGCATGAGTGTACTATGAGTTTACATAGAATTCTATGATTGTGGCTTGTGAGAACATTTAATGTTTAATGAGTATTCTTATTGTGTGGCTGACACTGGATTTTTGAGTTGTCACCAGGCTTTGATTGGCCCACTCAATGAGCAATCACCCTGGCACTTTAATAACGAGCAAGATAAGACTCATATATCATGAGAGGTATGCAAATGATCACCTTCGCGCTTGGAGCAGTGAGGAATGTAATACTTAGTCTTCTTGGCATGAGGCTAAGATGAGATCGTACTTGATCGATTATGAAGTAAGTCCAAACTTCATAAAAGTCTGTTTATAGCCGAATGTGCGAATTACTGGAATGCACTTTTGGAATGTGATTTCCAGTAGTGCGCATGTCAGGAACTTGAATATATTGACTAGACTAAGATTCGTATGATGTTTAGAGCATGGCATGCCCAAATTGAGTGGAAGCTCCATCATATTATGTATTTATACTCCATGTGCTTTGCGACGGCCTTGTAAGCGGAGTGACTGAATGGATCCTTGCTTCATCGCTGTGTGAGCCCTTATTATGTTTTTTAGTACCCCTTGGGACTCTGGACCGTGTCATGAGGTGTAAGTTTGATGATGCTACTTTAGTATGTATCCAATGATCATGTTTGATTCGGTCTATAGAAGCATGACTAAGAAAGTTTTCAAGACTAAGCTAATTGATATGAGGAGCCGAGGAAGAACTAAGTTGGTAAAGCACTTATGTTCTATGGCTCATAGGTCTGCCGACTAAGTCAAAAATGCATTTGATATAGTCATGAGCATAGATACATAGTTGAGAGAGTCAAGCATGCTCTACTAATTCAAGGATTAGAGATGTTTGATTTGTGCGACCACATAGTTTGGGGTACATAGCGAGTTTTGAGTTGTAGAGTTATGTTAATTTGGTGATGACTTAATATAACTATCCTTACCTGTTCTTTTCTCGATTGGTCGCATACCTTATTCCTTGTATGAAAGAAGGGACGTGAGATAAGAACTATGAGGATGTAATTTGAATGAGTCGAGTCAAATATGTATGAGTGAGAGATATTTGTGCATTTGGATTGCATCCATATTTGAGATAACTTGGAATCATATTATGATAAGGATAATGATTATTTTGTACAACTCCTAATTTAATTTCAACTATGATAGGGATAAATATGTCTTTTAAATAATATTATCTCTCCCAACTAACGGATATCACAAACAATGAGATATTTCGTTTTCTATCAAAATAGAATACACTCTCTTCTTTTTCTTTCTACATCTCTCTTGAAGTATCACCAAATTAGTTCTCCAAGATTTAAGGTGTGTGAAAATGTGATAGATGCTCGGGTAGTATTCATTGGAGCAAAAAAAAATCTTACGTAATTCCATTTGTAGCTTTTGAGAAAACTTATAGGTAAATTACGAATTCAAGCTAAATCGATTAATTTTCCACTACCTTAAAAAGATAATATTCACTCATATATTATTTTTCTGTGTACACTCGAGAAAATAACATTGAAAAGAAAGTATTGTAATAAATATTAGTGGAGGAGATACATGTTTTTAAATTACTTTTGCATATAATATGCTAAAATACTAAAATCAAATAACTGGGGAGCAGTGGCAGTTGATTCAATTGCGGTCAAGACTGCTCTCCTACGTGTAATAGTATAGATACATGTGCACATGTGTGTCTAAATGTGCATAGGTATGTATTTATGTATATGTTTATATATAATTTTATATACTTATATAAGCATGCATGTATTATGTATGAACGAATATTGCTTTGTCAAAAAATATACAAAAGCAAACTTTACATATGTATATATATTGTCATATTTTAGTATAGCAATCTTTTATTATGTATAAGTGAGGATGTGTATAATATTTTGATATGTATTTTAAATATAGAATCAATTATAAATACATATGCATGTGTTGTTGTATTAAAGTAACAATTATGTATTAAAATAGTACTTAACGTATATTTTTATGTTTAAATACATGTTTTGTGTATAACAGTTGTTAGTACAAATAAAAGTATACTAGTCATGACAAGGAAAGTTTTAATCCAATCCAATTGTATACTCAATTATTTTTGGACCTTGAGGAAAATAGAAAAAAGAAAAGTATCAACAAATAGTATAAAGTACTATTATTTGAAGCAAAAAATATAATTTCTTTGGTATTTTTCTCACTAAAAATTCAAGGACAAAACATAATTTAAATGAACTAAATAAAGAAATAAAAATAGTCTGCTTCAGTCCATATTTATAATCAAACAATTGAATGAGAAAGACGATTTCTCGTGAAATCTCATTCTACCTAATTTAACTTTCACGAAATGATTAAATATCTAAAGCGATAATACTTAGTATAGTCCAAACACTTTGAAAACACTATTTTCTTCACCTAACAAGTCTAGTATGATGAATGAAGGGCGAAATCAAGACTTTGACCCAAAGCAATTTGTATGCTGAATTTCAAATATTCAATTTATGGAGTCTTAAAGTCGTTGGGAAATGTTTCACGTTTTGTTAATGTATGTATCACACCGCTGTGTAAATATTTTGGCTGATCACGGATGACCTATATAACCATGCCTGAAGAAAGTAGTTATTTTGGTCGTCTTTTGTTTATAAATAATTTTTATATAAAAAATAGAAAAATACAAAAAAAAAACCCTAAAATAAATTTTTATGTCTGAAAACCCATAAAAATAATTTTCAATCCAAAAAACCAATTCCAGCAACTTTTTATTCGAAAAAGTTCAACCATTAACTTTTACACCATAAGACCAATAAGATTTTATGATTATTGGTACCTTTGGGTTTCTTATATTAAAAGAAATTGATGAATTGAATTCTTTTGATAGAATTTTTAAAAATTTTAAAATTAATATGTTGTATAATGATGATTTTTACTTATTTATATATTAAATACTAAATTATTGTATGTGAATTTTGTATTTGGATGAAACATGTTAATTAACTTAAAAATGACCTCTTTTGTTTTTGAGAGGATACCAAAAATCTAGAAAAATTCAAAAGTTAAATTTGTAATAAAAATTCATACAATTTATCAATTAGAAACCTTCCGAAAAATTCTATAAAAAAAAATAAAATCCAGTTCATTAAATTGTTGATCTAAGAAACTAAAGGTACTCTACTTTAGTTCAAAAATCATTAAACGCTAATAGTGTTGGTGTAAAAGTTAACAGATGGGTTTTTTTTTTTTTTTATGGAAGTTGGTGGACTAGGGTTTTTTATTTTGGTGATTTTTTATTTTTTTCAATTAGTGGTATGATATACATCAAGAAATATAAAATTTATCAAAAATAACATTTATGAAATAATTATGTAAAATTGACATTAAACCTTTTATATTTCACAAATGCCATCGAAATATTAATCTTAACCATTATCATTATCATTCTTAATTATAACTCATGAATACTAATAAAAAAATATACATGTTCAAAAATAATTAAAAAATATTTTTTTATAAATTAATAAATTATTTATTTATCGATAAATAAACAACTTTTTAATTTTTTTTTCTTAATCCCAATAATATTTATTTATAGATGTTTTATTACTGGGCGTAATAATTTGGAGTTCAAAATTGTACAAATTAAACAATTTCAGGTAAAAAAAATTAATTAATTACCTTAAACTAATTGGTTTGGGTAGCCACCAAAGTCAATAGTTAACACATTCTTTCGGATATCCGACATACCAAACTATCTGTCCGAATCAAAGTCCACCAAAAGTCAAAACTTTAGACCTCCAGAAAAAGGCACCTTTAACAATTTGTTTAAAAACTTGAGCTCGTTCCATGAATCTTACTTCAGTCAGTCTCACAATTTCCTCAGCCCACCAGAGAAAAGTCTTCCTCTCCCGACGAACAGGGAAAAGGGTACGAGGAAAAACTTATTTTTAAACTGATTATTCAGCGGAATAACCATCATCTCCTGCCGGGTCGGGTATCACCAAATGGCGGCGCTTCTGACCCACCCTCATCTTCCGACTGAAGATTTCCTTTCTGGGTTCTCACCGGCGGCGGATTTCCGGCATGGATTTGGCCGTTCGGTGAGTTCTCAGATGCCGGAGGCTGCGTTGGGAGGCGGCGGCACAGTGCACGTGGCGGTGGGGAAGTCGGTGGAGAAGACGGTGGCGTTGCTGCAGTGGACTTTCAGTATGTTTCCACGACAATTTGTTTGCTTCATGTTCATCGTCCTTCTCCGCTCATTCCAACTCTGTGTAAGCCTCTTACAACACACGCACATAATTGAATCTCTTATAGTTAATAATCTTGGGAGATTATTAATTATTAGAAGAATTATTTGTTTATATGTTTATGTAGTAGTACTGTTGTAAGCAGAAAAGATAATGATGCTTTTTTTTATTCTATAGATTGATTATTGTTAGAGTACATGTGCAATCAACTGATGATAGATATAGTTGACACTTGCCAAAGAAAAACAAAAAATACTGTATATATATATATATATATATATATATATAAAAGGAAGGAAAGATAGCAGAAATAAGATATGGGCTTGTCTTTGGCTGTTAATATTGTACTATTCAACCTGATAAAAGGACAACATTAAAATAAAATTATAGTATTAGTGGATAACTTTGCAATGATGATACGTGAAATATTAGCGGTAAACATTTTACGCCGTTGAAGATGATACACTGCGTCCCAAAATTATGGGATTAATTTGACTCAATATAGCGGTGTAGATGAGAGTTGAAAAAGTATAAGTTTTGTATCCTTTTACAATATTGCTCTTAGAAGTTGGTTAAGAGTTAGTTTGCCAAAAAATTTATTTTAGGAAATGAAGGCTTATTTTAAGACGTCCCAAATAATAGGTAGGATCAATAAATTAGCACAGAGAGTATATCATAACTAGCTAGGTTCATGGGTGCTCACAGTTATTCAATCAGACCTTTTCATTGAAAATAAACTTAAACAAAATAAAATGCAGGTGTATTGTATGAAGTTATATTATGCTGCTTTTTTCTTTTATATATTCTTTTTTCAGCAATAGCAGGTGGTCAAAAGATAGTTTACTTATCAGAAATTTGCTTGTTGATTTTCTTTCTTTGTTCTTTTCTTTCATTGTCGTTTTTATTATTGTGGTTGTTGTATTATTATCGTTATTATGGACATATCATGTTGCTTAAATGTCATGCAGTGGGCAAATTGCCAGCTAGTCGCGCAAATCCTGAAATGGTAGCAGCATTTAGAAATGAGGAGAGAGCAGAGACAATGAAGTTGTTATCTACTTACTTGATGACTTGCAGCAGATCAAGGGTATATCTCATCCCAAATCTATATAACATTTAACTGTGCATTATTTTTGTGTATCTCAGAGGATAAAAAATGGTTAATACAGAGTGAGATAGTTTTGTTTTTCTAACCTAGTTAGTTAACATTTTCTGAGGGATTTAAACAATGATCTTTGATTCATTATTGAGAATGGCATGTATGTTTAAAATTTCCTCTTCTTTAGCCTTGCGATGGTAGTTCTCGTTTTCTTTCCCCTTCAAGTGCGTACTGTCTGCCATGAACAACAACCAATTTTAGTGGAATGAATTGGATGAACTTTCATGAACTGTGATTCTTTCATAACTCTCCCTCCAGCGAAATAGCTTTTCCCAGTAATGTCCATTTTGTGAAATTGAAATCGCTGAACTTTCCAAATCGATTTGTCACTTGATTGGTATTTATCTACTTTATCTTATGTTTAAGGAACAAAGAAATAACTTGCCCATCCCACTTTAAGTTTTGATTTACTTTGAGTATATAATTTAAATATTCACCCACAGAATTGTGCCAAGTCAAGACACGACAATCACTATCTTAAATGGAGCATTTGCAATCAAAGTTTAGCATATGTATAGATTGTTTCTAACTACAATTAATGACCTTCAATAAGATATTATTTCTTTTAACATGATGCTTGCATAGTAAGTATAACTTAATGATACACAGTAAATATCCATGAAGAAAACAGAATAACTAGTTCTGCTAGAACACCGGAAATAACTTGTTTTCTATTGTTTGATTGGACTAGGAGTGAAAATCGGCATCTCTAGATCAAGAGATTATCCATTTAAGTGGTTTTCTCCTGTCTTCTTGGAATCACTAGCTATCATCGAATTAATCTGTACTTTAGCTTTCAGCCCTCCACTATACCTTATAATCCTTTGGGTGACCCTTGTTTCTATTAAATTAATTGTTTTCACTCAAGTTAAAAGTGATTCCATTTTACAATAGTAATGAAGTCTCCTGATGAAATGGTATATATTATATGCAGGTTAAACCAAGCATTATTACAAGTGAAGCTGATGAAGTTCAAAAAGGAATCGTGAATTTAGTACATCTACACACTATTAGGAAACTTGTTGTTGGAGCTATCCCAGAGTATGTTTCACTTTCCTCCTAAGTTGCTAATGGTCTACTTGGTGATGACCTCACTTTATGTGATCTGGCTGTTGAAGTCCTCAATGTGCTGAATGATACTGTTTTTACTTCTTGAAATCCTTCTTTGAGAGATTTTCAGTTCATATTCTTGCATGGATTAACAAGCTGTTGGTTCTGCACCCAAAATGGTGCCCCCCCCCCCTTTTTTTTTGTACTTTAGTTTTTGAAGATTGAAAAGGATTTCTCAGAACCCCATGAAAAGAACTTTTTTGTTTTGGGGGTTTAAATTGTCCATAGATCACTTCTACAATTTGTCTTTACTTTTTATCTGTTGTTCCCACGTATCCACATATTGTTTTGATGAACAAATTCAAATATGTTAAATTTGTGTTTAATGCATGATCTGACTTCCAATGGAATGAGATGACAGGAAATGAAAAAGACGAAACATGTCCGATACATGTAGGTGAGTCCGAGGAGTGTCGAGTTTATTTTCCATGAGATAAATGGAGTTGTTTGTGACAATCAATTATGTCATTATCTTCACTGGATTAGTATGATGACTCACATAGTAGTATCCAACAGTGTTACATTCTGAATTAAGAAATTTGAAGCTCCTTTGATTCTATCTAGTCACAATCAAATCTGAGAGTTGAGTTATCACCACTGTATTTCAATTTCTTGCATTTATGCTCCAAACAAGTTTACGAAGTTGTATTCCTTCCGTTTTCATGAAGATGAATATGGAACATCTCTTTGACCTTTCTTCTCTTTTTCATTCTGGGATAAACTTGACAGCTGTTAAGATATGCACCACTTTCTTGGTGAAAGCCTATTCAGTAATACAAAAACTGACTTAAGTTTTGTAAACGAATTATTTGGTTTGTTTTCCTTGATCTGCCTTGGGTACTTTTAACTGCCTTTGTTCCTTTAGTTATGTCATCCTCGTGCTCCAGTAAAATGTTATTTCTGATTGCTTGTGCTTTTTTTCGATAAGGATATTGAGAACAAAGATTTTTCCTTACAGTTATGCTTAATAATTGATACAGTTTCATAAAAGGGAAAAAGAGCTCCTGCAAGGCTTGCCATGTTGCAAAACATGCTCCTTCTTATTGTGAGATGTGGTTTGTCAACAAAGGAAAGCTGATCTGGACAAGACAAGGTTCTGCAAGCATTCGTCTACCAAGCTGTCAATTTGCTACTGCCTATACACAGAATCTATTATCTTGGTCCTTAAATTCTGGGCAGAATGAGGTTATTTTTCATCATAAAATTTCTTGTTCTAATTCTGCTAGGAAATTTAACCTGACATGGGAATAAAATTGGGTATAGGCAGAGGGATCTCAGACTGACATAACCTTATCCACCATTACACGATGTTTCAAAAGTACATGTGATCCGCTGTATAGCCATAGTGCATCTTCTTCAACAAGCCTGAGCTCTGGCACTGGATACGTCACTTCTGCGGAACCAAGAGTATCTTCCATCTCAAGTGCAAAGACTGTGGAAGAGTGCTTATGCATTCAGCTTGCAGAATTAAAAGGGGAAGTTGATGAATCGAAGGATGAAGCATATCTAAAGCTCCTAGAGCAAAAACAATTGGAAGCTGAAGCTCTGGAAGCATTTAATAAGGTGATAGTGAAGTCGATGTACTTATTTTCTCAGCTTCATCTTATCATAATAGCAGTCATCACAGTAAGCAATACCATAAACTTTTAATGTTAAGAGTGAACTTCTTAAGGTATTTGGGGTTCTGTGAAAGTATTGATAACTTGAAAAAAGGAACTGTCATAATTTTAATAGAGTTTTAGCATATTGTGGTCATCAATCTTAATACAAGAAAATCCTGCTATGATCTCTTAGGTTAAAGCTTTGGAAATGGCTCATTCTCACGAAGTAAAACTACGAATGGATGCCGAGGATGCACTTAGAATTACAATTCAAGGACAAGAAAGGCTCTTAGAAGAAAGAGAGAAAATAACTCAACAGCTACAGAAGACCATGCGGAATATAGCTCTCCTGGATAGTCGTGCACAGGAAGCAAACCGCAGACGTGAAGAAGTTTCTGGAGACTTGAAGCTTATTCAGGCTTCCATTGCAACTTTGCGGAAGGAGAAGCAGAAACTTCAGGGACAGAAAATTGAAGCCACGAGATGGCTTGATAGATGGAGAAGTCATGAACAATGTGAAGATGCAAATGAGAGCAAATTTATTGGGTTGATGGGAGATACATCTGAATTGCCAGAGTTCTTATTGTCAGATGTAGAGGCTGCTACATGCAATTTCTCTGAGAGTTTCAGGATTGGGCAGGGAGGGTATGGAATTGTGTACAAGGGGGAAATGTTGCACAAGACAGTTGCTATAAAGAAGCTGCATTCATACAATATGCAGAGGCAAACAGAGTTCCACAAAGCGGTAAATCCTCTGTTTCTATCTGTCTCTCTCTCTATACATATATATATATCACCATTCCAAGCGTATGTAGAATCGTCATTTAGATCATTTTTTTCCCTTTTCACTTTACAATTGTTTGACACTCTGTCCTTTGGAACATGAAGTTTCAAGTTCTAGGCAAACTACATCATCCTCATCTTGTGGAATTAATTGGAGTATGTCCAGAATCCTGGTTGCTTGTTTACGAATATTTGCCTGGTGGTAGCCTTCAGAATTACCTTTTTAACAACGACATTAGTGCCCTCAACTGGAAGATCAGAGCACAAATTGTGGCTGATATTGCAAGTGGCCTTCTATTCTTGCATTCTTTCAGACCTACAAAGATTATACATGGAAACTTGAAGCCTGAGAATTTCCTCCTGGATTCTGAAAACAGGTGTAAAATAAGTGATTATGGGGATAATACGCTTTTAGCCAGCCAAACCTTCCGCTGCCCTAGTTTTCGTCATTGTTCTGGATCTAGTGGAGTTAGCTTATATACAGATCCTGAATCTCATAGAACTGGAGCACTAACCCATAAGTCTGACATTTATTCATTTGGGGTAATCATACTTCAGCTAGTTACAGGAAGAACTCAGGGAGGACTAGTTGGCGAGGTGCGCAGGGCATTATCAAATGGGAAAGTAGCATCCATCTTGGATTTATCTGCTGGAGACTGGTCGTCATATGTGGCTCGGAGATTGGTGGAGTTGGGATTGCAATGTTGTGAATCGAACAGTAGGGATAGACCTGAGCTGACTCCACCTCTTGTTAAGGAGCTGGAGTGTATGCCTTTCTTGGAAGAGCAAACAGTACCATCTTTTTTCTTATGCCCGATTCTTCGTGTAAGTAGCATTCTTGCGTAAACTATAGACCAATGAAATCATTGCATCTTGAAATTCAAGTAAAATTAATTGTTTATAATCCAGCGATCATAGTGACAACTTAAACTGTTTGCATGCTAAAGGCCTCGTCTCTATTTTAATTTAGGTTCATAGTTAACTACATTTTTTGAACATAGTAGATGGCAAACCTTTGGATGATTTTGGTGTCTTTTGTACCGTGTACTTTCTTATTAAGAGTAGGAATTATGCTTGGATTGTTTTCAGCATTCACTTTTGCCTTCTTCTTGTTGTGCTCATGTTACATCGGTTTCATTTCAGGAAATAATGCATGACCCTCAGGTGGCAGCCGATGGGTTCACCTATGAGGGAGAGGCCTTGCGTGGATGGCTGGAAAATGGCCATGAAACTTCTCCGATGACAAATTTGAAGCTAAGCCACTTAAATCTAACTCCCAACCATTCCCTGAGGCTTGCTATTCAAGATTGGCTTGCAAATCTTAAAATCACCTCATGATGTGTTCCTTGTCACTTAGCATGTGAATAATGTAGAGCATTCGGAGTTATAAATCTATTCATAGATTATTACTGTAGACTTGTCATTGGCATCTTTCAAACCTTGTCACAAATAGGCAGTATAGCAGCTTATTATTTATTTTCTAAGCAACTATAGGAAAGACAGGAGATATCTCTTCACCAGGGAGCAATTGGAATCTATTATTTGTACAGTTGAATACAAAGTTCCTCTTTTTCCTTGTCTCTTATTATTTTGCATGGTATCTGAATACTGGACTTGCTATTTTCTTGGAACATAAAATGCAAATATTCTCCTAGCCATGTGCTAGCTCCTGTCAAAACCTTTGGATGCTGCAAAACATGCAGAGGATTTGTTTGTTAGGGCCTTTGCTAATCTAACTTATTGACTGTAATTGTGAGTGCTGAAAACCATTGCTTCAGGGTCTTCCTTCTCTCGCGCCTGGCTCTGAGCCGATGAATGTTGAATGGACTTGAAGAGGGCTCACCTCCGTGACATTAATGCTGATTTGCAGTTATGTTTAACCTTAGACATCACTACAGTCAGTAAGACATGTTAAGATGGGCTTCTGATTTTTTACAAATTAATATGGACAATAATTAGTTCAATTAGACATCGTATTTTTCAATTGTTTCAATCTAATGCAGGCTGTCTGGTAATATTCATTTCCCTTTGTGAAATGAACACACTTTTTTTTTTAAAAAAAAAAGCAATATATCTTACAACTACCAAACTTAAAATTGGAAAAAAACCCTCAAAACAACTGCAATTTTGGCTTTAATGACAAGATCAAGATACACAATCATAGAGGAACACACTGATGCTCATTCAATTTACCATATGCAAACTGTGCTCCACTCAAGTTTAAATATTTGGGTTGCTCAATAGGCCTACAAGTGTGATCAGGAATGTGCGCAGTGAAATAACAAGAAGAAGCCTATATGTTTTCAATCAGCCTCGGGTCAACTGAAAAATAACAGCAGTGGACTATGAATCCACAGGGGTGTCGCACTTCATTCCAATTCTCAACATGCCTGCAGCTCATCTGCTGTCGAAAGCAGTGACATGGCTGTTAGATGCTCAGCATCATCAAAGGGATGATGATCTCCCATCGACATATTTATCCTGGACTTGTCTTTCTGCTCACCCTTTAGGGGCTTTGACTCCGCCGTGCAGTTCCAGCTTCCTTCATTTAATTCCCTCACAAGAACTCGCTCATTCGGAGCCAAATTTTCTTTGGAATCTACATGAGTACTGAAACTTTCAGGGCTTAAATTCTCCATTTTCGGATTGGTAGGGAGAATTGGCTTCTCTGTTATTGTTTTGATCATAACATTTTCATTCGGAACCGAAAAGAAATCTTCTTGATTGGTGTGATCATTGAACTCTGAATTGCATCTGTCAAATCCTTTTAGTGATGATTCTTGCAGTATCTGTTGCCCTGATGAATTCCTCAGGCAGAAGCTACCAAATCCTTCAATCCCTCTTGAAATTTTCCGGGCCTTATCTCTTTCTTCTTTGAGAAGAGGGCCTTTCTCAAGCAGCTTCAATATCCTTTCAGATTTCTGCCTCACATTCAGACCCCAGTTAAATCTGAAAATAGACAAGAAAATTACTATAAATTTCACTGCAGAGGAAATAATACTCCCCTGAAGAATTTTTTTGCTATCGTTTTCTTTATTGGATGTTCTAAAATAAGACATCACTGACTCTCAACCACTACATTTTAGGCAAAAGTGTAGAATACACAAACTTTTAACTTTCTCAATTCTCATCTAAAACTCATCTAATGCTCTTATCAAAAATTTCCCATAAATTTTGGATGGAGTGAGTTTTACAGATTAATCAAAGGAAACATTAGTATATTGCAGAGTAGTCAAATACCCTTTCTCATCAATATGCTGGAAGCTCTCCATTTCTCTGATAACATCTCTGTCACTTTGAAACTCCTCTGCAACTCTCTCAGGCCCATGAGTCAACAAGTGTTCCAGCACAATCAGAGCCTTGTATGATGCCCTCCAATTTCTCCTATCAAATCTTACTAATCTGCAACATATGAAAAGATCCAAGATCCAATCAAAATAAAACCATAAAAAAAAATAAAAATCAAGTATCAATGTTTGTGATAAGGCAATAAAAATGGAATCCAATTAAACCTTTTGTGCAGGATCTCCACAATCCTCCAATAATCATCCACTTCAAAAGCTGCCTTTGATATCATCTTCAGGGTTCTGGCATCTGGCCCTCCTGGATTCCCATTTGTAGCTTCTTCTGCCAGTCTTGAAAAGAAAAAACAAAAGTAATAAAAAAGAAAGAAATCATATGGACGCCTCCAATGGATTCTTTTAATACCGATCAGTGAGTGTGTCAGACACACATCCCAGCACAGAATTTTTGTGAAGGAAAATTTCAAACAAACTCAAAATCAATATTCCACAAAGATCACAAACATGGTAGAGAGACTCACAGTTGTGCTGGTGTGACATCGGTCAAGGCCAATCTTGCAGTTTTGATCTTCTCCTTGAGGAAGAAAGAAGCCTGTTTCTTGAATTCATGAAAAATAGGTCCATTCATACTGCCACTGTTACTGATGCTACCTAGGATTGACATTTTCTTGATAAGATCCTAAAGGGAAAAGAAGAAAAAAAAGACAACTACTACTACAACAACAGCACAAACTCCTTATGATTGTCTACTAGTTTCCTGTTTGATGCAACTTTGCTGCAAAGCGGCTGTTGCATATGAAATTGGAGGAAAAGTAGTGTGAGAACCAAAGGGAAAGGGGCAGTTGCCACTTGGTGGCAGAGGGAAGAAGACAACTTCAAAACAGCCTTCACTATTAATAATGAAATAGAAGAGGTTTTTTGTATGTAGTAGATAATTCAAAGGAGTCGGAGTTTACGAGATGAAACAAAGTCGTATATAGATAAATGCATGTGGAAAGATGAGATTTGAATTCAATACTCACAAAGTAGTATTAAAATATACGAGTGTCAACATCTCAAATGGGATTCCGGGCTTTCATGTTTGAATTTGAAAATTTCCTCTTTCTTGATGACTTTCATACATACGGGATTATTCTTTGGGTGAAGTGTGAACCGTGAGCATTGGTCCCGGTCACCCAAAGACCCTTGAGTAATAGGCCTGGTTTCAGTTCCCTTGAAGCCCTTAGACTTGGATAATATAGGTCAGGTGGTTCTCACCACCTTGCCGCCTGGCCCCCCAAACATGTTCGTAAGCTAGACTCAGTTGATTATTTAACCTACTAGACTGAGAGCAATCTTTCTGATTTATATAAATAAATAAATACATACATATATACATATATATGCACACATTTATTGGAAAAGAAAGAGGCCTTTTTAACTAATTATTATAGTTTTAAATTTTTTTTGCACAATTTCATTAATTGATTGAAATTTTTGATTTTTTATTCACTCATGATCTGGCCTGGTCAACCCGATCATGATATTGAGGGAAGGGTTCTCAAAAAACTCTGGATCCAATAGCGTAAAGTCGCTCACTTAGTGGGCGACACAGGCTGCAAAGCTACTGTTACAGTGTAAAGTTGCTCGCTAGATTGTTGTGGGTGACTTTGCACTGTAGACTACTGCAACTTTAAAGCAGTCGAGCGACTTTGCCCACCTACTACCTCATCCCCAACTACCCATTTCTATAAAACACCTTCCTGATCAATTTGTTTCCTCCAATTTCATTAGGAGCTTCATTTTTTTCATTTCTTTCTCATGTTCTTCTTCTGTAAATTTATTCACCCCAATTTTAATTTTTCTTCTTACCACAGTTTCAATTTCTTTAAGCAACAATCGGATCAAACTATTCTTTATTATTGTTATTTTTTTAAAAGTACAATTATATTATTTTTTTATTTTTTTTTAATAAATTTAGAATCTATTATTGTTTCTTATTTTTTTAATTTATTTAATAGGTTGTTGATTTTGAAAGCGACGGAAATTTTAACCTTGGTAGACTTTAAGTACAGGTGTCAGATTTTAATTATATCTAAATTATATAGTTTTTGTATTGTTGTGCTTCTACGTAAAATTTATTTGTTGTTTTATTGTACTAGATTAGTTTAGTTGAAAAAAATAAACACTTGATATTTAATATGTTGATTAATCGATTTAAGATGTGTAAACGATTGCAATCATACCGTTAGATATTGAATTAATATTGTATTTATTGATGCATATTTGTTATTCAATTATTTGATGCATGATTCGAAAGTTATAACTAAGTAACTAATTGAAATATTAATAAATAAATAGAAACTTCTTAATTATTATAATAAAATAATAATTAACTAACTAATTAAAATAAATAATTATTTGTGAATGCATTTATTCAAACTAAATATTTTAAAATTCAAAAAAATAAATTAATAATTATAAAATTAATTTTAATGAATAATAATTTTAGTTAATTAGGAATGATAATTATTAGAAAGTTCTTAATTATTATTTTATTATAATAATTAATTGAAATTAAATTAATTTTAATGAATAATAATTTTAGTTAATTAGGAATGATAATTATTAGAAAGTTCTTAGTTATTATAATAAAATAATAATTAACTAATTAATTAAGATAAATAATTATTTATGAATGCATTTGTTCAAAATAAATATTTTAAAATAAGAAAAATTTATATTAATAATTATAAAATTAATTTTAATGAATAATAGTTTTTGTTAATTAGGAATGATAATTATTAGAAAGTTCTTAATTATTATAATAAAATAATAATTAATTAACTAATTAAAATAAATAAATATTTATGAAATTCAAAAAATTAAATTAATAATTATAAAATTAATTTTAATGAATAATAATTTTAGTTAATTAGGAATGATAGTTTTTAGAAAGTTCTTAATTATTATAATAAAATATTAATTAACTAACAAATTGAAATAAATAATTATTTGTAAAAATTAAAAACTAAAATAATAAATATTAAATTAATTTTAATGAATAATAATTTTAGTTAATTAGGAATGATTATTATTAGAAAGTTCTTATTTATTATAATAAAATAATAATTAACTAACTAATTGAAATAAATAATTATTCCTGAAATTAGAAAAATTAAATTAATAATTAATAAATTAATTTTAATGAATAATAATTTTAGTTAATTAGGAATGATAGTTATTAGAAAGTTCTTAATTATTATAATAAAATAATAATTAACTAACAAATTGAAATAAATAATTATTTGTGAATGTATTTATTCAAAATAAATATTTTAAAATAAGAAAAAATTATATTAAAAATTATAAAATTAATTTTAATGAATAATAGTTTTAGTTAATTAACCTAATATATTTTTAATTTTGAAGTTATGTCAAATTTGAGCAAAATCGCTGTTGTGGTGCATTTTATTGGTCAAATTCTATAGAATGATTATTTTGTGACGTATGATCGTCTTACAATTGAAGTTAGGAGGATATCTCATAGAATATACTATTCGGGGTTATTATTGATGTTATATCAGATGACGGCCATTGATAATAATCAGTACTTATTGAAAATATCCGCCAAGTACAGTGAAAATAATATACCGTATCTAATATTAATCAACAATGATGAAGATTTGTGGATTTTCTTAGATCCGGAGGTCAGAAATCAATCTGTACGCCTTTATGTTCAAGTTGAACAATTGCAGCCTAATATTATACCCGATATCCCGACAAACAATAAGTATTACCAATATGTATCTTATCTAAGAGATAATACCGCCATTGATTTGCCTACAATCACGCAAATGATGGCAAGTGTCAGGATTGAAGATCACTGTGTAGTTGTTTCAAGTTTCAGTCAACATCATAATGTTCAATTTAAAAGTACATCTGTAGAAGCGGCGGATGTCGGATCAGCCGATGAATTGCCCGACCTAGTGGTCGATAGTTTAAGGCACGTGTGCTCAAACTTCAACAAGCGGTTCAAAAACATCAAATTGAAAGACATGGCATATAATGTTGGTTCAGCATTGAGACCTACACAATTCGTGAACATCATAGAATAGATCAAGAGTCTCAGTAAGGATGCATATGCATATTTGGATAACATTGAAAAGTCTCAATGGATCCTCTCTCACGATGAAGGATAGCGCTATGGCATAATGACAACAAACTTGTCGTAGAGCTTTAATGGAGTGCTAAAAGGTGCTAGACGGCTCCCAATCACTGCTATTATTGGGATGATATTTCATCGCTCTATAAAATATTTTTTTGATCGTACATCAAAGGCTCGTCAAATGATTGAGAAGAACCAACCGTGGCCCGATGAAGTATTAAGACAATATGACACTTTGTAGAAGCAGTCCATAGAACATACTTACACAGAGCAATCTGCTTTGGTAATAATAACCCAAGTCGGATCATCAAATATTTATACATACGTTGTGAAACTGAAGTTGTCGGAATACTCATGCGATTGGTGGAGGCACACTGGAATTCCATGCTCGCATGCAATGCAAGTTTGTCAATATTTTGGGATTAACCCTATAGTTTTCATGAAATCGTACTACAACACTGCCTCTTATGTGGAGACATATAGTGGCAGGTTTGAGCCATTGTCAGATGAAAATTGTCAGGACACCCCATCTTTTGAGTTGTGCCACAATCCATCTTTGCGAGTTCGAAAGCGTTGTGGATGAGGTACTACTACTTGAATCCCAAACAAGATGGATTGGCTTCAGACGCGTGCTAGACAACAATATTGTGCAAGCCAACAAGACGATAGATCACAACGTAGGACAACTAGTCGACGACATAGATGATGTTATTAGAGACTAGTACAAATAATTATTAGTTTGTATTATTTTTGAGAAAATTAATCGATGACTTGTTAAATGAATTTATTTCATATGATATTAATAATTTTTATCTGTCATTTGAGTTGACTTGTTTGCCACATGATTCATGATTTGACTTATTTAATTTTATACAGTTATTTAAATTTTGTATATCATTATGAATGATATGTTTATTTTACAACTTGCATTATTAATTAGGATTATTATTGCATGATGGACATTTCTACAGTTTATGGTCCCCGAGTGACGACGGTTCTTTGTAGACAAGCATATCACCGATCTGAGGATGTGTTTTTGGGTTCTGTAGATAGCATCGTATCCGTTAGATATAAAGTTGGATTATTTTGGAGACTTGATGACGGTGATGATGATCCTGATCTCAGACTGCATTATAATGTCATTCATATGTTATTTAGCATGGGATTCTATGGAGTTTATGGGTATGGGTATTTTGATATTGATCATCACTTGATCACCACACTTGTTGAGAGATGGCGACCCCAGACCCAGACCTTCCATTTTCAAGTTGGTGACTGTTATATTACAGGATGTAACAGTCAATTGGGGGCTACCTATAGAGGGAGAGCCCATTACTGGCATGGTTATTAAGAGATCGAGACCATAGTGGCAACAATATTGACTCCATTATCTAGAATGCACACTTGACGAGGAACATTTGCATGGTTCACGTATTATATTAACTATCATCATGGATTAGCTGATAGCCTATCTGATGGCAACCCAGATGTAAATGTCGAGAGATATGCTCGAGGATGTGCTTTGATTCTTTTAAGCATTGTTATGTGTCCAGATACATCATGCAACAAGGTGTTATTTCTCCTAATCATTAAATATACAAAGTAAAGGTATCAACTTTGACAAATTTGACAAAGTTGCTATCTAGGATAGTAACTTTACATATTCAATTTGTGGTATTTGTGTAAAAAAAATTAAAACTACAATAATTTGTTAAAAAAGCCAAAAGAAATATGTATTTTGTTTTAGTTATTTTATTCTTAGGGTAAATTATAAATTTTTCCCATGCAAAACAAACCACGATAAGAAAATACTGAAAACCCCCTATGTTAAGAAAAAGTTCCCCAAAAAATCCCTCATTTGTCAAAGTTAAAAGAAAATTATACAGCATGTGCGGGCTATGCGAAGATGATTTTTTTTTCCGTGGGTTTTGACTGAATTGATCATGTTAATTGTTCAATATGCCCTTCACCCTCTGAAGTTCATTTAAACAATATTTTTCAACCTTTAAACTTATTTCATTCTTAATTAAAAATAAATATTAGAATTTAATATTTGTAAATTTAATTGTAATATTTTTAATTATAGAGTTTCAGGTATAATGTTATATATAAAGCATTAAAAAAATTAAAACCATCCTTTTATTTTTAATTATAAAACTTAAAAACTAGAATATCCATGCAAATTACAAAAAATTCAATAATATTTTATTAAAATTACAAAAAATTTACAAAAAAATCGAAAAAATAACCAAAATGCTTAAAAATTTACAGAAATCTCACTAATATTCCATTAAAATTATAAATAACATCACAAAACATACATAAAATTACAAAAAGAATATAAGAAAATTCCAAAAATAATAGACAAATAATAAAAAATTTATATAGAAATTTCATTAGTATTCCATTAAATTTGAAATAAAATTACAAATCAAACGTAAAAATACAGAAAATTACAAGAAAATTGATAAGCTCACAATTTGATGCAACTTTGATACCCTTAATACATGATCTTGATGTGTTTTGCTATATATTTTAATGTTAATTGTACTTAGTTTTGATAATTTTTGGTGTAGGGATAATTTTGGAGATGATGGGTGAAAAGAAGAAAATGTTGAAAAAAAAAAGAGGAAATATCTTGTGCTTAGGCGTCAATTGCAGAGTGTAAAACAGATCTGATTGTGCCTAGGCACCAATGTAGTGCCCAAAACTAAATGTTTGTTGCTTAGGCGCCATCTAATCATGCCTAGGCGTCGAGTCGCATAACAAATTAATTTGATTCCATTTGATTATTGTTTTGATAAGTGGCATGAAATGGGAGTTTTTAATATTTTTATTATTATACATACCTTAGATACACATATTACATCACTCCCTATTAGATACACAGTTCTTATTTAATACACACTCTCATATATCTCATCACAATCCATATAGCACACACACTTTTGACACACACAATTCTCTCAATTTTCAAACACTAGTCTATACACCCATTGAAGGTGGCTGAGATTGGGAGCAAGGGAAGAAGAATTTCACCATGGGCTTGGAAAATTAATTGAAGATTTGAAGAATCCAAGCTTGGGTTGTAATTTTCCTTTCTCATTTCTTGCAATTTTTGTTTAGTCTACTGTAATTCTGAAAATCTATTATGGATGTATCCAAATTGTATTTGATCTTTGAACTAAATTTTCTTAGTCAATGCTTGGAAATCCAATCTATAGATTTATAAGTTAAAGGCTTGTTTACGATTAGATGACGTTTTAAATTGTGTTGATCATGTATTATGATCTTAATATCTTTTGAAGTTTAGCCAATTTTAAATTGATCTTTGTTGTTGTGATTGAGATCGAGAGATAGTGTTGCAATAAGTGCTCATGTAATGTGTATCATGACCTAATTAATATAGAGATATAAAATTATTATTTGCAATAGTTATAGACATAATTTAATTATTTAAAAACTAGTGGAGTTCATTGAACTTAATATATTATTAATTGGTTAAACCTATAATAGAGATGTTATCGATTGCCTCTTAATAGTAGAAATTGATAGTCTCGAGAGATTTTACCAATGTAATACCCAATCATCACACTACTCACTTGACCAATGTGATTCATGCATTACATGCTACTTATATGCTAATTTGTATTAACATTTACATGACATCTTATATAACATTCTTAATCGTTAGACCTCTAATACTATCACATGATATTAGTGGTTGAAATCTTATAACTTAAGTAAGAAATTCAATATTTAGATAAGAGAAAGAATAAATTGGTCAATCTATTGAATATTCATAGGTTATATGTTATAATTTTAGAAGTAATTAAAGGTATTACTAGTAAGCTAATATGTTTCGATTCAACTAGATCAATGTATTTTAAAGATATACATCCATAAACTAATAATGCTTAGGATATTAAACATGATGTAATTTGATTTAAGTGTCATATTTCAAAGTCCATATGTGCATATGATTTTAGAAATGAAAACTAGACAATCTATTTAAGAATCGGATGTCAATCGATTTAAATATCGAAACCACGATTAGGAAATTATGGTAGAATTTATTATCCGATCGTACGAAAATAAAAATAGGTTGTAAATAAAGGAATAAATACTGAGAAACACCAGATTAGAACTGTGTAAGTTGTGTATAATATCATATTTAAACCACCATTTGACACCTTAATCTTTATCACCTCATGTTTTCTTATTAAGCTTAAGGTAACATCTCAAACTAATACCTCAAACCCTTCACACTTAAGCCATGACCAGACCCTCATTTCAGTCATTTTCAGCTTCCAAACACACCTTAAGCTCTCCAAGTTCTCCAAATTGATTCCAAGTTGAAATAAAAGCAAGAAAAGTAAAAGAGAAGTGATTACAATCAAATTTAACCTCAAAATCTGCATAGGTAACACTTATCTATAGTTTTGTCTTTGGTTTTCAGATTATTCTGAATGGGTTTATTGTTTATTAAGCTTTCAATATCTCTTATAAAAGTGTTAGGAGGTTTTTAGTTAGACTTTGGTGTACAAAAAAAGGTTTTTGATGACAAACACTTAATAGAAAATACTTATGGTAAAAACTGTCACCTTACTATTTTCTTGTGTTTTAGGCTTCAAACATATATCATATGCTGAACGAAACCTATAATTATTACCATTTACATGTCTATATATGAGTTAAGAGTATTGGAATGAATTTGGATATGTTAGAAATTGAAATAGAGCATGATATTGGAGAAGCACTCAAATTGTCAAAGTAGCAAAATCTGTTTTGGTGTGTTGTGAAAGAGACTAAAGTAGGGGAGCTAAATCCATGAGTTTTGGCAAGAATATGACCTGGTTGTCTCTTTGTATATGTTATCTAAGTGTGCTGAAACTTCAGGAGTGATTGAATATACTTAAGGGTGCTAAAATCATTAATATCATGAAATGCGCAAAATTATCATGGTAGAAAAAATCTATTTCAGTATGCTGTGAAGGGAGCTGAACTTGAGAAACTATATCCGTGCTTTTTAGCCATTATATGACATGGTTATATTATTTTTTATGTTATCTAGGTGTGATAAAAATTTAAGAGTAAATGAATATGTCTAAGGGTGTCAAAATCATCATGCAAATTAATGTGGCAGCAAAAAAATGTGAAGTTGTGAATTTGTCCCATTTGGTTCATTAACATGTTTCAGCATAAATGTGGTGCGTTTGATCCCTAAAATTTAGGGAGATATTATAACAGTTATAATACATTAATTAAGTGATGTTAGTATACATTTAAGATGTGGAACAAAGGTTCGTAAAAAGTTGCATTTGGTTATAGTTTCTAAGTGGTAAGGTTGTTTAGTCAAATTGAGATTCAAAAACTTTATACTAAATTAGGTATAATGAACTTGTTAATTGAGGATGGTGATTGATATCTTATATTTTTACAAATTATTCCACATCTAGGATTGGGGAGTAATACTTAAGAAATTTAGAAGTAACACAACCAATCAAAGGTAAGTGAAAATTCATTTGCAATTACAATGCATGGGCATAGTATTTCTTGCCTTATCTATATTAAATGTGATCCTTGTGTCTTGATGAGTGTATTATGAGTATTATAAATATTTTATAGGGCATACGTTGCTTGGATGATGGGATATAGAATCTATTGTCATTGAACATATCATTCATCAATATTTATACGTACATGCATAACATGTGCTCTCAATTGAGGTTTTACATGCATGACATTATTTTCAGAAAGAAAATATTTTGGTTGGCCACTACTAGTGTATTGAGACCTATGTGGATTATTTATATGATATTTTTGGGGGCCATGAGTATTACTTCTCGGATGATCATAGGGGTGGACAGGGGGTGTACCTCTGGTGGTTATGAGAGGGTGGACCACTTGATTGTGCCCTTATCGACACCGTTGGTGGGAAGACTTCTAGAGGATCACAGAGAAAGACAAAGGGTGGACCTCTAGTGATTCCAAGTGATGGCCCCCGAATTGTGTCAATCTGTTTATAGTCATGTGATTATTGATATTATTGAGAGCTCTATCCGGTATATAGTAGGTGGGTCAAGGCCCAATGACGAAAAATTATTTTGAATGAACTATTTTTGATGCATGAGTTTGTATTTTTATCATGATCTCATAGAAATGCATTGCATATGTGTTAGATTATCCCTTCATCATGCATGATTTTCACTTACTGAGCATTAGCTTACATAGTTCATGCATTGTAGGTAAGCATGGTGATACCTGAGACTCTGAGGCTTATTAGGCTGGTTGTTGGAGCTCCTAGAGGCTTTTGAGGATCACTGTACATGGATGATGACCTGGTGGGTTGTGTTGTGGGCATATTATAATTTTTACAATTATTATTATTGTGTAAATTGTTGTCTATATATAAAGGGTTACAAGATGCAAAATATCCTTACTTCTTTCGAAATTATAGGCTATTATTTTGGCTTTTGAGTCTTTCGTATTATAACTTTGGGATGTTGTGTCCTATATTACTCTTAAAATTTTATAATAAATAAGTATGAGAATAGTGTGACTGTGATGGGTGTTGTGTTTTTATTTAAACGGTGATTTTTCTATATATAGGTTTATATGTGAGAAAACACTTTTATTGTTTCTCAAAGTACTACAATTGACAAAAAAAAAATTATATATACACATGTACACACATGTGCTACCTTGTAAAAATTATTGTTATTTCAATATCTATATTCAGTGTTGGGGGTGTTACAGAGTGGTATCAGAGCCCGTTTTATGATTCTATAGACTGTCCGTGTACATGATCTCTGAAATTGTTGGAGCATAATCATTCCAATAAGTTTTATTTGTTGTATAATTCATTTTGTATTTCATGAATTATACTGGCTATGTGTTTTAAAATTTTGCATAAAATAATATTGATATAGGCTCATCAGTAGTAATAGGTACAAAATTTATGGTTGGTATTCTATCTTTAGAGCAACCTATTATCTATTATCCACTAAGTATGTAATAAGACTAAATAGGGTACTTGATATGTATATGAGATCAATTATAATGTTTTAATTCATTTTGGAGGTTCAAAACCAACTAATTAGATTTTAAGAGCTTTAGGTTAATTTTGTTATATTGACTAGGATTATGATATAACCTTTTATGTAGATTGATTTATTGAGAATTATATATTGTGGATTATTTAAGGATTATTAAGGTTTTTAAATTCTAGGTGATGAAAATTTAAAAATTTTAGGGAGACCATGGCAAGAAAATATTTACTATTTGCAAAAAATAAAGAAGATTATCAAATTATAACTTTCTATAGTTACCGTGAAAGAGAATAGTAAGAAAGAGTTATTATCGATCTTTGGGTTGTGTTAGAATTTTTAGAAACGACCAAAGTTTACTAAAAAAATCCATTTGTGTGATCTTAGATCTCTTGATATATGATGAAAAGAAGTTTTCGGGCATGTTATTAACTAACCAATTGATTTTATCCTGGATATAGTTGTAAGAAAAAATTCAATCTCTCTTTTAGTTTATCATATACACCTATTGGAATTCGATGAACCTTTAGTGATATTGTTATAATATTGGGCAAGGCATTAAAGTCTAGTGCTTCTCCTAAGCAAGCTCCACTTCATATTCACCTAGAAGAAAGATAAATCTTGAGGTTATGTATTATTTATTACAAGTGAATTGAGTAATAATTTGTAATAAGTACAATTTTTCATACTAAGGTTTATTTGATAAATTAAGAAGAGCTACTGTGATCTTGAGGATGGATTTTAAGTTTGAATTAATTATGCATTTTTTGTTGTGCCATTGGGTTGACTAATGTCTTAACTATTTTGATATACATGATGAATAATGTGTTTGATGATTCTATATGGGTATAGTTGGGGTGATATTCATTGATGATATCTTAGTGTACAACGAGGAGAAATATGATTGACATTTCAATATGATCTTGGAAACTCTAAAGAAGTAAAAAATTATTTGTTCAATTTAGTAAATGCGATCTTTTAGTTATGTAATACAATATTTATTTTTGCGGCTAGTAATGTTCTTAATAAGGTGTCCTTGTAACGATTCAAAACTTCAAGATTGTACTGAAATAGGGAAGACCAATAAATGTGATAGAAATAAGAAAAAAATTTGGGTTAGTGATATTATTATTCTTTCGTAGTTGTTACCACTTTATTTCATCATACATGCAGGTACACGAAATTTGGATAGTTTGCTAAGTGAGAAGAAATCTCTTATTACTTAAAGACAATAGATTTAAACTTCGGTGGTGACTCCAACTTTAGATATAAGTTATTTATTATGTATAGTGGTGTATTTCATTGTATTTTGGTATATGTTTGATGCAATATAGAAAAGTTACTCAGCACTCTTCGATTTAATTAGATTATTTATGTAATTCTACATGTAACATTACAAAACCAAAGTACTTGAAATGTAAATATACTCAAAAGGAGTTGAACTTGAAGAAATGATGGATATTATTAGTAAGTGAATATATTGTATGATCCATCTAACTACAAATGTCATTGGAATGAAATATCTCAATAGACATTCATACAAATTTTACATCATAAACTATTATGGAAATTAAGGGTTGTATAGATGAATTAGAGTAAATGGTGGATTATCTGTTTATTAATATTTTGGTAAGACTGATTTTGATTGATCCAATTTCAAATGCTCAAAATAAGATTGATGAAAGGTTAAGACTAAGATGAAAGGTATAAAAGGCACTTAAATTGATTTTTGTGATAAGTGATAATAATCTCTTAATAAGATATAGATGCGAAAATGAGAGATACAAAATTACAAGACTAAGTTTTAGGTGATGATCATGTACCTTTTTATTTATTTTATTTAGTGGTTGAATGATGTTTGTGATCTCAAGAAAATGTATAGATATCGGATACTAGACGAGCTACTATGGAATATATTATTAATATTTGATTTGCCACTAAAAAATAGGGAGATATATGTAAAAGTGCATATGTAGGAATGATTTAATTATGCTTTTATTTTCAGGTGGAAATGGGAAAGCATTCATGAATTTTGTATATGATAATGGAATTGAGTTATTGTTCATAGGTTAACTGAATATACTTATTCTTTCTCAATTTACCCTAGGTATTCCAGGAGATATATCGAAAGATAAATGTATAAGAAGTGGTTAGACTTTATAGTTTATTAGTGTCTATTAGTTCTAATATAAATTTAAAGTCTTTGTTCACTTCCTAGAAGATCTTACATCAGGTATTAGGAACAAAATTATATTTTAGTATTGTGATCATCTGTGCATCAATGGGCAATCAGAGCAAATAAATTAGATTTTGAAAGATATGTTTAGAGCTTGTTCATTAGATTGTTGATGTCAATTGAGAAAAATTTTCCTTGGGTAGAATTTCTTATCACAACAGTGATAGGGCTACTTGGAATAGTTCTCTATGAGGCATTGTATGATAGAAAATATATGTCATCATTTTATTGAAATGAATTTGGTGTTATTTTAGGCTAAATATGGTTTGGGAAATGATAGAAGTGGTAGAACAATTGCCAATGTATGAAAACTAGTTAGAGGTGACCATAGAGTTGTGCAGATTAAAGAGGAATATCGTTTCAATTCATGATAGACGATCAAATACTTTTGAAGGTGTCTCCAATGAAAAGGATTATGCAGCTTGGGCAGAAATTTTTGGGGATGTTACATGTAAACTTAATCCTAGGTATATTGGTTTATTTTGCATTACTAAGAGAAATAGGGATATCACTTGTAAACACAACCTCTTTGTATCAATGTCTCGAGTTCACAATATTTTATGTGTTCATTTTAAGGAAGTGTATCATGAATCTATCTCATCTATTGAAAAAGGAACTAATAGAACAAAATTGAGGTCGGAAATATGAAGAAACACCTATAGGGATTTTAGTAAGGGATGTAAAGCAATATCAAAATGAGAATATCTCATTAGTTAAAGTATAGAGTAGAAGTCAATCAACAAAAGAAGCCATTTGAGAAAGAAAGCATAAAATGATAATTAAATATCTAGAGTTTTTCGGTAAGTAAAATTTCGAGGACGAAATTTTAATAAGGAAGGGAGAATGTAATACCCAATCCTCACACTAATCACTTGACCAATGTGATTAATGCATTACATGCTACTTATATGCTAATTTGCATTAACATTTACATGACATCTTATATAGTATTCTTAATCGTTAGACTTTTAATACTATCACATGATATTAGTGATTGAAAACTTATAACCTAAGTAAGAAATTCAATATTTAGATAAGAGAAAGAATAGATTGGTTAATCTATTGAATATTCATAGGTTATATGTTACAATTTTAGAAGTAATTAAAAGTATTACTAGTAAGCTAATATGTTTCGATTCAACTAAATCAAGGTGTTTTAAAGGTATACATCCTTAAATCAATAATAATTAGGATATTAAACATGATGTAATTTGATTTAAGTATCATATTTCAATGTCTATACGTCCATATGATTTTAAAAATAAAAACTAGATAATTTATTTCAGAATCGAATGTCAATCGATTTAAAAATTAAATCAACGGTTAAGAAATTATGGTCGAATTTATTATCTGATCGTACAAAAATTAAAATAGGTTGTAAATAAAGGAATAAATGTTGAGAAACACCATATTAGAGTTGTGAGAGTTGTGTATAATATCATATTTAAACTACCATTTGACACTTCAAGTTTTGCCACCTCATGCTTTCTTATTAAGGTTAAGCTAACACCTCAAACCCTTCACCCTTAAGCCACGATCAGACCCTTATTTCAGTCATTTTCATCTTCCAAACACATCTTAAGGTCTCCAAGTGCTTCAAATTGATTCCAAGTTGAAATAAAAGCAAAAAAAGCAAAGAAAAAGTGATTACCATCAAGTTTAACCTCAAAATTTACATAGGTAACACTTATCTACATTTTTGCCTTTGGTTTTTAGATTATTCTGAATGGGTTTATTATTTATTAAATTTTCAATATCTCTTATAAAAGTGTTAAAAAGTTTTTAGTTACACTTTCATGTACAAAGAAAGGGTTTTTGATGACACACACTTAATAGAAAATATTTGTGGTAGAAACTATCACCTTACTATTTTCTTATGTTTTAGGCTTCAAACGTGTATGGTATACTGAATAAAACCTATAATTATTATCATTTACATGACCATATATGAGTTAAGAGTATTGAAATGAATTTGAATCGGTTAGAAATTGAAATAGAGCATGATATTGGAGAAGCACTCAAACTGTCCAAGTAGCAAAATCTGTTTTGGTGTGTTGCGAAGAAGACTGAATTAGGGAAGCTAAATCCATGAGTTTTGGCAAAAATATGACCTAGTTGTCTCTTTCTATATGTTATCTAAGTGTGCTGAAAATTCGGGAGTGATTGAATATTCTTAAGGGTGTCAAAATCATTAATGTCATGAAGTGCGCAAAATTATCACGGTAGGAAAAATCTATTTCAGTATGCTATGAAGGGAGTTGAACTTGGGAAGCTATATCGTGCGTTTTAGATATTATATGACAAGGTTACATCATTTTTTATGTTATCTAGATGTGATAAAAATTGGGGAGTGAATGAATATGTCTAAGGGTGTCAAAATCATCATGCAAATTAATGTGGCAGCAAGAAAATGTGAAGTTGTGAATCTATCCCATTTGGTTTATTAACATGTTCCATCATAGATATGGTGCATTTAATCCCTAACATTTAGAAAGATGTTATAACAGTTATAATACATCAATTAAGTGAGGTTAGCATACATTTAAGATGTGGAACAAAGGTTCGTAAAAGATTGTATTTGGTTATAATTTTTAAGTGGTAAGGTTGTTTAGTTAAATTGAGGTTCAAAAACTTTATACTAAATTAGATATAATGAACTTGTTAATTGAGAATGGTGCTTGATATCTTATATTTTTACAAATTGTTTCATATCTAGGATTTGGGAGTAATACTTAAGAAACCTAGAAGTAACACACAACCGATCAAAGGTAAATGAAAATTCATTTGCAACTACAATGTATGAGCATAGTATTTCTTGTCTTATCTATATTAAATGTGATTATTGTGTCTTGATGAGTGTGTTATGACTATTATAAATATCTTATAGTGCATACATTGCTTGGATAATGAGACATGGGATCCGTTGTATCATTGAACATACTATTCATCAATATTTACATGTGCATGCATAACACGTGCTCGCAATTGAGGTTTTGCGTGCATAATATTATTTTCAGAAAGAAAATATTTTGGTTGGCCACTACTAGTGTACTGAGGCCTGTGTGGATTATTTATATGATATTTTTGGGGGCCGCGAGTATTACTTTTCGGAGGATCATAAGGATGGATAGGGGGTGTACCTCTGATGGTTATGAGAGGGTGGACCACTTAATTGTGCCCTTATCGACACCGCTGGTGAGAAGACTTATGGAGGATCACAGGGAAAGACAATGGGTGGACCTTTGGTGGTCCTAGGAGATGGCCTCCGAACTGTGTCGATCTGTTTATGGACATGTGATTATTGATATTATTGAAAACTCTATCTGGTACATAGTAGGTGGGTCAAGGGTCCAATAATGAAAAATTACTTTGAATGAACTATTTTTAATGCATGAGTTTGCATTTGTCATGATCTCATAGAAATGCATAATATATGTGTTAGATAATCCCTTCATTATACATGATTTTCACTTACTGAGCATTAGCTCGTGTAGTTCATGCATTGTAGGTAAGCATAGTGATACCTGAGACTCTGAGGCTTATTAGGCTAGTTGTTGGAGCTTCTAGAGGCTTTTAAGGATCACTGTATATAGATGATGATCTGTTGGGTTGTGTTGTGGACATATTCTATTTTTTACAATCATTATTATTGTGTAAATTATTGTCTATATATAAAGGATTACAAGATGCAAAATGCCATTACTTCTTCCAAAATTATAGGTTATTATTTTAGTTTTTGAATCTATCGTATTATAACTTTGGGATGTCGTGTCTTATATAACTCTTGAAATTTTATAATAAATAAGTTTGAAAATAACATGACTATGATGGGTATTGTATTTTTATTTAAATGATAATTTTCTTATATACAGTTTATATGTGAAAAAATATTTTTACTGTTTCTCAAAGTGTTCTAGTTGACAAAAAAAAAATGATATATACACCTATAACCACGCGCTACCTTGTAAGAATTATTATTATTTCAATATCTGTATTCAGTGTGGAAAGAAGGTGTTAAAACCAAGTACATCCAGAAATCCCATTATTGCATGATTGAACATTCTAGCTATAATTTGTGAAACTCATAATGAAATTAGGTTGGTAATCTATAACCTTGGCCCCTTTTATCCCTAAATTTCAGGTTCCTGCATTTCTTCGTTGTTAACTTTGCATTGTTAATTGGCTTATTTTAGTTTTTAAATTACCCGTTCAATTTTTATAGGCTAAATATAGCTAGATTGATGTATACACACTTTATTGGGACACAATAACCCTCTCCAGACACACTTTATTACTTGCAATTAGTACACTTTCTAATCAACTGTTGCATCGCACGCGAATCACAAATTTCAAAAAATATAGAAAAAAACTACCACCGCCCACTACCGTCGGCAGGCCCCCAAACCACCACAGCCTACCTTCGTCGACGACCACCACCGATGCTCCCCCTTCTCATTCTTCTTCCTCTTTCTTCTCCTTCTTCCTCCTCCTCCTCCTCCTCCTCCTCTCTTTCTTCTTCTTCCTCTTCCTTATCCTCCTCCTATTTCTTCTTCTTCTTCTTCATCCAACCACTATCCACCCCCACACCCTGCACACGCTACTGCCACCAACCCCACGTCCAGATCCAAAACCCCCATCCAACCACACACCCGTGCGACCGCCACCCCCTTTCCCCTCCCCCTCCAGCATCCAAATCCGTACCACAACCCTTGCCACTCAATGTCTTGGACTCCGTTGGGTGCCTCCCCCATGCTCAGGCATCCTCCCATGAAGACATTCAAAGGGTCATTTTTCAAGCTGCTAGAGATTTTAGGCCGATAGCTCCATCTTCTTCATTTAGGTTTTTGCACTAAATGAAGGGGGGTTGGCAGTGGCATGGAGAGTGGAGAAGGGACGGCAGTTGCGACGGTTGAATATGATAAAGAAGAAAAAAGAAAATGGTGGGGAAGATTTTCAAAAGGATGAATTTGGTAAAGAGAGAAGAAGAGGGCTGGATGGCTAAGGTCTTATAATGTGTGGGGAATGAGAAGAGGAAAAGAAAAAAATGAAAAAGAAAAAAAAAAAGATGAAAAATTATGGACCATTGATTTTTATTTGAAATGAGATCCAGTGAATGTATTTTTTTTTTTTTTGGCGAAATTTTTTAAGGATAAGATGGACCATTGATTTTATATCCAACGACTGAAATTTTCACGGGTATAATGGGAAGTTCAGTTAAAATATTAATACTGTTAATTTTCAATGAGGCAAGGGCAAGTGTGCAAGGCTTTATTAATATATAGGTAGGTTTTAGGCTACTTTCGTAGGTTTTTTTTGTAATTTTTAAAAAACATAGATTTATGCAATTAACTCTTATTCTTAATTAAGAAATTGAGAAGTATGTTAGGATTGATCAATTGAAAAGATAAAAATTGTAATCTCTTAAGGGCTAGTTTGGATCGTTGGAGAGGGTTTGATAGACAATACTATCAACTCTATCAAGTGGTTGGTTTTATAGGGTTGAGCCCAGTGTAGATTCTTCAATTAATTGGTAAGTTATCGTCACTTATGGGGTGAGATTGCACAATCTAAAATGGTGGGGTTGCAACAGTAAAACTAAATTTACAAAAGTACCCTTAAATTTCAATTTGATTTGACCACATTGCCCTTAAAAGAAAGCATCCCATAATTCCCTCTCTTTTCCCTCTCTTTCTCCTTCATTCTCTTTTCCTTTTCTATCTCCAATCTCCTCACAGCCTCCTCGTACCTACTCATAACCTCATCATATTTACTTCTACCATCTTCCCGAATGATAATCTGCCTGTCGAAAATAAAGGTTTCCGCAGACAGGAGGCCAAATGCGAAAATCTTTTGAGGAATCGGACGAATTAGGGGTTGCACAAAGGAAATTTTAAACTAAAAAATCTTACTTCTTGTACTCTAAAATAATTAATTAAATTATACTTACCTATTATTTATATTAAAAATATTCTAAAATATTTTAAAATTAATAGATTTATTTTGTGTTCAAATATTTTTTTTAATTTGATTAATTAATACTTGATATTAAATCAATTTATGATTTTAATGTACTTAAATTTTAATAATTATTTTTTAATTTAACATAGTTTTTATCAAATTAGTATATAGTAGAATATTTTTATTAGTTAATGCACTTTACTTATGAATTTTCTACTCAATACAAATTCAAAAAATATATGAAATATTTATAAATAATATATTACTAAATATATAAAATATTAGTAATAAATTCTTTATTATGAATAGAGTTATCATAAGTTCATAAAAATTATATTAAATTCAAAAATGATCATTATAATCAAGTAATAATAATAAAGTTAGTTGGTAAAATAATTATAATTTTTTAAATAGAATATAGTATCTATTAAATTTTGATAATTTGACTATTCATAATTTATTTAATGGTATTAAATTATAACTAAAAATAACTTTTTTTATAGTTTAACATTGTTTTTTATGAAATTTTAATAATTTCATTATCAATGAGTTATTTATTACTAATATTTTATGTATTTAACAAAATACTTTTTAAAAATATGTTATATATATTTTTATATTTATGATAATTAAAAAATTTATAAGTAAAATGTATTAGTTAATAAAAAATATTATAGGAAATAGAAACTTAATAGGAATTATATCTATAAAATATAGCTATTAAACTTTAAGAATTACAAAATTTAAAATAAATTTAATATTAAGTGTTATTAATTAAGTTAAAAAATATTAGAATATAAATAAAATCTATTAATTTTACAACTTTTTAAACTAATTTTATTATAAATAATTGGTAAGGGTAATTTTGTTATTTTTTTTAAAGTACAATGGGGTAAAGTGAGACAATGAGAGTATAGAAGAGTAAAATAAAATAAAATAAGAGTATAAGAAAGTAAAGCGAGATAATTAAAAATATAAAAAAATAAAATGATACTCAATAAAAATAAAATATAATAAAATAATATTTACCCGAAAAAAAGCTTATAAAAAAGAGAAGAACCAGCAACATACAGCAACAGAACAATGATATGGAAACAGAACCTGGTTTTGTCCTTTTGTTATGGGCTATTTGTACATTTCACTTTGCTAATATATATAGTCCTTCAACCCAAATAAAAGATCGAACCATTATTTTTATTTTTTTAGTTTTAAATTTTACAATTCAAATACATTATCAAATATATCATAATTTTCATAAATAGTGTAATCCTTTTTTATCCTTGTCAAATAAGAGGCCTAACTTTACTGTAATTGATAAAGATTGTTGTCATGATTTTATTTAATGTAAATAATTCGTTTTCTTTTTTTTTTTCTAAGTCTGATGGGGACCGAAGTAGATAAAGTAACTTGACTGCAAAATAGCATCTAAATCAAAATAAAGATGATAATTAACCTCCACTAGTCAAAGTCCCAAAAAATTTCTATCCAAATTGCTTATGAAATTTTAATATAATGATTGCATTCAAGTCTCGTGCACCTCACATTCGCGTTCACAATATTTGTTAACATATAAGTACATGAATATTATTTTTATAATTGAATCGATAATTAAATTAATTTTATTATCAGTTATTAGTTTAATCGATCGGACCGGTTTAATTGTGGTCTAATCGATCTGATAAATATTAATTATATTTTTTTATTATATTATATAAAATGATAATGTAATAAATTAATTATTATATAAAAGGTAAAACTGATAAATAACTAATTAAAAATTACATTTAACAAAGCCCAAAATTCAAATAACTATATATATGTAACTAAATACCAAGTTTAAAATTAGTTCTCACCGATTTTTTGAAAATTTTGACCCATTTTGATCGATTTGACCGGATTTATAGTTTTTTATTCCCAATCAGATCAGATCAACCACCAATTTATAGTTAGACTGATCGAATCAGCCGATTCGATTCGATTTTAAAAATATTATATTTTTGTAGATAGATAGATTATTTTGTACTACTTTGTGTATATATAAATAATGTAGGGGTGGCTTGAGAGAAGTTATTTTAATATATCCACAGTTCCAAGTATTTTGATTATAACATTTAGGTCATTTGTTATTTTATTTTTTTTTATCATTCTACACGTATTCTAATTTTTATTTCTAATGCATAAGAAATATCAGGATTTATTTTTATGATTGTTTTTATTTTAAGGTAAATCAGTTATTCTTTTAATTTATGCAGTCAAAAAGTTTGTCCAATTTTTTTCACAAACTGGAACTTCAAAGACTCCAATCCTGAACTCATCCCTACATTTCAGAAAATCTTAGTTAATAATACTCAAGTTAATATTACAATCTTGTGTTGCCATAGTAACCTTTGCCAATTACTATTGAGCTTATTACCATGAGTTGATGAAATGGTGTTTAGAAAGAGAAAAAAAAACTCTTAAATAATTTCCTGTTAGACATGACTTTGAATATCACCTTGAAGTAGAATGATTCTTTAAATTGTTGACATTTTCAAACTCACATTTTAGACCCCCATTAGTTGGGTGTGCTTCATTATCTCACTTTTCTTGTCTCTCTTGTACATTTTATTTATTAGGGTTTGGCAGTGATGACCAAACCTAAGATTTCATGTAGGTCATGTTGCATGGGGAAAGGATGGAAATGGAGGTATTCAAAGTTCGCTAAATTGAATAAAAATTTGTATTCGATTTATCAAAATGTATCAAGTATCAAATTATTATTTTTACATAATTTTATATAAAAAAATTAATTTATTATTTATTTTATACTATTTTTTATTTTTTACTCTCCAAACTAAAAATGAATAAATAAGAAATACAAATATAATTTTATGATTTAATTTTGAACTATTTCCTTATCACCCTTCCCGCCTCTCTCTCACTTTTTTTCCTCGTCGCCCTCCTCCTCTCTGCTGCTCACCGCCACCCCCTCTCTCTCATCTTTTCCATTGCCACCCTCAAGAATTAAAGTGATTACCGAGAAAATAATTGAGAAAGAAAATAGAAAAGAAAAGAAAAGAAAAATAAGAAAAAAATATAAAAAGAAATTTTTTATAATTATTTCTCGATATAAAATTAAGTCTGATTATTTTTCAAAAGCACCTCTTCTTTTTATATTTCAAATTTACAATACTATAAAAAATTATTTGAACAATTTTTATTTTTTTTTTGACAAATGTAGGAATTATTGTTAATTTAGTTTAAATCTGAGACGCCTAGAAACAACCACGAACGACTAATTTTTAGATCTCAAATGATTAATTTTTTTCATCCAATATTTGTATTTTTAAAACAGTGTTTCATTATATTTTCTCCTTTTATAATTATTATATTTACACCTTCTCTATATTTTAAATTTTACCAATGGCATTTTGATTAGCAAAATACAAAAACAAATAGGTCATGAGAAGTTCTGTAAAAAATTTCACTGACATCATCATTTTTCAACCAAAAGTGTAAGGACAAGGGAAGTTTGGTATATTTTGTTAATTTAAAGAAGAAATTTTTGTAATTATGAATGGGAGAAACAATTGATGATTTAGTTATTTTATTGAGAACATAAAGATAATTAATCCTATTTTACGATATGTTGTCCAAAGCATACAACATGGACGAGTAAAGAGTGTCAAATTTGTGGATGCTAACGTTCAGTCTACGTCACTCGATATAACACAAAAATAATAATAATAATTAAAGAGTGGATTGGTACAATAATAGTAATAATAATTTAAAGAGTAGATTTCTATTGTCCAATTCTCTCCTATATAGTGAATAATAAGCATCTTGTATGAATATGCATCTAATTACTGTGTATTATTGAATTATGATATATAAATGGCATGATTGCACGAACTTGAATAATTGTTATTATTGTTGGGTTCGCTATAATCGTAGGGGTATACGCAGCGGAAAATTAAAATTTTTATCAAACATAAATTTAACCCCTTTGATTCGAAAGCGATTTTAACGATCGCGCTTATTCAAGTGAATATATAAATAAATATAAAATCGCATTATACCTTTCGTGCACTCCGGTTGTTGTAGGGAATGAAGCAATCAATTGCTTATCCTGGACTATCAGAACTCGCAGGGATCCAAGTGTCTCCCCTCTATCAGGTCCACGATACGGAAAGCAACACCAATCAAAAGGATTCGCTAATATCCTTTTAATTATTTACTAATCTAGAGCCGGAGTATATTTTCAAGAACAATAAAGATTGATTCTTTAAATTCTTGAAACAATAATATGAAGAAAATAACAAGAAACTGATTTTCTTTTCCTTTATTTTCTTTTCTTGAAGAGTAAAAATAGAAAACTTTAAACAAAATATTTTTGCTCAAATTTTTGAATTGAATTATGTAATTTTCATCCCTCATATATATAGGGCTGAAAATTTTAATCCTTTTCCAACTTTTGGAAAGTTTTTCTATTTTGAACTACTTCAAAACCTTATCTTGGAAGGATTCCAAATCTTCCAAGAACTCTTCTTTTTTTACTCTTCTATTGTATGTGGACTAATTTGAGACTACATTAATCATCAAAATTATCTACATACATTGTTGATATTAATTTGAACTGTTCAAATAATATCAAGATAGATATATATCATATATATATATACTATAATTATATTTATACATAAATTAAATCTTAGTGGCCTATTTTATCCTATAAAATTGGTCACTATATTTATTTATCTATAAATATGTTAATTAAATAAATCATATTTATTTAATTTATTCTCTTCATACTTTAGTGGGCTGCTTAAGTGATCCACATTTATTTTGGGTTTGGACTCAAAAATCCCCAAATCAATTCAATTGATTCAATCCCAATTTAATCAATCCAATTGATTAATTTAATTTACTCCAATTGGGCTTCCTAATCAAATTAGGTCCAATTAAATAATCCAATTACTTAATTGAATAATTTACTTTAACTATTAAATTAAATAGAACCCTTAATTAATTAATTGATCAGTATTAATTAATTAATTTCCAACCATTGGATAAAATCTAAAATTAAAAATGTTACTTTCCATAAAGATGTGTGACCCTCTTAGGTTCACTACTAAGCTAGTAGTGGGTTTGCAACATTTGCAACTTATGAATAACAATTATTCCAAATAATTAATCCAATTAATTAATCCGCTTGGAATCAACTCCTTAATTCCAAAAACCTCACTATCCATGAAAACACCTAGCAAGTAATCATGGCAAACTAATCTTAGATGAAATAGCGAGTAAACATATTTCAGTTGCGAGTACCATACACGTACGGTCCTTTTGACAGCTAATCTCCTAATTGAATCTAAGGCATGGATTATAAGTCGAAACCCTAAATGATTCAATTGTTGTGATCCCATTTCAAGTTCCAATGATTCTTGATGAATCACAATTCATTCTGTCTTGGTCAATGTCTTTGAATCAGGAACTATGAAAACACATGAGATTCCCTTGTTTAAAAAGACAAGTGTCGAATTCTATGTTGGCCACTGACAAACCTTCATGCACACCAGTGCAACACCCAACATACCCCCTTTGTGATTGTCAAGCAATCAGAAGATATATCAAAGTGCTGAAGGATGCACACAAGGCTACCATCGTGCCTCAAGTCTGAGGACTAGTCGTGTACTATCGCAACACAGAAATTCTTATTTCGACGGGCAAAGCCTCCAAGTAAGAATTTCTTGCTGGCCATATTCGGTGTACTTGTTCCCTAACAAGCACCCACATATATACACTTACGTCTCTACGCTAATGCCAATGGAATGTGACATCCTCGTCTCACGAGCATGCATTATATGTACGAGTCTTACTGAGCTATTTGATGTCCCATCTCAAAAAACTCTCGACTCAAAACTTATTTAAGACCAAAGCCTTAGAGGCATGTTCCATGATCGCCATCATATGCGCGACCATGCCCCGTAGCTAAATTTGGTCTAAGGACTTTATCTAATGTGCAGAAATAAAAAATGCAAGACATAAGATAAAGAAAATGCATTTTTATTAATATGATTTCCAATAAAATTGTCTTTACAAAAGCAAAAGAGTATAATACACCCAATCTAATTGGGGCGTTGGGCATCCTACTCTAACAATTATATGCTCTAGTTATACTTTAACATGCATTAGTACATGAAATATGAGATCAAACTTTTGTTTCTTGATTTAACATATTCCTTAAGTGTCTTTTTGCAGTGAAAAGTTCGGTATCTCGGTTAAGGAAGATTGATATGTTGAATGATCATGAAATAAATTATTTGTATTGCTCCATACTAGTTATATGCTAAAGTGATTAATTGCCTAAATATTTACTTGAAATATGTTACATTTGGCTAAAAACTAAAAGTATGCAAAATGGTGCAATTAGATTGGTTGGTTGACTAGGTTAGATTGGTTGGTTGATTATAACACCAAAGTATCAATTTTTGTCATCTCCTTAGCCCATGAACGTGGCTTTTGGCATGAGAAGACACCAAGCATGATGCAACCAATCATCACTCTCCACTTACCTCTCTTTGAAAGGCCAAAGAAATCATTCTCATTCATATTTCTTGTGGAAACACCTCAAAAATGACCAACCCTTATTCTTCTAAGTTTCTCCCAAATTTCTACACTCTCATACTCACACAAATTGAATTCAATCCATAGGAACCCATAGAACACAAACTAGAACAAGTTTCCATCCTTTTAAGCTTGAAATCGTTGATTTTGAAGCTTAATTCCAACTTAATCAAGGTATATTCTTTTTCAATGTTTCTTATGATGAATTTGTAGTATCTTGGATGGTTATATATTTTAGTATGCTTTTGTATGATTGAAAACTTAGTAAGTTACACTTGAAGTCAAAACCAACCTAGTTAAGCTATTTTTTAGCAAAATTGATAGCCTTGTGAAATTGTTTAATTTACTTGTTTCTATTGATTTTGTAATGCTTATATTGTGTTTGGAAGTTTCTTTGAATGATTGAAAACAATAGCAATTAGTTTGCTTAATTGAAGAGTACAATTAATTTAAGTTAGAACCGAATTTACGTCATGTTAATTTAGATTGTGTGCATGTTTTAGGGGCTGCTCTAATGATTATGTTTGAATTATTAGTTATTTAATGGTCACTCTAATGTTTAATGTATTGAATTAGTAGTAAAATATGGAGTATGCATTGTTTTTAAGGTTATGTAATTGATATGAAGTTGTTTACAAAAGATTGAAAATTGTATATGAACTTTAACTAGAATAGACTAAATGATTTATAAAAAGAATATTAAATGGTACATAATTTGATTATGTTAGGCCTTTAACACATCCTATCTTCCAAAAAAATTGATCTTTTCACTTGCCACAAAGTGGACTTGAGGTAAGTTGAAACTTTCATTTGCTATATCACAAGAATCATATAATATTGTTCATGTTTTAATGTGATTGTTATTATTTGTCAAATGATACAATGTTTGATGCATTTATGGTTCATGAAGCATGACACTATTAAGAATATAATGAGGTTTTTGAAAAGAAAGTATGGTACTTGATTGATGGTCGGGTAGACAGGGGACACGGGAGGGACCGGCGGACCCAACAAATGGTAGCAAATACTTGAGGTTGAAAAATAGGTATAAGAAAGCCACAATGAATGAGATAGAATACGGCTAATACCTGAGGTTGAAAGACCAAGTATGGAAACCCCGTATTAGTTCTCTTATTGGCCAATTATTATGAACAGGTTCTAAAAACTACGGTCTATCGCTATTAGTTAGATATCACACTTCAAGGGCCCTAAAAAATGATTTATGAAAGAAAGTTATTAAATTGAATAGTGCATTTAATCATTATGTGATTTGTATGTACGCTATTTATTATTACATCAGTTTCACCTTACTGAGCCTTTAACTCATTAGATTCATATGATGCAGGTGGTAATGTACAGGTTTAAAGGTTGACTGAGTCTTCAGAGCGAGCGGACAGAGATTTATTCATATGCCATGTTTCGAGCTGTTTTGTATCATATTTTGAAAACTCTGTTTTGTTTTTAAATAAACCGCTCTGTTAAGATTTTGTAAACAGTTGTATTCAGTTTTGATATATGTATATAGTGTGTTTAAAATGATTCAAGCTCTTTCTCTTATAGCTAAAAATGGAAATTTTTATTAAAAATCATAACTCTAGTAATGATGAAAAATTAACATTTCTTGACTTAACTATATCAGCTTGTTTAGGCTCTATAGTTAAGTTAAGGAGTGTGATCAGATTTCTTGTATCAGCCTACTTTTTGGGGACATATATTTTGAGCTTATAACTTAGTAGAAGAATAAGAGAGGAAGAAATTAAGTTGGGCTTTAATTGAAATTTTTATAGATGTGCCCAAGACTCTCCATTGGCATTATTATATGGACTTCTTTTGGGTTCAATTAGTAGTATTATCTGTACTATTATTGAGTGTGAGAGTACTAGAGTAACCCATCTCCATATGCTTGTTTAATGGATTGACCAAATTAACCTCATTTAACAAGATAAATGTAAAGGTAATTTTTGCCATCTTTTTTCTCTTTCCTCTCCAACATTTCTTTTCTCCAACCATATTATTTCTCCTCTTTTCTCTCCAACTTTATTTCTCTTTCTACCTCCAACTTTTTTCCTTCAAACATGTTTTTTCATATAATAAATCGACCAAATGTTTATCACTAAATAGGATAATGCTAACAATAAATGTCAGCAATCACCCTCCTACCAAAATTTATAATATCCTCTTATATTAATTGTTAGGATTAAATGCTTACTACTAAAGCAAAAATTATAGTTATTAGAAGATGCGCATTTTTATTATCTTAAATTCTTTGTAATACAAAGCACTGCATTAAGTGACGGTCGGATATGAGATGGATGTATCTTATAATCAGTTCTCGATCAGTTATATTTTTATAATCAAAAAATAATACTAATATAATAATTGTCAACAAAACAAATATATCAAAATAAAATAAATATTTTTAATTCTACATATTAAAAATTATATAATCATGCACATTGAGTGTGCCACCGGCACCAGTACAAATAGATAGGAGTACTAACCCAGATGATATATTGCCTATGGAGGGGCTAAAATGACCTTATTGTAAATGCCACTTGCTATCAGTAGACATATTAATATTATGAATTTTCATAACTAAAAACTCATAAATATGCATTTCATAAAAACATTTTTTCTTTATAATCAAAATCATTTCCCATTACGTCACCGCGCAAATGCTATAGTTGTTATTAATCAGGCATGTGTTGAAAAAATGAATTTCTAATTTCTTTTTAGGTGCGCCTTCTTCTCACAATACAAAATAATCATATGTATGTTATTAAAATTACTATATCCTTACATTAAATTTAAAATAAAAATATTAATGGCAAGAGTTGAAAAATAATGGCAAACACAAAGAAGGATAATGGTAAATGGTAACTTAACCTACGTTATTGGTGATCCCATAAATTAGGTTTATATGTGTAATAACAAGTCTTGGAATAACTTGTTGAGACGCTATCCATTATTGATGTGTCCATCCTTATGGCGTGGGATAGTGTACGGTTGCAACGTGTGAGGTTAAGCAATTGCTCTTAATAAATTCATTTTTCCTAAATTGGGTGATTTGTTTGATTGTGGTGCACACTTGATGGACCACCTAATGCATTTACGCATGTTTTGTAAAGCACTGATAAAATTGCGAGCAACGCAATGCCGAAAAACATGTCAAATCGGATTGAAACCACCCTACTTTGAATGTGATGTGAGTGATGAGTTAGTTAATTCAGTTTACTTTCATGGACCGGGTTGGATTTGTAAAATAATCTAACCCAGTCCAATGCATACTTTTGAGGATTTCGGCCAACAGGATAACTATAAGCTCGGTCTAATTTTAAAATTGTGTGATTATTTATTCTATATAAATCCTAGCTAGAGGGTGGGATTTAATTATCCTACCAAACCCACCAAACCAATAAACACATAAATTATTTATTTTATTCTTAAAATTAAAAATAAAATTACAATTTTTGTCCATCTTAAAAAAAATAAAAGTATACATTCCTAATTTTTTTGAACAGAGTTACCAAACTTTTTTTCCTACAATTCATTCTTCTTGCTCATCTTTCTCCATTTATGAAACCCTTCTTCTACCTCTTTCTTTTCCAGTTGAGGCAGGGGCTCTTTCTTGTCTTTTCAGTTAAAGAGAAACAAAGCCGTCTGCTACTAGAAACATGAAAATTCCTTCAATTTGAAGAGAAAAAAAAGAAACACAACAGCGGCAGCAACGATGGCGGAGATAGAGGGAGGAGAAAATGGAAATAAAAAGAGGAAAAATAAAAAGAATGAAGAAAGAAGAAAGAAGAGAAGAGAAAAAATGAGAGGATTAAAAGAAAGTAGGAAAAAAATTATAAAAAAGTCTGTTAGAAGGAGAAAGAAAATGAATAACAATGAACATTGGACTATAATAGTCATTTTATTATGATTTTACTTATTTATCCCACAAATTATATATTTGTTTATATTTTGTATTAATATGTCATTCTTATAATTCAACTAAGTATATATAATATTTATTAATATATTAACTTATATCCAATAACTTATCACATTTTTTATCAATTATTTTATATCATAACTAAAAAAGTAAACGAGCCCTCATATAAGAATGAGATTCTTAAAATTGATAATTTTTCACCAAGTCCTTGTGGATTAATACTTAAGTACTCATGGATTGATTCATAGACCAAAAGGCACCCGTGATTATGCATTATATCTTATGTTCTCCTCTTAATCAATCCTCATTATTGTATCTCATTTGTCTTTTGAAAAAAAAAAGGGGGGTTTGATTAATTGATTTAATTTGTCTTTGATCAATTAGGACATGTGATTGTGATGCTACTTAACTGATGAGCTTAAAGATTGGAGTATACTAGCTGTTTAATCAAATAACTGTGATCATTCTTTACCTTATCTTCCAATTTTTTACTTGTCCTCCATCATTTTGGGGGAACATTTTCCTTCTCCCATAAGAAAATGTGTTTGGCAAATGTTGTCTTGGCACCACAATTCCCTCATCACATAATATCCTTCTATTCTTCTGCCAATCTTAACAAAGCTTCACTTGTTATGCACCGAGTCATCGACTCTGAGGGGCGAAACAAACTACTCTTTAGGACAGTCTCGTTGGCACGCTTTCCAACTCTGGCAAAATTCATCTTTGAACTTATTTTCTTACAAAATCTTGGTCCAATATTAATGACAAGATGACAGTAAGGGTCCTGTATTACTAATAAATCTGATATCCAACCTCCCCACCTACATTTTGCATTTACTACCCAATTTGCAGTTGGTTAGCTGCTAAGAGTTAAGTGAGGATTACAATGACCCCAGTTGGCTATATCACCCTACAATCAGTCCATGGCCTCTGGTTGTGCTGGAAAATTGTATGCCACCAACTAGGTTGAGTAAATTTGTTAGCTGCCAAATGTGAAAGTAAAATAATGCCATCATTCATTATAATCTAACGGTCCACTACTCCACTTAGGTAATAACCAAGTGGATAGTAAGTTTTGCCCCTCGGAGGCTGGCCATGGAAGGAACACAAGGCCCAATAATTTGTTCACAATTAAAACTAGTATCATCACTTTTCCTGCTTCTAGTATTGTCATCCAGCATAATTTAACATATTTCAAGATCAAACTACAATTCATGAACCATAATAGGAGAAACATTCGAAATATGAGCAATTACAGAGGGAAAGTAAGTTATGAACAAAAATTCCCTTTCAAAGGGTGTCATTTATTTGAAAAATTACAATTATCTATGACAGTTTATGACCAAGGAGCAGTTTTTCACCTTTACAAACACTACCACCCAATGGAAAAAAAACAACTAAGTTTCTTTTAATTCTCAGAACTTAGTTGTTAGTACAGAAAGGTGATTAGGAATAGGAAGAGAACAAAATTGGGTGCCTGGATGTTTTTGAGAATAATAGTATTATTCTACTTTTGTTTTCCTAATTATGCACATGATCTCCATATTCTTCCCTCCAAAGAAATAACAATTATTGAAACATCATCATGGTAGCGACGTCGATCCCCTTGTGGTATTTCGAGTAATTCGTGGAAATCCATGCCTGAAACAGTACATAACCACGAAAAAAGACATTTTAGTGTTCTGTAATAAGAGATAAACAACCTTTTTTCTCTCTCACTGAAACAAAGACATACCAGCCCTTTTTGCTGCACGGAATAGCAATTCTTCGACCAGATGCTGTGCAGGATCTCCTTCTGGTGACCAAGAGATGAAAGTTTCAACTTCGGATACAGCCTCTTCATTTGTGAAGTATTGGTAAAGTCCATCTGATGACAATATGAGAAACCTGTCTCGTGGCCCTAATCTGTGATGGTAAAGTGACGGTAGGCAGTTTATATATGGGGAAGTTCCAATGAAGTCAATTCTAAACACCTCTAGAAGTGCATTGTTCCACTTAGGCTGCAGAAACAAGATTATAATTCAAAACAAACATTAGAATCAATCATGTCAACTGCATAGAGTAATAACAATTTAACAAATTAGATAAATCAGTGAAATAGGAAAAAATTCTCCAATCAAAAGACATATCAGAAATTCCAGGAAGCGTTGCACTAATTTAACTATTTCTACAGCATTGAAAAATCACCACTCGGGCCTTTTCACAGGCTGTCATTAAACTATTCACCATTTCTTTACATTTTCACTGTATTTGAGAGAGAGAAAAGAATCTCATGAATTCCATTCTAAGATATTCTAACTGGCTATATTTTTGCTTCAGCTACAATTTCAATAACCTACTTTTCAACAATTAGATGGCCATTCAATTTCCACTATAAGATTCCTACAGGCAAAGCAATGAAGTTATTTCTACAATGAAATCATCAACATTCTTTTTGTGTCTCGCCAGAAAAAGGTATACATAAACCAAAAATAACACTAAATTCATTTTGAACTTTCTACTAGGATCAGGTGCAGGACAAGTTGTATATCGCATGATAGTGAAATTAAAAATGCTTTATCAGGTAAATATCGCTGGGTTGTCCACAACCATGAAGAATATGCTTCTAAAGGACACACCTGCTTGAGAAAACCAGCACCAAAAGCTCGAGTGACCTTTAATGAACCTTTCACACGGTCATTGATCACAGCAGAAGCATCATCAGGATGTTCATTTTTAATTCTTGTAACTTCCTGGTTATGAAGCACAAACAAAATGATCAATCAACAATAAACCAAAATAGGAAAAAAAAAAACTAACTTAGATCCGAAAATACTAAATTGGACACCAAAATGATATGCCTAACAAAGGGGCTTTTACCTCTTCTATGGAGGTGCTATGGTCCATGGTGAGCTGCAAAGCAGTTAAGCTAGGTAGAGCATTTGACATATCGTCATCAAAAGCCTCAAGATCATACAATGTTTCCTCATTGATTCTCTCCAAGTCCTGGCTCCAAAGATCAGGCTCTTTCTTTTTAGCCAAAACAGCTCGACTATCACCCACATTCATCACATAAACATCTTCTCCCTTCATCAACATCACAAGAACACAAGAACCCATCAAAGCCAACTCAGGATTCTCCATTACCATCTTATCAGCAAGATCCAGATAGGCCTCCTCAGTTTTCTTCAGTGCTTGCGAAAGAGCCTTTAGCACATCCGCATGATTTGTCGCCCCCGTTGCAATCGACGTATTTTTATTCAACTGCTCCTTTAACCTCCTATCAAGCTCCAATCTTTCCCTATCCCATTCACACCTCCACGCCCGCTGATTCTCCTCCATTTTTTTGCGACTCCACGGTACTTATTCTTCGGATTCCTCCCCCTCTTTTTCCTATACCACAAGTCCCCATTTATATCACCATTTGCACAAGGATAACTCTCTTGCTCTACACATCTTGAACAACCATCCTTAGTCCTATCCCGCGAAACCTCCTCACTGAAATCCCGACTCGAATCAAAATCCTCTTTCGCCAAGCTTGAATTCTCAATCGCAGGACAGGAATTTGAAATCAATGAACTGTCAGACTTATTACTATTATCATCCCAAAGTAAACCCTTGAGCTCCCTATGAACAGCTGGATACAAATTGGACAACAAATAATCCGGTGCATCGGGGCCATTAAATCCATCATAAATCCCCACAAAAACCCATCCATGCTCCTCAGAGACCACCACATGAACTCGATCCTCCCCGGCTTTTCCCTGAGCCCACTGCAGATTCTGACTTTCCAGTGAATCATCATCATCTAAGCTACACTCGCTGCTGAAATTCACACTACTATTGATTGTCAATTCGTTCTGCTTCTCAGAACTCGTCATCCAATCGCTTTCCTTCATCACAACGACGCCTTTGATAGGTGCAACAATGGAGTTCTGACCTCGGGTAATCCCCTTCGAAAAGGCCCGCCTAAGAGCCCGAAGCAACGACACTTTCCTCGATCTAGGCCGAAACGCGTATCCGCCATGGGAATAGCTTCTCTGAAACTGATCAGAGCAACCCTTTTCAAGAGGGCCCGAGAAGATCCCGCGATCAAGAGGGCCCGACATGAACGCCCTCTCAATCGGCCCGACATGAATCCCCTCTCCATTGGACCAGAATTCGGAATCAGGCCCGAATTAAACAATGGGCCGGACTGCATAGATGAGTTTCTAGGAATGGGCTGAAGCGGGATAGACGCAAAGGAGGTGGAGCCCTCGAAGGTTGAGGCACGGTCGATGCTGTTGTAGGAGTAGAGGTCTAGTAAAGCGGTGGAGAGTGGCGTGGAGGTGTTGGCGCTGACGGCGGCGCCGGAAATCGACTTAAACGTCGTCGTTGGGGGATCATCGGACTCGGAGTGGACCTTGGAAGACGAAAGCCGCGTCAATTCGGGCCGTATGTAGCAGAAGGAGTGACCCAGATCGTCTAAGGGGTCGGATATGACCATACCGGCTGCCATGTCCTTCCTCCGACGGCGGGCCTCATCGGCGGTGGGTCCCACTCCGGTGAAGCACACCGTCAGCTTCCCCACTCCGTTGCCCATTTATTAATCTGTATTCTACGATAAAAAAAATAAAAAAATAGAAAATGATGGCTAGAGAGAAAAAAAAGAGCAGAAGTTCGTTCAAAACTTCATTCCCTTGCTGGAATGAAAATGAGCATTGTGTGTATGAAAAGGAAGGAGTGAAGTTTAGAGAGAGAAAAAAAGGAGAGAGAGAGAGAGAGAGAAGAGAGAGAGAGAGGGACGTTGACTTTTTGAAGGGGAAGTGTTTGATTGAGGTAATAAAAACAGAGGACTGGGAATCAAGTCTAGGTGGATGCTTTTCTTGCATTTGTTTGTATTTTTGAAATAGAATTTTTTTCCTTTTCCTATATATTTTCTTGGGGCGTGAGGGGTGAGTGGGGGGCCGGGGCGGGGGGGTGTGGTATTTCAGCTGATAATCTAAGGAAAAGAATTCAGATGTTAGTATAGTGGGAGCTAGGAAAAAAGAAAAAAGAAAAAAGAAAAAGAAGAAGATGATGAGTCATTTTTTTTATAAAAATAAAAATATTTTTAAATATCATAAAAATAAAATTGTTAGTTTTTCACGATAAAGAGTGAACCTTGTATACATTTTAAAAATTTTCTTAAAAAAAAAAACAAAAAATGTGAATTTTTGTTCAAGTTTTCATTTTTATTTTTTTTAAATACCGTGAATTTGGTCCACTCTTTCAAAATATGGAATTTATATTTATAAATAAGACCACAGTCTTCAATTTTCTCTCTTCAATTTTTTTTTTCTCCATAAAGTCACTAAAATCGTGAAGAGCCTTCACGCTTTTTCTTTTTTTAAAAAAAGAAACGGTCAAAGCCTTTGACTGTGCCAACGACTTGGACAATATTTTATACAAAAATAAAAATTAAAATGAGGGGAGGGAGCTGCTTGCAAAATTCCTTGAGCAGCTCCCTCATCTTTTCTTCCTTCATTCTTTTTCCATTCTTTCTCTTTAAAAATATTTTTTCATATTAGTCTTTTTTCTCAGTAGCCAAGTAATTCTTGGATAAGCTATATATTATAAGATATTATCTGGTTATTTTCTTTCAAAGTATTTTGAAAGTTTAAACTAGTAAGATTTTTTGTTAAAATTTTATCATATTTATTTCATTGTAAATAAAAAAAAAAATTATCGAACAAAATTAATATCACTTTTACAGCCTGCTATATTGATAGAAGGACAAAGTTATGGTTATCAAAATCAGTGAATAGGTATGCTTTGAATGTTTTATTATAATTCCTAGTGTTTGTCGTGATAGAGGTTGGTATGTGACTTGATTACTTATATTTGTGTAAAAATTAATTTTTTTATCTATTAATTTTTTTCAGCAGCTTTATATGTATATTTTTTTTCATATCTTATTACTAATTGCATTTTATATTAAAATTATTATTGTAAAAATTGTAATGGTTCATTTATATAAAATTTTCAAAAAATATAAATTGAAACCCTAACCTGCACAAACACTTTTTAATTTGATGAACATTCCACATATTGAAATTTTCGTAATTTTTTTAGCAGAAGGCATTACTATGTGTAATGCTTTCAACAAGTTTTGCAGGATAAAAAATCCCAGAAGGTGTGATAGCAAAGCAAGCCTTCAGCAAAACAAATTCACAAAAATAAAAAAGGCAAAAGGGGTTACACGGAGTAACGTCTTTTACAAAAAAATACAAAAAATAAAAAAGTAAAAACAAAATCTGAATAGCATGTTTTAAAAGCAATCCTTTAGACAAAAAATATAAAAAAACAAAAGAAAAAAATAAAAAAGGCAAAATGTGTTATAAGGAGTAGGAAAAAATCCTCAGAGGCGCAATTGCGAAGCATGTTTTCAGCTGATTTTTGTAGGAAAAAAATCCTAGAAGACGTCATGTAGTTTACTGTATTCTGCTGAAAATAACTAAAATTAAATGTAAAGCATGGGTCAACTCAAAACATTTTGATTGAGAAACAAAAATTAAAAAATTATAATTTTTTAGTAGACATGTGGCTAGCAATTGGTTGTATTTCATATAAAATGAGAGACACAAAGTTTCAGTAGTCACTTGAAAACTGTTTCTATCAATAAGGTACGTGAACTGTCAGTACATAATAGTTTAATGTTATTCAAAACGAGACATAATGTGTCAACACCTAGTCATATTTATTCACATAAAACGAGCTACGTGAAGTTTTAGTAGCTATATTCAGATTATTTTTATCATTGAAGTATATGCACTGACAGCACACAATAGTGTAACGTCTTTCAAAATAAGATATGAAGTGTCAGTACCAAATTGTATTTATTCAGTAATCGAGACACATGAAGTTTTTGTAGCAAATTGCAGATTGGTTTTATTAATGAGATATGTGAATTGTCAGTACATAATTGTATAATGTTACTAAAAATGAGACAGATGAAATATTAACACCGATTGTATTTTACTTTTATTAATGAGACATGTTAATTGACATTATGAATTCAGCTTTTATTAAAGAGGCACATGCATAATAATTATAAACTCAATGTTTTGTGGTAATTACTTTATTCACATATAAATGTACAACTCAATATCAATAATTATTATCCCTCATCAATTGTGGTGTTCAGCTGACTTGCACTAATAGACCCCTATTATATTCGAATTAGGCATCCATCTTTTTAATGTTATCAATTAATCTCTTAAAGTCTTTTATTTTACTCTATGTTAGAACAAATTTTGATCTAAGTGGTCTTATTCTATCTCCTGTGCTAGAAAGCATTTCTTCTCTTTTCATTTCAAATTCAAGAATACGACTAATACGATTTATTAGTTTGTGTGCCTCTACATTTTTTTATCCCCATATTCTTTGGATACAATTCAATCCTTTTATGGCCAAATATAAATTTGTGGAAAGCTTACAATGGCTTTCTTATGAAAACATCAATTTGAATTTGGAAATAGGCATACCTCTCTTTATTCTGCGTGATACTTACCATATTTTTTACTAGTAGAAAAAAGTTCTTTATATCCTTCCTTCTGCATAGGTGTAAGGTAATTCACAGTGCTAGCATATCAGGTATACAGGGAATCTTCCATTGATAGATGTACAGAGGTTCCACATTACTCATTTCACGCTTCAACAGAAACTCTAACTTTAAGATTGGGTTCCCTTGCTCCAGATAATAAGGGTTATTGATCGACTTTAAAGTATGCTTGTGTAGGAAAAGATGGCATGGATAGATCACTCACGTGCTAAAGTATGGTCTATGTAGAAAAAATTTCCTCCTAGTGAATTCTTCACCTATGGATTTTCACTTTTCAGATCAACCAACCCGCATCTACCCTAGCAAGTAATTTTAATTTTTATTTTAATTATAGATTCGCTTTCAATTCTTGTACACTTATATTTGAACTCATTGAAAAAAATTATTGAATATAATTCTGTATCTAAATACGTTACAATATTGTTATAATCAAATCAAATATGGACAACTACATTTTGACTGAAGATAAGTGCAAGTTCCATGTGTCATTTCTATGAAAACATAAATCTTCACTCGTATGTTTTGAATTCTAGGTATAAATTTATTTATCAATATATCCTTCATCCATATCTTAGAATCATAATTCCATATCTAATAACATGGAAACTGGGGGTGTTTAGTAATATTCTCAAAACTTAAAAAGGGGTAAAAAAGAGAATAAAAGAAAAAGAGAGGGTGAAATTAAGATGTGGAGAATATGCGTAATGCGCAAATGGGAGATATCCAAAAAGTCAAAACCAAATGGGAATAAAATAAATAGTCATGAAAAACTGTGCGGTTGGATCAAGTGCGGTGTGTACGACTGCTCCATAATATGACATCTTTTGGACACGTGCCGCACTGAAATTGCGCTTTTGTCAACATTTGATTGCTTCACTTGACTTTGTGTATCATACACCCACCCCATGACGTTTTCATTTGAGATTTATTATTATAATGCTTATTTAAATTTCATTTTTTATTTTTTTCAGAAGAATGATTAATTATAACTAATGATTTTAAATTATGGCATAAATTGAAAAGAATAAACGCATATTAGAGTAGATGAATATTCACAGTTTTATCCAATATTTTCATAATCTAATTGATCAGCGCTTTACTTTATTGGATTGGTTTCAACTCATTTAAAAAAAAATAATTATATTTTTTATTATATTATGTAAAATAATAATATAATATATTAATTAATTGATTGGATTGATTCCAATCAATTTAATAAAAAATAATTATATTATTTATTATATTATCTAAAATAATAATATAATATATTAATTATTATGCAATACAAGTCGAAAAAATAAAAAATCATATATATATATATAATAAAATACCAGTTTAAGGATTTAACTTTCTCAAAAAATAAAAAAAATAAAAAATAAAAATATAATTTAACTGATTTGACTATTTTTTGACCAATTGAATCGCAAAAATAGTTATTGAAGATTAATTGAATCGGATCGATCATTAATTCGCAATCGAATTGTACTAACCGATCGGCCAATTTGGTTTCCGCAAAACATTGATTTTACCATTTGAACCAAAATTTTCTAATTGTGGAATTTTGCTTAGTATTTTGCTTGTCTAGTATAACAATAAATTTAAATGTTCTTTGTCGTTTAATAAATTTTGAAGTACATTTCATTTCATAAGATACAATTCAAAAAATATATACAAAATCATCAAATTATCTTAATTTGACTAACTCAGTAATCAAGCAACAATTTCAAACTCGACAAAAAGTTTAAATCAAATTTGACTAATATTTTATTAGATTCAATCCAATTTATTTATACAATCAAGAAAGGAAAACAAAAGGAAGATAAAGAAAAGAAAGTATTAATTTTTTCTTCTTTTTGTTTCTACTTGTAATAATTTATTAGGATTAGTAGTATATTTAATTATGTGAGGTGGAGTCGTTGTGAGTCCACTAAATCTATTATATTTATTGCCACTATAGTGTTTTAGGTGACTAGAGCTAGACTTGTGCATATATATGTACTTGTCTTTATTTTGACTTTACAAGATTGACTAAAATGTAGACCATCCTAATAAAAATGGAAAATTCCACAAGATAAATTCTTTTTTTTTTTTTCAATTTTTTCTTTTGCTTTCTTTTTTAAGTTTTATTGTTATTATTATTATTATTATTTTTGTAGACCATCCTAATAAAAATGGAAAATTCCACAAGTTTTTTTCATTTTTTTCTTTTGCTTTTTTTTAATTATTATTTTTTATTTTTATTTTTATTTTTTTTACACCATGAATGATTAGTGGGTCCTCATGTGGGAGGAGCATTATGAAGTAGGAGCACACAAATTGCATTAAAGGTGAGTCCACATTAGAATTTGATAGATTATTTATTTTTATCTATGTCAGCCACTTACAAGTTGGCATTAATTAGATTAAAAGTTTTTGCCAACTTTTATATGCAGAAAATTAATAATTGCAGTTTTAAAATTTTTATAATTAAAAGATTTTAAATTATGGTTCCACTTACGGGTATTTGCTTATTTTAATTGTAATTTCTTCTATTAAATTTGTAGATTTAGAGCTATGAATTATATTTAATTAGTTTTTAATAGTTTACTACATTAAACTATGTATTTAATCGTTCATTTAAAGAGAAGAAAGCTAATAATATTAACAATAACAATAACTGCAAGTCCAGCACGAGTTGAAGTTTACAATAAATCAAGAAATAAGTCAAGCTATGAGCAATTATAATAATTATAACAAAAAATTTTCTTAGTTTATTTGATGCATTTGTTTCTGTGTTGGATTCTTATTTCTCCAGTTAAAAGTTAGTTTATTTAATCGTCCAATTTAATATGAATTGCTCCAAGTGAGGGTTAACTCATATGATAAGTCTCTACTCCTACACGAACAAGTTATTAGAACACACAAATCAAGTTAGACCTTATTAAAGGAATATATATATATATATATATATATAGTTAAATGTTAAATAAATTAAAGGTACATCAAAATAGATGAATAAAGGGTATTTACTGAGTCTTTTTTTTTATATTATAAGATTTGGATTATGATTGGCCCATCATATATATATATATATATTTGAAACTATGTATATATAGATTAAAGAATAGCTAACTATTATATGATGCTTTCTTTTACCAACACTAATAACAACTATAGTGTTATTATTCTACCAACATTATTACAAGCCAAGCTAGAGTTTGCTTTTGACGGGAAATGAATCAGGTCTGAAAATACTACATGGTTCAAATTATGTTATGTAAGCAGTCATTAATTTCACTAATGAGATGGAGTAATATAAAACTTTTAATATTTTTTAGAGATGGAGTCACAAATTCTAAATTTTCTGAAAGACAATAGGCAAAAAAATATTTTAATTCATATGGAAAAATAATTTTGTTATTTTAAAGAGTGCATGGTGCAAAATTTTAAAATTCAATAAAATCATTATATATAAAATTGATATTAAAATAGACTCCCCGCTGATATAAAAAATTTCCTCCTTTGACCTTCAAGTCTTTAATTAATTGCAGTCTTTTTTACTCGTCTAGAATGAGCTGCACACCTTCATCTTCATGACTCAATTAATACTAGAAAGATTGTTTACAGAAATGTCAAGCCAAGCCATCATATTCCACTATTTCTTGATGTGGTTGGATTTTGTGTCTTTCAAACAAGTTAGGCCATTTTCACATCAGAGCGCGCGCGCGCGCGCACACACACACACACACACACACACATATATATATATATAATATATATATATATATATATGGCTAAACAAATCAATTAGAAACGCATGTTCAATTTGACTTTTTCTAACCCAAAATTGACAATTTTGGAGTCTTGTCCCAAATATTCTAATTTTTCAAGGTCTTCAATTTTTCTAATGATGGCATGTTGTAGAAATTCACCATTTTCACATCAAAGTCAAACCATTGTTTGAAAGAATGATAAATTCTACTTAATTAAAAAAAAAATTACTATTTATTTACTAGTATGCTGGAAAATTCTAACGTGCTTCGAGAGCAATTAATGTTGTATCAACTAGGTATTATAAAAAAATATATTTGATTATTTTTTAAATTTATTGTTATTATCTTCTTCTTTTTTTCTGAAAACGTATCAAAATAAGATTTTATTTCTTACAAAGGAACTTTTTTTTTCTTTCTAAAACTATCATCTTGGTTAAGTAATGAATAAACTAGATTCTTAATTTTGAAATGGAGGAAATATTGTGTTGTGAGCACCTTATTTTTTTATTTTTTATTTTTTATTTAATTTTGGTTGCCTTTAAGGAAAAAGGTTGCTCAAAAACGAGTTACCAATAGTATTTAAATGCTAATATTATAATATATCTTGTAATAGTGTATTAATAAAGAAATTGAAATGGATGACTAAGAGAAGCATAGGTTGTAGTTTAATTTAAAATATAAAAGTCCAATTTCCACTGTCGTAATTATATCCTTGTATTTAAGAATTCAAAGATATCATCATTGAATACGGCAAGTGGAGCACCCTCTTAACCCACCTTCTCCACAATTCATTAATTTGCTGACCATCCTCCCCCATTTTCCTGTTGTCCACTTGTCTGAAATCGTATTCTTAATTATATGTAAGACGCATATATTCTTCTGTTTAAAAATGAAATAATTCTCTAGATATAATACAACATATTATTTTTTTTAATATACTAAATAATGTAACGAATATAAAGATTTGAAAGTTTAATAATGCTAAAATTACTAAAAAAAACTCATATTTCTTATTTATTTCTCACCCATACAAGCTAAAACTACAATACTATGGTGAAAGTTGTGTGTTTACAGTAGCATTGCTCTAATAGCATGACATTTTGATGCCACGTTATTATATCTCTAAAATTGTCATCTATGATGTAATTAAAAATTCAACATTAAATAAATTTATTTTTTTTATATGATTTATACCGTAAATTTATAGTTCTGTATATCGATGATTTTACCTATTATTTACAAAATAACAAAGAGTTAGGAGGGATATAGGGTTTTCAACGTACGCTCAAGTCATAAATTGAGTATATGGAGTACAATCAAGTATAGAGCAATTCATGTAAACTTGACGTAAATGATATGTACCTTACTGTATGAAGGGGAATATATATTTATATTAAGAGAGAATGGGAATATATATTTATATTAAGAGAGAATGTAGTAATGTTGTGCGATAAATCTCTTTTTTTAAAAATATCAAATCTTTTAAAAGATTAATTTTTTTAATAATTATATATGAATATAGTTGCTAGCTATAGTTCTAAAATAATCCATATTCGTATTTAAGTTCATTTTATTTTATCCGAACTTAACTCATTTATGAAAAATTCATTTCGACCCAAATATATAAACCCCATTCACTAGAACTAATTTTGGCCACATTAAATTTGGTGTCATTACAGCGAACTGAAAAAAAGTCTGTAACAAGATACTCGACAATAATGATTTTAAGTCCCATAATGATTCATAAAAATCGTAGAATACTAAAGTACCCTTGCTTGCAAGATCTATTAGTTTACAGGTAGATTCTGAATATTTTGTCTACTTACACAATAGTGCTTTGTTACGAAATATGTTCAATGCCCTAAACTAGACAGTAATATTCTAATCGTTGTTGCTACAATTACATACTTGAGTTGTTTTCTTCATTTGTTGTTCCTCTGAACGAAAAAATTATGGTGCACGAACATTTTTATAACTGATTCGCATTTGTGCAAGGCATTGAACACACCATGATACTTTAAACACTTGTTGGATACAAGTTTGATGGTTACTCCAAAAGCGTGTCTAAAAAATTAAGATAAATAAAATTAATAAAAAAAATTATTCTACACCGAAATAAATGTGTATCTTAAAGCATTAACTAAAACATGAACTGTGTCATGTACAATTAGAAATGTTAAAAAAGTTTTATAACACAGTTCTGATCATTATAATGCTATAATTAGTGATATTTACGCTCCACAAATTACTATATACAATCTACTTATATTTTCTAATTCGACAACTGATAAAATGCCCATATTTCACCAAAAAAAACTACTATTGTAAATTTTATAGCATAAAATATTTTTTCATAATTAATTAATTAATTAATTCAATCTTTCTTTACACTTAATAATAACAATGGAGCAAAATTATGATGGAAATGTATTTAGGGTTGGATAACATATTAAACATATAAATACTAAGAACATTCAATAGTATTCAGATATTTATCAAACAAGCAATTATATATCATATCAACAGTGTTTCATTCTCCTTGAAGAACTTCAAATTTTGGTGAAATAAATGATTTTAAATATTTATTTTCTGTTCAATTTATTCCTTAAACATGCTAGTTACTTCAGTATATATCTACATGTTTTTATTTCATCTCTTGGAGTAAATTTTGGAAAATAATGTCTCAAAAAGTAATTCAACTTTTGGAGTCTTGATTTTATATGTTATGGAGCTTTTGGACAATACAATTAATAATTTCACATGGTTCCATGTTATTATGCTTTATTTATATGTTTTTTCTTCGCTATATTTTGGAATTCTTCATATGTGCATTCATAATTTAATTTAAAGATATCACTAGTAAAATTTGTTTATGACATCACATATGTTAAGATAATTAATTAAAGTGAATAATCGAAAAATAGTACTCTTCAAATTATATAAGGCAATTTTGTTTTATTAAACTTATAAAAATACTTTTTGTGGGTTCTATTATCAATGGTCAATTGAAAAAAGTGAAAGTAGAGTTCATATAATAATATATGATTTTTCGTATTATCTCTACGTGTTGTTTTATAGGATACAATTATTATTTATTAGCTGACATAATAGTTGTCTCCCTCTACATCTAATGTTGCTATAGTTTCGTTATGTCAATTGAAATTTTTTCTTGAAGTTTTTAGTTGACTTTTTTTCACATTTCTCAAAATTTTCACTGATATTTTAGGTATAACCATGATATATTTTAGATGATAAAGCTAACAAGTACTATTAATAACATTTACTTCTTTCCTCCAAATTTTATGTATTTAATTTTAATTCGGTATGAAATTTTAAATGACAGATAAAAAAGTGAAAGTTTTGTTTAAATTTTCGTTACTGCTCTCAAAAGAATTGCACAACATTTAGAGAGGATATTTTTGAGAAAAAAAAACATATTTTAGAAAATAAAAACAATATACATATATATGTAATAATAAATTTAGAATAGAGGAAGTATTAGAGTACCTTTATAATATTTAAAACTCATGATTATTGTTTTGGAATTCTTCTTTGCCCGTAGAAATTGAAAAGCTTCTCAACACGTGTTACTAATCAATTTTCCCGACTCCACTTAGTCACTCGTAATTGGGTTATTCTATAGTGGATCCAATATGCATCCACTCTATTCCTGATCATAGGTGGTGTTTTTTTACTATCCAACTTTTTTTGATTTGATGATAATGGTTCGATTCTATTGTATTCGATCCATTTAAAAATTTCAACTGGTATTCATTGCTATCACCTAAGTGCCTTTTTAATCTTGTAAGTGACTAGGCAGACGATGATGTATAGGTGATCATCGCTTAGCTATGATATGAATAGGAGACATGATAATTCTTGAAAATTTTGTACATATATATATTTGTATTAATATACTCCATTCCGTATTTATAGGTGTAGACGTGTAGTTTGACCTAACATGAAGTTTTAGATAAGATTGAAAAAGTGAGAGTTTTGCATATTTTCATATTATTTTTTTAAAAGTAGTGATTGAAAATTATTGGTGTTTGAAAGAATTTTTTAAGAAAAAAAAAATTCAATTTTAAGAGATAGAACCTGCTTTTGATGTCCGATAAAAGAAGTAGGGGTAATTTGTAAGTGACCATAGAAATTAGCAGCAAGTAAGATCTAAATTAGGCCGAGTTAGTCTTGTTTTTTCTTATCTGCAAAGACCTTATTGTCGTTGCTAACGAGACGACTATGATTGATAATAGAGAATCGTGAACTAAAAACAAGAGACTCATTAATGTAATAATGTTGGGCATCTATTAGTGTTATGTATATTATAGTATTTTTGCACATAAAAAAAGTCTAATTTCTACATTAGTTGTACACTGGTGTTCGTGCAAAATGTCTCATTAATAAAGAATATATATAAAAAAAAGTGAAGTTAGAAGACGTACTATAATTATTTTTATTTAGTTGTATGAATTTTATTTTTCTATTTTTGTAACTCTTGAATTTCACAAAATATATAAAAAGATCACATTTTGTTCATGATGTATGGGATATGTCATTAGTAATCATGTCAGATTTTATTTTATTAATCTGTAGATACGTCAAATATTGTGTCAAAATCAACATTGTGTCAAATGTTTGATTTGATATCGAGTGATATTTTAAGTGTCGATGCATTATAATATTTTAGGATCCATGTTTATTATTTCTATTTTGCATTTAAATTTACGGTTAAATATTAGTGAGCTTTAGCAATAGCACAAAATACACAAAATGAGGGGGGGTTGGAAATAACAAAGATATGGTTTAGAAAGTTCAAGTTAACAATAACAACTCTAATAATTTTGTCATCTGTTATTAACTTTATTACTTTTTAAGATTTTCTAAACGCATTTTAAGATATATTATTGGTAATGCATGAAAATTAACTCAAAGAGAATTCTTTTTATTCCATTTTAGGGTCACATTATTCTCTGTGTGAACAATATAGTTTCAGTTTTGAATTCTTACAAGCCCAAATAAACTTGTCAAGTGACAGCACTCAAAATATGATACCAAACGTGACACTAAAAGATATGATCATTCATGTTTTTCCTCCCACGATAATGAAAAGACATAACTTTGTAGTGTCACATTGGAACAAAAAATTCTTGACTTAGGAGGAAATAATCTGACTAGTAAAGTAAAAATAGGCAATATCAATGGTAGGGAATTGGTAGAGAGAAATTCGAATGCCAGCCATTGAGTTAACACAATCTCGGATGGTTTAAAGTATAGTTGCCAATATTATGGTCGCTGTCAGCCGTCGTCGTTGGTTGCATAATATCCACCACCACATCCACTCACTAAATTCACCACCACTTTGGCTCATTTTGCTTTGGTGATTGAACATCATATGCTATTTGCAGATATTTTGAAGATTTTTTAGGGTTGTCATCTTTATTCGAACTTGCAAATTTTTATTGTATTATTTTGTCGTCAGCTCTATAAAAGTATTAAAGACGTTAAATTTTTCAAGTAAAATAAATGTTACAAACACATCATAATACGGATATAAGAATATGATAATTTTAAAAAATACAAGACACAATACGAGTAGAGCATATATATATAAACATATAAAATTTTTAAAATGTTTATAATAAAAACTTGTAATAAGTCAACCAAAGAAATATGCATTAGTATTGTGATATAAGAAAATATATAAAATTATAATTGATACCTTGTACCATAAAAAATATAAAATGAATTAGTTTAATCATCATGAGATCATATATAATTTTTAATAATAGTTTGGATACATTTTCTTATTGCTCGGTAAATATCTAAGGAATATCTGTGAGCGATATAAATATCCAACAGGTGGATACTTGTGTCCATTGCTTGTAATTTTTATTATATTTTGGACAGTTATAAGATACAAATGCATGTTAACTTTAAATGTTTTTGTGCATTATAGATTTTCATTATACTTAAAAATAATTGCTGATAGTAAATGACCTTACTTGTTCATACCTTTTAAATTTTCACAGTAGTACAAAATACGCCACATTTTGATCCTCGATAAGGATAATTGCTATCAGTATGAGACAAGCCCCTTTTTCCATTTTCCTTTTTTGTTTTTTCACCTTGATTTTTTTTTTATTATTTATCACTCTGGGAACTGCAGCCACTCTCATTTCATCTATTCTCTTTTATTTCCACGTTTTCTGGGCAAATGCTGTTGTGAACTGCTGAAAATCCATGATAACTACCATAGTTAATAAAGCATCATTAGCCTCATCAATATCTAAAAGAAAACTTCAATTTCCCACAAAAACCTACCTTCATTCTACTTTTTCCCAATAATTAAATTATTTAATATTCGATCGGATAGATAAGTAAAAATTTATTTGAACTCGATTCGTGAAACATAACAAACTAAATTTCAATATATTTTTTTGTTCAATAAAATTTAAAATTCGGCTCAAACTCAATTCGATTAGTAAAAAAATAATAAAATATGTGTAAAAAGATTATCCTACTTGAATTCGATTTTCATTCTATTGGATTAAATATCGTTCAAACTCAATTCGATTAATAATTAAATTAAATTTAAATATATTTTTTTAAGCTTGATAAAAAAATTAAATAAATTTAAATAATATTATATTTAATTCAATTCAATTTGTTTACACCTCTAAATAGACCGCCTAAAAATTTTCAATAGTGTGAACACACATACTTTCTTGGCTTTTGCCTTTTGATTCTCACCCCCATTAATTAGGAAATGAAATTTCCATTCAAGCACCAAAATACACTCAATTGGCTGTTTCCACGGGGATTGATATTTCTTGCCTCTTCCATCCAAATTTTATAAAGTTCCGGCCATGTTCATTGTGTACCCAGAAAGCTTATCATTCATCATCAACTAATCCTTGTATTTTTCTTGCCAGCCTCTAAAAGGGTAATATGCTTCACTAGTACAAATGGCTTAAAATTTGATTATTGTATATAACTTTTCAATTTTCTCTTAATATATGTATTTTATATTATTTTAAAATAATTTTTGTATATAGTAAACTTATATAACACGCACAATAAACCATAAAACCCATAATGCTAAGATTGTTTTCAGAGTATCTTCAAATGAGAAAATCTGATGTTGATCATGTATTATAACCTTATCATTTTCCTTTCATCACATCAATCAAAATTTGATTTTCTTTTGGGTCCTTGAATTATAAAAAATTGCAAACGCGAGTGGTACAAATGAAAATAAAATTTCAAGATCAATAAATAAACAACCCAAAAGAAAAGTTTCTTGAATTCTTGGGGTCTAAACACTCCCAATGTGGGCCATCAATGTACAAAAAAATCCAGTCTGCAGATGGACCAAAATGTCAAAGTTTGATTTAACAAAAAAAATTCCGTAAGACAATGGACAACTGGGAAGTCGTTTGTATTTTGTATCTAGTCCAGAATCTGAAGTGAGAATCATTATTTATGAAACAGACCATTTTGGCCTTTTCCGCTTCATTGATATGAAAATGAGGACCCTTTTCCGCTTTCGTTTGGTTTCATTTTCAAATTTATTTTTAAATTTTCAATAATTTTAAAATTAAAAATATTTTTACTAGATTTTTGTATAAAAATAAAAATATATTTTAATTAGTTCTATTTCTATACAAATTATATAAGTTTGAAAATAAAAATAAACGAGACTTCAAATTCTCAAACTATTTAAAAGTAAGACCATATATTAAAAATAAATAAAATTTTATATAATTATTAAAATATATTTTAAAGAAGTAATTCTTATATTTCAAATTATTATTTGATAGTATTTCACCTGGCAAAGCCAAATTAAAGTAATTAGTTCTTTTTGCATGAGCTTTAAAAATAGTTCAACGTTGTGCTTACTTTTGAGTGAACTTAAAAAATTAAGATTATTAAAATATTTGTGGTCAAATCTATTATTGTGACTTGTCATATTGTGTTTTTTCATAGGCCATCAAAATTTTAATATTTAATTCGAGATTAAGTTATTAAATTTTTAAATTAAAATTATTGAAAATCAAATCAATATTGGAGGAGATCGGAGAGTCGATTCCATCAAAAAATTATCAAATTCACAAAGTCAACGTTATTCAAGAGAAGATTCAGATGAGTGAAATAGAGATTGTATTTACATTTATTCATCAAATTCAATAAAACTTCAATTTGTACTTTTTTTTTGTTTTTTATTTTTGCAAACAATAAAAATTTGTGTTACAAATTTATGGCACGCCCGGTGGGACGATCTTTACCTCTCATTTCATCTTTTCACAAATTAAATTCGAAGTTCAAATGGAGATGAAGGATAATAACACCAACTTTACAAATATCATTTCTTATGTAAAGACATGAAGTCATAATTCCAAAATACAAGAATGAGGGGGCAAAAAAAGATGATATTTTGCTAAGCCTTAAAGCCACCACTCCAAAATACAAGCATAATGGGGTAAAAGAAGATGGTGTATTACTTAGTCGTAAAGCCATCACTCTAAAACACAAGCATAAAGGGGCAAAACAAGTTAGTGTTTGGCGAGCCATAAAGTCACAACTCCAAAATACAAGCATTAGGCGGCAAGCGAATATGGTATTTTGACATTGCCAATCGAATTTTTAGTAAAGTTGGGGACAAAACAAGAAATAGAAACTATGGAAAAAGAATTGTTGAATCTAACTACGATGTACGAATGTACTAGTCGTGTAATGGAAAATTAACTTCAAGCTCATGACGAAATTGAGATATCCACAAAGCAACAATTAAGTGAAATAGAAAAGTCTTTAACTAAAAAGCTGCAAATTTCATCTAATGGGTTGGTTCCTATTGACCAACTGAAGGAGATTATCATGGAGACTATCAAATACAAGTTTGATGAAAGCTTCAAGTCAACTTCGACTTATGCAAAGTCATACACTCCAAAAATTGATAATTTGAAGATGACGATTGGCTATCCACTAGCAAAATTTCAACAATTTGATGGCAAAGGCAACACATGGCTTATTTTATTGAGACACGCAACAATGCTAGAATATATGGGGACTGTCTGGTTAAGCAATTTATCCGCTCATTGATAGAAAATGCATTTGATTAGTACACCGACTTGGAGGCAAACTCAATTGATAATTGGGAGCAGTTGGAACAAGAGTTTCTCAACTACTTTTATGGCACCCGTAAAACTATTAGTATGTTTGAGCTTGCTAACTCAAAATAAAAAGAAGACGAGCCTGTGCTTGAATATATTAATAATTAAATAAATTATCTTTAAATTACAAAGATACTTTGTCAAAAACTTCTGCAATTGAGATATACATCCAAGAAATACACTGGGGTCTCTGCTATATATTTTAAAAAATCAAACAAAAAACTTTTGGAGAATTAACACCTGTGCATATGCCAATGGGATAAGCATTAATTTTGACAAACAATAATACCCAAATGATGTCAAAGAAGAAGAAGAAGAAGAAGAAGATGTGGTATCATATGCAACAACTACTGACTTTGACTTTTCAGTGCTCCTGTATACGAGTATAAACTATCTAAAATTGTCAAATTAAATTATGTTCAAATACTCCTTAATACGAGCCTAAACTATCTACTCCTTGATAAGAGCATAATTTGCCAGCAATACTCCTGAGTATAAACTATCAACAAACTTTAAATTCAAATGAAGGCTCATTGATACAAGTACAAACTATCTAACAAATTCAAATTCAAGATTCTTTGATATGTGTATAAACTATCTACAAATTTAAAACTTAAATGAAGATTCATTGATATGAGTATAAACTATCTAACAAATTCAAATTCAAGATTCTTTGATACGAATATAAACTATCTATAAATTCCTGACAAGTTTAAGCCAAAAACTTCTTGATATGAGACTAAATTGTCTACAAAGTTAAATCAAGTCAAGAACTCCTTGATATGAGAATAAACTGTCTACAAGTCCAAATCAATTCAACAGAAGAACTTCTTGGTATGAGTTTAAACTTTCTGTATGTTCCAAATAAGTTTAAGTAAACTGTTGTGACTTGAACATCTTGATGAAAAAGTTTAAGACTCATTTACTTTTCGCATTTGTCAAAATAAATGAACGTGAACAAGTCTCAATAGTGCATTTGTAGATATGGAAATTTTAGTGCCAAGTATACATTGATATGTTAATATAATTTTTACTTATCAATTTATATTTTATTTATTTTTGAAATTATCATTAAATTTCAAGTTAAATAAAATATTTAATTAATAGAAAAATTAAATATTATCATGTATCAAATTATGATATTTTGGTAATGAAGATCGTATTTTGTAAATTATGAAAGTGAATATAATATTTTGGTAATTCAAATCACATCTTGTGATTAAGACAGTAAATATCCATCAAATCAATCAAATCAATCAAATCCTCTCATGTCATTAAGTAAAAATGGCAATAGCTCTTATACTACAAGTATAAATAGAGGTCATTTCCAAGAAGTTAAAACACAAGTTGAGAAGAAGAAGAAGAAGTCCAAGAAAAAAAGTATTAGAGGAAGTTCTCTGAGCCCAAGTCCATCAAATTCAAAGAGATTCACGGTGTTCAAAGAGAAAATTAAGATGTTCATCACGAAGGCCATCAAAATTATAATGTTTAACTTGAGATTAAATTGTTAAACCCTCGAATTAATATTATTCGAAATCAAATAAACTTTAAAGAAGATTGGATGGTCGTTTCCATAAAAAAGCTACAAATCTATAAAGTCAATATTCTTGAAAAGAAAAATCAGATGAGTGAAATAGAGATTGTATCCACATTCATTCATCAAATTCAATAAAAAATCAATTTGTACTATTTTTCTTATTTGTTATTTTTGCAGATAATGAAAATCTATGTTACAACATTCTTTATTAATAGCTTATATATAGAATATAATAAATGGATATCCATGTTCACACAATAATAATTTATGGGAACATCAAGTTAGATAAATGATTATAATACAATAATAAACATATTAAAATTAAAACTAATTGAAGCAAATTTAATGAATCATCCATGACATAACATCAAAATAGTAACTAAACATAAATCACCAATGGTTTCAAATAAGAAAATAAGATAGAAATTACTAAATACAAGAATTATAAACTAGACAAAACAAATGTCCATGTAAAACCAACAAAATTATAGAGGACTTCTAGTCATTAATTTGATGAACCGCATTACCATCCAACCATGTTAAATCATCATCACAAAGAGTAAACACATTTGTAGCATCAAATAGATCATTACCTTCATCTTAGTCACAGTTACATAATTAGAAAGTTCATTCAATTTGTCAAGATCAATAGGCTCCAAGTCTCTTGCTTCCAGGATATCAAGACATATACAAGAGTGTCCAACATTTTAGTTGTTCGGTGATTCCTCTTTTTTATTTATGCAATTACTCATGCACTCTAGTTCCTCTCACATGGTGAAAAGCTATAAGGTTGACTCAATATTCACATAGCACACTTATGTAGAATAGGTAAAGAATCTCCACAAAAATCCCACCAAATTCCTACCGAAAAATGTGGAATATGAATATTATTCTTTTTTTACAAATGAGTTCAAGAAAAAAAAAAGACAATAGTAAACAAAAATATTTTTAACTTACTAGGATGAGATATCATCAACATTGTCAGTGCAATAGCTATAATCATAGATGATGGTTTCATCTTGTATAACTGCATCTCTTTTATGTTTCTCTTTTAATGCAACCAAGTTTTCAAGAAAATAGACAATATCATCCTTCATTTCCTTATTCTCCCTAAAGTTTTCACCACACATATACGCACAACTAAGAGAAGTTGTTGCAACATGTGCATAATGAATTATATTATCACTTCTCCTTATTTTAAATAGTGCCCATATTTGCATATACTTGATCTGTTATGGCAATTTTATTTGATTGCTTCTTCAGCTCTTTCCATGGCTTCATATAATTAACCTGAAGTAGAACCCTCTCCATCAACCAAATGAAAAACTTGAAATTCTAAAGTATGTAACACCTCTTTCCTTTGTTTCTAAAAATTCAGAGCTTTGAATAATACTTGTCACCATTTTTGCCATAACTTGCTTGTTATATTCTAACCCTCTCAATGTAGATGATGCAACAAATACCCTTAACTTATCTTCAATAATAAGTATAGACTCAAGAATTTTGAATTTTTGAAGCAAATCTAGTAGCACAAAGATGTTTTAGCTCCTTAGGGTGCGACAGCGCGTGAGCTCCTCTAGGGGCCATGATGGCGCGCGAGCTTCTTCTGAGGGCATAATGGCCCACGAGCTCCTGACTTCCTAAACCTTATTCTCGCTGCGTTGGGTCATCACTGTTGTCTTACCCGTTTTGAGGCATTCTCTATCAATAATGGAGGGTCCTCTTTGGTGGCTTGCAAACTATTACACCATTGGGCTCCTCTCGTCACTTTATATTTCCCTCAAGGAAAAGCTAGGCTTCTAGCATCCTTGTGGATGTCAACCTCTTTGTGCCTTGTCTCCTCATGCCTCTGCTTAGTCCTCCCAGGAGCTGGAGCGTTATCTCAACTTCTATGAGGTGACCATGGAGGCTTTCCTTCACGTTGGTTGGCAATGCTCGTCTCGTTGCTTTGGGCCTCTGCTTGGGTCAGCACCTCCTCAATTATTATCCTAGTGCCTATTGGGTCATGTGTAGTATTAATAGCTGTGTTGGCTCAACCTAACAAAGTAGAGACGGATCTCTCGAATTGGCTAAAGGTGGACGCAAGTCGCCTCTATTAATGTGGGTTCCTCTGGTAGGGGGTTGCCTCAATTGCCACGGGCACTGGCTCCTTTTGATGCTCTAGATCTAGTTGGTCGACCATCTCAGTATTGAGAAAGATTTTCTATAGATGGAGCCAAAATAATATGGTCAAAGTAAGACGATTATACCTTGGTCCTCTTTGTAGATCTTTCTCCTGGTTAGGAAGTGAATGGTAGATGGGGTCCTGTCTGTGATATGGATAAATAGTTAGGGGTCTCCAGGTTTTGTTTGGGGATACCCTTCTGACACTTAAGTTAGTATTAGAGCTAGAGAAAGTGAATGCCCAAAAATAAATAACGTACCTTAACATGGTGGAAAATGGAGGCTATTTGTACCTTGTATGTCGGAGGGTACAATCCGGTGTAGTATGGCGTACAGACCATTTGGGCTTCATGAGCCTGCGAGCTTGGATCTTGTGGCCTTTTTGGATTTAGCCTAAGCATTGTAGCCCATCTTCTTTGATAATTTATCAACTTTATGGACTTGGCCTATTGGGCATCGTGGACCATGATGCATCAATTACATATAGCAGAGTTAAATACATATAATGCACTTGTTTTAATCAACTAGGGAAAGACTATGGTAACACATGCACCATACCACAATATAACATAACTCTTTATGAACCCCTATAAACACCCTAATATCTCTTCATTTGTGGTAGGTTGATTATTCATTTATTTTTAGTGCTCAAATTCATCTGGATACTACTTATCTCAAGGTCCAACTTAACTGTCGAAGGCTTTTTTTGGGACTTTTTGACACCTCTAATAATTTATTCATATTGCATGCGGGAACCTACCATTCAACCTAATATCCAATTGAATCTACCCATCGTTCCCCTATTAGTCGAAAAATCACCACATCAATTTTAGCACCATTTATGGGGAGATCTCAACCTCGATACTAATAATTTAGTGAGAAGTTAGCATCCAAGATTCCTAGCATGAGGGAAGGCCTAACGTTGACAGAACATATCAACAACCATGAGAGCCGCTCACTTAAATCATCTGCCACCTCCACAACAAATGTTGCCACTAGAGTTGCAGTATCACAAATCACAAAAAAGGCTTTGTTAGCTTTGATAGAGGATGCCTAAGTGAGAACTACTGCAAGAGCAGTCGTCTAAAATACTGAGAGCTAACATAAGAGTGAACCCCCTTAGTCTTCTCATAGAAGTCAATGTTCATCCCTGGTCTCGATAGGATTGAGTCGAGATGGAAAGAGCTATAGATGAAGAAAAATAATACTCAAGAGAAGTTAATATCCGAGGCTCTCTTTCTCACGATTCCACAAATTCAAAATATAGAAAAGGTAGAGGGGTTCGTAAAGTGCGAACCCCGATACCACTTAACTCGAAGACTATGTGGATAAGTACTTCCCACTTGTGGTAGCGCCCCTAAAGTGCAGTCCCTTCTCCAGTGCCATCCTAGCAGAATCTCTCTTTCTAGGAGTCAAGGTGTTCAACCTGGTAAAATATGATGCAATTAGAGACCTCAAGATACTTGGACAAGTTCAATGCCAAGATAGACTTGTACAACTTAAGTGATGCTTCTTACTGCAAAATTTTTCATACCACTCTATCCAAGTGCTCCCTAATGTGGTTTAACCAACTATCCTTTGGTAGTATTACTAGCCTTGAGCAGTTGACTCAACATTTCTTACACCATTTTAAATTAATAAAACATATTCAAAGACTGTCTTTTACCTATTCATGGCTTAGAGAGATTGAGAACTAGTGAGAAACTATATATAACGCTTTGTGGAGGCTGTAAATGAAGTGTTTCATATCAACCATGAGTTGCTGATAGATATTATTTAGCAAAACCTCCGTCATCGAAAATTTAAGGAATCTATTACTAGAAAACCTCCAAACACCTCGGATGAACTACTACCCAGAGCTAAGAAGTAAATTTGTATTGTAGAAAGTGTTGGTGTGAGCTCAGAGAGGGCCGATAAAAAGAAAACATATGGAGGAACAATTGAGGTAATGAAAAGGGAGGAACGTTGTCATGTGCCCTCTACTATTATCTTTATCAAACATCCCTAAATGTGACTCGAGCTGAAATTTTAGTGCTAGCTAAGCAACAAGTGTTATTTTAGTGGCCTAAGAAAATAAAGGATAATTGAAATAGGCTAAAATCAGAAAAATAGTGGCATTTTTCACAGTGATAGGGGACATAATATGGAGCATTGCCATCTTAAAAGTTAAAGAAATCAGTATAGATGGGACACCTGAAGGAGTTCGTAGAACAACACCAAAAGGCTTGCCGAAGTGACCATAACAACTTCGGACCTAACAAGTTGGGTTGGTAAAACCTCCGGACCCCTAGAGCAGTGGAAATTAAAAATATTAAAATATGCATCAATTATATAACAAGCGTGTCCCAGGTTCGATATGATGATCAGTTACGTGCATATATATAAAAATTGATGTAATTAAAAGTTTAAAAAATTTCAGGGTTTAATGAGATTATACTTGAAACTTTCGTTTGATGAAAAGGACTTAGAAACAATTCAAGTTGTTTGCTCTCACATACTCTTCGATTCTCCAAAAGTCCTGTAGAATGGCTGGATTCAAAGACCCCCAAATATTGATCCTTTACGCGTGTATCTATACCTTAAATGCTCATACGCAATTAAGCTTATGCTAGTAGGATTTAATTTGATGGTTCAAACCTAAGGTGTTTTTGTGTGGGTTTATGGAACAAAATAAATCTCTATTTATTTTGATTGTTTGATCAACTCTTTATTTAACTAAGAATTGATCAAAGACTATTAACTTGGTGGAACTTTAAACAAAAAACAAGAACAAATTCTAGAAAGAAGGAGGAGTGCTTGGCCAAAAATTAACAAGCATTAGCTTGTAATTTTCAGCTATAGGGGAGCTATAAAAAGCTCCATTTGGTTTCATCTTAGAGTAATATTTTTGCCTATCCAATTTGGAATCCAAGATGTAAGTCTTTAATCTCTTTGCAAGTTTAACTTGGATGTAAATGGTAAGTCTTTAATTTCAAGTGAAAGATTTATAATAAGTTTTTGATTCAAAATTTAAGACTTAATTTTCTAGTCAATTTTAGAATTTAATTAAATTCCTCCTAAACTTCCTACAAGCCCTCACTCAATGGGCCTTGATATAAATTTAATAGAACTTAATTTAATTAATCCAATTAATTAAATTAATTTATCCAATAAATTTTAAACTTGTTCCATAATGGGTCACCAAATCCTAATAGGTCAATTAATTAATTTAATTTAATTAATTAAATTAATTTTATATTTGTATTAATTAAATTCTATCTAATTAATTATATTATTTAAATATAATCTAACTTTTGGATTAATTACTTAGATAAGAAATGAGTTTCTCCATGTTAATGTGTGATCTTTTAGATTCACCCATATGCTAGTAGTGAGCCCACACCTCTTGTAACTTAGTTGAATAATTAATATTTTAATTATTCTCAATTAATTAATTAAATTAATTAATCATCTAAAAATTAACCTATTAATTTCAAGAACCTCACTAATCATAATTAGCGTATAGTAATACGCCATGAAAACTTAGTTATAAGTGAAGGTGCAAATCCTTCCAATTATGAATACCATGCATGTCTACTCCTACCATTAACTAATCTCCTGATTAAGTTTAAGATGCAAATTATTAGTTGAAACCCTAATAGCTTAAATATATGAAACCATTCCTAGTATCTTGATTCGTTGATGCCTAATTACTCATCCCGATATGACCATGGATTTTAGAATGAACTATAGTAGAAATCATGGAGATTCACTTATTATGCTAGATAGGTGATAAATCTTTTGTTGGTCATCCATTAAGCTCTATATACGAGGCTGATACACCCAAAATATTCTCTTTATGATTGTCCTATAAGTAAAGGATAAATCAAAATGCAACATGTCATGTATGAGGTTACAATATCGCCTCAGGTCAAAAGACTAATTCATGCGCTATCATATCGATTGGAACTTCTCATTCCACAATCAGTATTTCATTGGAATTTTCAGTGGATTGTTTAGTGTATTTTTGAACAAGCATCTGCGTATACACAATAGTATCACAGTATCGACCCTTCTTTCAAGCATACATCATTATGCGCAAATCTTGATGGGCTAATCAAAGTTCCTTCTCATGAAGCCCTCAACTTGGAACATTTTTAAGTTTATGGTTATGGAGGTATATCTCATGAACAATATCCTATATACGATAATGCCTCATAGCCATATGTGATCTAGGGACTTCATTTAATTCTAATATGTTGAATTCAAGATGAAGATTATCATTAAATGATATTAATATGAAAAAGTTCTTTCTACAAAAGTATAAAGACAACTAATTTAATTAACTCGTCAAGCAATATACTAACACTCGAGGTCAGCCGCTTGAGCAACCAAAAGGAGTTAGTAGAAGAACCCATGACAATGATAAACATCCCATGGTCGGAGTCATCGTTGTTATATCGGGAGGCCTAACAAGTGGTGACTCTCTTAATGCTAGAAAACACTCCTCCAGGTGGCCAAAAGAGCTAGTTCACAAGGGTACAAAAACTCATAGTAAGCAGCGGCTCGCATCTTGTGGCCAATCGAGTGTCTATCTCCTATGAAGCCAAAGAGGTAAAATTATAAGCCGATCTATTAAATTTTTTCCCATCTCTTTCCCTATGAGGGGAATAATGTATACTTCTCTTTCCAATATTAAATTGTGTTGAGAAAGTATTTTTTGCTGCATCACCATACCTTTTATTATAAATGATTTTTTATTTAAAAAATGAGTATCTGGTTGAGGTTCAATCTCTTCTAAACAAAGACTTTTCATCAAATAAAACTTTTTTCTTTGAGGAAAGAGCCCTTTATCAAGGTGAGCCCTGTGAAAAATAAAAAAATATCCCAAAAAATAAAGAAATAGAGAAATAAAATAGATGAGTTCGGATAAAAACTGTCTTATATTAAATCATTCTGAATTCTCGTCTTACTGACATCACCTTAAAGCCCTCTATTATGGCAGCACCTACTACGAATGCAAATATACTCCTAGTTGCACTTTTAGATACTAATGCACATAGGAGTAGAGGTCTATATGATGTATATCATAATATTTACAGGGACACAATAGTTATTTTAATAATATTAATAAGCACAAAAGAGTAGAAGGACTATCGTAACACATACATCATACCACACTATAACATAATCCTTTAGAACCTCCATAAATACCTTATTCTCCCTTCATGTCGCATTGGTTATCCATTTGTCTTTTTGTATTGTTGACTTTTTCTAGATATTCTCTATTTCGAAGTTTGTCTTGATAAAATCAATCATTCAATCAAATATTAGAGTGGATTTGCCTATCGTGCCCCTGACAGTCGTAAAATCACCCCATCAATAATGTTTCGGAAATGCAATTGAAAAATATTTACTAATATTTTAAGAGCTCGAAACACATCATAGAAACGAAATTTTAATCCAAGATTTGTAGTAATTTGATACGTTTGTTTTTATCAGTATTATGGATATTCTCTAGCTTATCATAAAAGACATCAGATAAAAAAATATAGCATTTTCAGAATGAGAGGTGTCTTCCCCCAAATTTCTTTCTCATCTAGTACAAGTAACTTGATTTCCACTTCCATGAACAAGCTTCTATTTAATCAAACATTCAATTTGCTAGACAATCTCTTGATATTATTTGCCTTGTATTTTTATTTGCCTTTAAACTATGGGTTATGAAAAATCAAACATAATGTGTTTGCTGAGGAGTTGGGCTTTGTTTAGTTTGATGTATAAGTGTGGAAAGAGTTTGGAATAGAAGATATTTTGGCCAAGAAAATCTCTTTTGACATTTTATGATAATTGTCCGCTAGTTTTTTGCAAAATATTTTAGATAATGATATGAACCAAGTTGTCCTTAATGTGACTAGGATTCCCTGTAATTTTTGTGCTAATCTTAAGTATATTATATATATATATGCGGTATTTACGTTTCAAAAAAAAAAATTACTCAAAAACGTTCTCGCATAAACAATATACACTTTGTTGTTTGTTTGGAAATATTAAGAAAACGAAATAGCCGAGAAATTATGATTTTCTCCAGTAGAATATTTTAGCTTAGCTAATGCACAACAAACACAATCCAAGTACTCAAAATTTTCTTTTAAAAATTAAAAATTTTAAATTCATAACAACAAATTTATTGCCCTTATTTGAATAATATTTAAGTTGGTTTGAATTTCAAATCTTTAAATATCCATTTTGAGTTTTTTTCTTTTTCTTCAATTGTTATTGTGAAATCCATTTAGCTTGATGTCATTAAAGCAAATTATTTTTTCCAATTCCAAATCCTTCTATACAAACTTAACCTTAAACTAACCTCTATTATGCATAGTTTTTTAGCAAAAAGTATGTGATTATTCATTTCAAAATAATTTACATCTTGTATAAACTTTTATACATAAATTGATGTCATTAGTAAGACATTGTTTGGACACAATGAACAATCAAACAACTTAATTTGCATTGTTGCCTACGAAATTTCTCTTCAAGCCCTGTTAAAAGGATTGTTAAGTTTGCAGAGGTTTGTGTTGTCTTAGTGCTTCTTTAAGTACTAGGTAGAAAGAGCCCATCGAGAGCTCTTTCCAAATTCTCCCCAAGATGTTGTGGGCCTCATTCTATGGTAAAACTTGCTCCAAAAAGCTGGAGTACCATTTCAATTAGGTGGGTCGGGTGGATCGAACTTGAATTGGATTCATCTAAATGGGCTTTCATAAATCAACATGTTTCTCTAAGTTTGAACCCGTTTTCATCTATTATGTTAATTGAATCTCAATAAAAGTCCAAAAAATCGCATTAGGCTCTGATCCAGATCCAAAGAATTATATTAAATTTAAATATTTAAATATTATTTTCCATGATGTCATTCGATAATACATTATAGATCATTATCTACACGTAGAACATGAGTTCAATTGTAAATTATCATACAAAAAAGAAATTGTATCATGAATAATTTACTCACATTCCTTGCTCGTATTTATTGCATTTGGATCCTTAATTAGATTAATGCAAAACTGGATTCGAATTGATTATCACTCAATAGTCAACACTAAAATGTAGTTGGAAACATAATAATATTATTAAAAAAATGAGTTTATGGAAGATTTGTTTTATTTCAACGTTCACTCAAAAAGATAATTATCATCTAGATTTAGAATTTTGTTACAAGCAAATTGCAAGAAAAAAATGTTATTTGTCAAAAAAGGAAAAAAAAAATCCTCTCAATGTATTTGTTCCAATGTGTCTTGCTAACAAGGAGTCATGATAAAGAAAAAGGGTTGCTAACCTGATTTGTGACATCTCTATGCCTAAATGAGAACACAGACCCCCCAATAAAATTTGATTAATAAGAAATGTGTCTAATTTTCAGTTATTATGCTTAAATGTAATATAATTTTGATATACGTACATACTCGATCACTCTATTTTACTAATAAAAATTAAAATATCTCTGAAAACCTCCTAAATCAATCAACAGGTACAATTTATTTTTTTTTTGAAAAAAAAAAACTGGTTATAAAATTCCTACAAATGAGAAAAAAATAGAAAAACATAATGATAAATTTAAAAGAACAAATCCAATGGATATTACCTTAATCGTCGGCTGGTTAGGAAAAAAAACGAAAAGGCCAATATTCCCTTTTAAGATTGGCCTTTTGTGATAAATTAATTAAATAAGGTAAATTACTTTTACATCCTTTAAATGAAAAGAAAGTAGTAATAATAATCGCTAGTTCATTGTAGAGTCAGATCGCAGGAACCGAAAAAGCGCTTTTCGCTGGCAGTCACTTTCATACTTTCATTTCTTAATCAAAATGGAATATATATATATATATATATATATATCTATAAAGAGGTAAATATATGCATTCAAGCTGCCATTAGAATCCAAACAAGATTCGCTGTACGCCATAATGACCAACATGTTTATAGAATGACCAAGATACCCTCTATTATTTTACAGCAATTATCTGGCTTGTGCTTCAACAGTTAAACGTTAAAAACAAGTGTTAGAATAAGTTCAAAGACTTCGTCTCAAATGTAATTCTTTCGTATATTTATTTATTTTTGAGTGAATGTTAACATTAGGGATATAACTCATTAAAAATTATTTAACAATCCACAATCAATAATCAAACTTTGACAACCACTGAGTTTACTTTGAATAAATCAATTACATTATCATTATATCATAAATATCAATCACCAATATTTATGACAACGATTACTAATTTGTCTTTAATAAGTAGTAATTATTCATAATTAATTAATAATTATTATGAAAATAGATAAAAATCCATACACTTATGGGATTCGAATCGAACATCTCGTATTCGTAGACAATCTATAATTAATTAATCAACTATAATTATAATAGGCAAATATCCACACACGTGGGATTCCAACCTTCTTAAAAGTTGACCACAAACTCTATATTCCTATATCCAATTTCAAGCAATTGGCCATCCTAAGTACACCTAAACTCCAATTTCAAGAAATCTATTTCCTTTGCAAATTACTTTAAAGAAACACATTTTTACACAAAATAAAAAGAGCAGAAAATATCTCAAAAAATCTAAATCATGAGAGAGAAAAAGAAATGAAGAAATAAACAAATGACAAGACAAATATGCAGTGACATGAAAAAAATGTACCACCTGTTCCAACAGAGATCAACAGCAATAGAATGATGCAAGAAAGGAAAAGCTTCTCCCACCCTTTATGACTAGTGACAAACTGAAATTATTGTACACTGGAATTTGGCAACTTTGCACCACTTCTTGTATGAATTATACAATTCCAAAAAGGCAGCAACTTCTTCTTTTCTGGTTTTGATGTTTACTGAAAATGTTAAAAGCATTCACCATGGATTTTTACACATAAGCAGCTTCTCATTTTTTCAGCAATCGATTGCGGGAAAAGAAAAGAAAAGAAAAGCACCATTACTGGGATGGGGCAACAGAAATTCAAACTTTCTAGAGTCACACTTGTACAGCAAAATTGGTCACTATATTATACATACAAATGTAAAACTTCAAGTTCTTTACAACAAACAAGAATGCAGATCCCAGAAATTATAATCATAAAAATTCAATTTATGAATCAAAATAGATATCCCCTAGCCTATATTATTGGCAGATAAACACAAATTTAAACGTTTTTTTTCTTTCTTTTTTTACCTTATGATGAATCCCAGTAGAAAAATGGCGGCCTTTTCTGTACCATCAAATTCCATTCTCCGTGTTACAAAAAATTGATACAATTCCAACTGAAGAACCAATCTCATGGCTATAGCAATAGATAGCACAATACTACACACCACCAACCCAAAAATATTCTCAATACTCCCACTGCCTCACCCACCGCCGACGACCGCAGTTCCAGCCCTGGCGGCGCGGATAAATGACTCGGCGGACCGTATAATCCGGGAGAATTTCCAGGTGAGAGGGCAATGTCTGGCGGCTGAGCACTAGCCATCACTCCACCACCGTCACTAGGCTTGTTCACCTCAACTGGATTCCTCCCAAAAAATTCCCCGGGCAGCAACACTTTGGACACCCCGAATATCGCCACTGGGTTCTGGTCGAAAACCGTTTGCGTAACTGAAGCCTGTACTATTCCAGTATCAATCGCCACTGACCCGTTAACACGAGAAATGTTTACGGTAAAACTACCCGCCCCGTTTTGCTCCGTGGCCAATGTGGGATAAATCGGGTTCACAATCGACTCCAGGGAACCCAATGGATAGTAGGAATGGAGGACGTGAAATCTCAACACCACTGCTTTTTTGTCAGCCGGTAATGACTGAAATTTGACAGACGATGGCAGATCGGCAAATGCTTCATCCGTGGGGACAAAGAGGGTTATCCCTGCGCCGCCCTCGTCGGCTTCGAATTCCGAAACCACCCCCGAGGCGGTGAGCATCGACGCGGCTACGTTGAAATTATGGCCGTCGATTAGCGCTTTAGTAATGTTGAGCCCCAGCGGAGGGCGAGTTTCGGAAGCCATGAGATCGAGATTGTAAGGAATCAACAGTGAATTAAGCGAAAGGATCGATATGTTGTAGGGTAGGGTTTTGATTAGGGACAACAGCGTGGCGTTGGAGGCGGGGGAGTGGAACGTGACGGTGTCGGAGGAGGAGTCGAAGGTGATATTCACGGAGCCGGAATTGGCAGCGGCGCGGCCGGTGGTTTGGAAAAGGGTGGTGACGAGTTTGCCTGTAGGAGGGATGAGGCGGAGGTCGGACAAGGAGAGGTACTCGAGGAGGACGTGGTAGCGGAGGACGTCGGCGAGGTTGGCGGAGGAAGGGCGGTGCTCGGCGGAGGCGGTGCGGACATAGGCATTGGGACGGCAAGGAGGGTGAGGGAGGAACGGCCTGAGAGATCGGCGGCGACGGCGGTGGTGGTGAGGAGGGAAGTGAAGTCGGAGAAATCAGGGTACGAGGATAGGAGATCGGTGATGTTGAGAGAGGAGATGGGGAGGGGGTAGGAAGAGAAGAGGAGTAAATAGAGGAATGTGAGAGGGGTAAAGTTGCAAATGGAGATTGGGATAGCCATTTCTGTGTGTTTCTGTGGAAGCGGAGGGTGAGTGAGCTGGGAGTGAAGAAAGTGAGAGAGTGAATGGAAATGATGGTGATGGAGGGTGGGGTAGGGGTGAGAGTGGTTGGGGGGGGGGGGGGGTACTAATTTATGGATTTTGGAAAGAATATTGTTGAACCACACAACACATTGTGAATTTTAGTGATTAAAAGTTGATTTTTTATAATAATGGGGAAAATGAGATTGGTAAAAAGGGGCAAATGAGTCATCCAAGAATTAGTATAAATAGTTGAGAGAAATGGGGGGTACCTACTACCAAACATAGATTTTTTCATGATTAAATTGGTGTAGTGAGTGAGTGAGTGAGTGAGTGAGTGAGTGAGGTGAGGCTTGAAATGGAAGTTACATGATTAAGCTAACTCCAGCACAAATTTTGTTTTCACCCAATGTGAATGGAGTTTGGAATCATGGAAACTCATCACTTTTCTTCCCCACCTTTTCTTTTGCATAGGTAAAAGTCGAGTGCACTAGTTCAATTGTGGGTCAAACCACTAATTTCATAATTACATCATAAACCATACAATATAGCAAAAATTGATTAAAATAATAAAAGAATATAAATGATACACATTTATGCATTAATTGAATGTTGAAAGACATAAATTCAATTTGCAAATGAATCAAGTGCACTAGTTCAATTGTGGGTCAAACCACTAATTTCATAATTGCATCATAAACCATACAATATAGCAAAAATTGATTAAAATAATAAAAGAATATAAATGATACACATTTATGCATTAATTGAATATTGAAAGACATAAATTCAATTGCAAATGAATCAAGTAGAGTATAATAAGGTAGCATTTAAGTTTGGTTTGAATTTTTTATTAAACTTAAAATTATATTTGAATTTAATTTGATTATTAGGTAAGTAGTCGAACAAACTTTAATTATGTTGAATACGAATCAAACTCGAATAATTTAATTTTTTTTATATATTTTTTATTATTTATTAACCAATCAAATTTATTTCTAATCGAATTTCAAATCTTATTAAATAAAAAAAAGTGTTCAAAACTAATTTATTATGTTTAATAAATTAAATTTAAATAAATTTTTAAAATTGATATTGAGTCATAGGATAATTTGGTTCTTTTTTTAACCCTACCCATGATCCTAATAAAAGAAAGCTTTGGTTTAAATAATACAAGTTATCTTAATTCATTAATGATATGATTTATATGTAGGAATAGAGTGAGAATGAAATTGACATTTTCAAGTTCATTTTCATTCATATGATTAATATAATTTAGGATTATGAATATCTATTTTCATAAAAAAAATTATTAACAAAAATATGGATTAGTCTCATGTTCTAGTGGAGAATGGATCTCGGTGACTGTTCCCTTTGGCTACGGGATAAAGGAAGTTTCTCATTATAGCGATCGACTACTTTATCAAGTGGGTAGAAGTCCAGTCATTCCTGAAATCTCTATATATGAGAAAATAATGTTATTAATAAAAAAATAATTATTTATATTTTAATTATTAAAAATTAAAATTTTTAAATATATTAATTAGTTTTACATTATTAGCATAAACCACTTCTTAATTTTATATTGTTAGTATAAGAGTATTATACTTATATTTTTTTGTATATATGTAACATGCATAATTATATGTATATATATAAATATAAATTTATATCACATAAATACATACATAATAAATTAAAAATATATAATATTTTAACGGATCGTATTTAGTTTCTATTCAATTTAAAAAAAAATTAAAACTTGCTCCGAGACCCATTTATCGATCTTTTATATATTTTTTTAAAAAATATGTTAGTGTAAGATTTTATCTATATTCTACATATATGTATATATATTATTTAACATCGATCAAAAAATAATAATAAACTCATTGATTTATAATATTTTAAATATAATATTATTTCATAAATTTTCTACTAAATGATATTTTAGTTTTTAAAACTATTTTATTTCATTCATATCACTCATTTCTGATTATCAATTATGGAATTGGAATCAAATACGAAATGACAATTCCATTCCATTCTCATTTCTTATACATATGGAATATAAAAATTAGTATACACATATCATTTCATTTTTATTATCATTGCATTCCTCCTTACCAATCATCTCATAAGTAATAAAACTAATCTCACTAATTTATATAATAAACAAAAATTAATGAACTCTCTAAAATATCAACGAAAATTTGATAAAATTAAAATGCACATAGTGCAGACAAATTATTTTTATGCATGATTGAATGATGATACGTATAAAATATTTTAATTATCAATTTAAGTTTTCTTTTGGAATTTATCAAATTTAATTTTAAAAATAAATAATTAAATCAATTAATATTCTAATATATATTTTATCAATAAATAATTGCCGACAAATATTAAATTGAGGTGTTCTAAACAATGACATCATTTTTGGTAGCCAAGAAGTTAAGTCAATCAAGTTGAGCCATATTGGTCCCTCATATAATCATGCTAAATAATTAATATTTATTTCTTTCTAAAATATGAATATAAAGAAATAATATCAAGTGAACCAATCAAATAATGATAAATTATTAATATGTTTATCTCTTAAAATCAGATAATAAAGAAATAATATCAAGATGTTCAAATGACAATGAGTAGGTGACTCTCCTACTTCAAATACTTATATAAAGGGTTATGAGAGCTCATGTTTTACTGAAGAATTTATTGAAGTTCGAACGAAAATGAGGTTTTTAAGTTCTTTATACGCGGGTTATCACTAAACTTTTAAATTAATGTTACTTTCAAGTCTACAAACTGCACAAATTATTTAATTCAATCTTGAAAATCCCATAAGTGATCTAATTCAAGTTTATAATATGGATTAACGTTATAAAAGTTCAAAATTCACTTTCGTGAAGGTGAAGTGAGATTCCATTTTTAGATTCTCAAGTCTTAATTTTTTATTATTTTTGTATTACTTTTAAAGAGAAGAAACAAAGAATTATATTTAAAGGTTATATTCCAAATTCTTTGTAAGCTAACAAATTTTAATCTATCACTATTTTTTTATTTTTTGATTCTCAAATACGAAATTTATATGTATATGCAAGTCATCACATTTCTTGCACAGTTCTCTGGCAAGATCGGCCTCATGAGTGGGGGTCGGGTCCGACCAGTTGGATGCCCTTATATTTGGGGGCGATTACTCTTGTTGTTTGTCTATTGTCCTCTTCAATTGTGAGATTATACACAAATCCTAGATAACCAAATCATTCACTTGAGCAGTGCCCCTCATTGTATGAGCTTCTAATCCAAATTTACAATTTTTGGGTGATTGTTATAATTTTTCAGCATATTTTACATTTTACCAAAAGAACCAAAATGCAAGTTCATTTAATAATAGTTAGAAATAAAAACATATTTGACGCTTATAAAAATTAGTATTAAAATTTTTTACCATCTTTTAAAATATCATATTTTCAAAAATTGTATATTTAGAAAACTCTTTCAATTGATGTCATAAAGCAGCCCATATTTATATCTACACATAACACGACCTGAATTTTTAAGAATTGTATATTTAGAAAACTCTTTTAATTGATATCATAAAACAACCTATATTTATATCTACACATAATATGACCCGAATTTTCAAGAATTGTATATTTAGAAAATTCTTTCAATTGATATCATAAAACAACCCATATTTATATCTATACATAACATGACTCGAATTTTCAAAAATTGTATATTTAGAAAACTCTTTCAATTGATGTCATAAACAACTCATATTTATATCTACACATAACATGACCTGATTTGACAACCGTAATATAATCCAACTTTATTCAACTGAGTTCAACCTAACATTATTTAGGTCCAATCATATTTAGACATATTATCACCAACTTAGGCACCCGTAACATAACCCAACTTAATTTAGCTTGTTCATGAGTTCAACCTAATATTATTTAGGGCCGATTATTTGAGAAGAAATATGAAGATATCATTATTGATGACAGAAAAAGTTGTCCTCTTAGAAAGAGGGCTTGGGAACATTAGGAAGAAATGGATTAAGAGATTATGTCACCGTGCAAACGCTCTTCCAAATTTGGTGTTTGTTTCAATTTATGTAACCCCAAAAAACGTTGTTTAGTATTTGTCTTTCCACTGGACTTGATGAAAAATGGGGGTAGTTTTGTTCAGGTTATTTTGCATAATCTTCCTGTAATCATTTTTTTTAATTATTGAATAATGAGTATTAGCTATTTAATTATAAAAATAAATGAGTAATTAAACTTTCGGCCAAATTCAGATGTACTTTGCCTAATTGATTAGAATTGACAATGGAATGGGTTTAAATCAAAATCCGTTTTGAATCTACTCCATTTAGATGTAGCTTTTACTACTACAAATAATTTGTGACGGGTCTTGAAATTTTGTTTTTAAATTCCCGCATCGCCCATTTAATTTTTTTAAATTTATTGTGTGCGTGTGATATAATATATATATATATATTCATGTGATATTTTTTTTAAATTATTTATTTTAAAATATTTTAATGTATTATTTTTTAAAAAAATATATTTTTTAATATTTTAAATTAATAAAACGAATTTAGAGAGTCTAATTTACCAGATCAGGTCTGAAAATTTCTTAATTAGAAGAATCTCAGTTTTAGCCAAACTCGTCCGATTCTCGTCTCCATAAGTAACTGGTCTAAGTTCGGTTGAAAAGTAAGTATTAAATTATTGGGCCTGATTAATCCGCTTTAAGGAATTAAGGCCCAATCCGGGCCATTCATTTCGGCTGCTTGCCTGAGTCAGTTTTGGGCCGCGTTTCCGCTGCCCCCAAATGAGTACAATTTCTGCTTTTCTTGTTAATAAAATATTGATTGTTGTAAAATAGCCAAGCTACATTTACTTTTCTTTTTATTGTGTACATTTTTATCTTGTATTGTTTATAAAAAAATTATATTTATAACATAGTCAAGTTTGAACAAGCCAATGAAACTGATCTATATATATACATATATATATATATATTGTTTTTTTCTTTTTTTAAATTTTATTTAACTCGAATTTCACCTTCGATTTTAATGATAATAAAACTTAGATTAAAAGACTACTTATGGTTTGAGTGATTCTTAAGTTGTATCCTATATTCTCATTATTATACAAGAACTTGGCATTGAATTTTGGACAAATTTGAACTTATTATATTTGATCAAATTGAAGTCTAAGAGATTCAAATGTATTGTACCTCAGAATTCATCATAGAAGCCTTTCAAAGGAAAATCTCAAAGTATGACAACAGTCCAAAATGTCCAAATTATTTCTCAACTTCCTATGTCAATTTTTTTTTTCAAATGTCCAAATTATTTCTCAAATGGCCACTAGAAGTTTTCAAAAGGCTCTGGAATTTGTTGTGACAATATTAGTTTTAGTAAATAATTGTAAATCAAATTTTGGCAAACGACTTTTCATGTACTCACTCTTTTCCAATTTTATTGGTCATATTATTTCAGGAGGTCATAAAATAAGATTTTATTTTTTAAAATAATTTTTTTCTCCAAACTGTTATCTCATTAAAGTATGACATCTTACTTTTAATCATTATTTCTAAAAGTAATAATGTAAAAATACACAAAAATTCAACCTTTTCAACTATAATCTAGTAAAACTTCATACCGAATCAAAATTGTCTTGAGAGAGAAATAACTGAAGTATAGCATAAAAGGAGTTTCTTCAATATTATTTAAGCTTTTATTCCCATATACAAAATAGAACACAAAATATTGGTTCAACAATAGATTAGTTAGAGAGAAAATGTATTTGCCATCTTCAAGAAATAATCTTCAACGCAGGTCTTATTCCACTCAGTGCACATGCTCTTTTTTATAATGGCTAAGATAACCGTTTAGAGTTACTTTATTTTTTTAGATCAATGTCTCCATTGAACGAATGTATGTTTTGAGTTCATCTCATTAGATCAAAATTGTCATGGGCTATTGCTACTACTTATGATTGATATCGAGGCACTACACATATTCATCTATATCTAGCATATCTTAAAATGTGATTAAGATACCAATTCCTTTAAATGGAACTCATATTGGATGAAAAAGATCATTTCATACCGAAATATGGGGTAGGAACAGACCAAAAATTGCCTTTAGACTCTATTAAATGCGAGCAGATAAATGACCCTCGCCTCAATGACATCTAGAATGTGGTCCGAAACTTAGGAGATTGTAACGATTAAATACTTTAACAAGCTCCTATAAACTCCGTTTAATTCTCATAAACTTGGGATTTTTTTTTATAATAAATAAACATAACTCATAATCAATATTAAGCCCACTTAAGAATTTAAATAATATTTCTTTGCTCTTTCAAAGGACCAAAAGATTTTGGAGAAATAGGACTATGAACAAAGAAGAATAAGGAGACAATTAAGAATATTGTCCAAGACTATGACTATATAGTGAGAGCATTCATATTTGAAAGTTCAATGCAAGACTTGGCCATAAATAAAGTAGTCAAAGGAAACTTTGAAATGGTAAATGGATTTATCAGTCTAGAAGCTGAAAGTTTAGACTAAGAAACCAGGTGAACTTCAACCAAGTTGAAGGCAACTTGGAAAGGGATTGATGATGACTAATACAAATGAATCACTAAGGCTACGTTTGGTTAGTATGCAGATTTTTTTTTTCAATTTTTTTCTCCAAAAAAAAAATCATTATTGTTTTGTACATTTTTTTAATATAATTTATTCTTTTTCCAAATAAATTGGGACCCATTATAAAATAACATCAATATATTTTTTAATTTTATATTATTATAAATATATATTTATCATTAAAAATACAACATATAATATTAAAAAAATTGATATAATATCACTAATTAAAAAAGCCTTAAAAAAACCTTAAAAAAATGACATCTACGATAAAGCTTATCTCCTTCCAAAACATAAATCCAATATTACTTATACCTAAGATTAAGATTAAATGTTGTCTTAATCACTATCATACTTTGAGTCTAAGTCTAAATTACTATACCTTTCTAAAACATATTAATAATGATTGGTCCAATTTGAGGGGCAATCCTAAACGGTGTAAACACGCTTGTATCTGTTATGTTAGTGGCGTAACCAATATTTTTTTAAAAGACACTAATGTATTTGTATAATAAATTTCACAATACACGCAAAAGAATGATAATATATCAGATAAATTTATGAAATAAATGTGTAATCAATATAACTTATAAAAAATAAATAAAGATAACATGTAAAACTGAAACAAGTGCGCAGACGTGAAATTTTATAAATTTAAAGTAGTAATTGAATTAAAATTCAAAATTTGTTTAAATGGAATTGTTAAAATTATACCACTAAATTATAGAAATAACTAAATTCAAGAATTAAACAAGATTTCAAAAAATCTATATTCAATATTGGCAATTTACAACCAAAAAACTTAATTTAAATGACAAAGTTGAAACTCCAAAACTCTAATTTCTTAATTTTGAATTGCATTCAATGTGTGACATCTGTCTACTTTTATAATAATTATAGTTTGTTATTGATAGTTGATACTTATAAGTTTTTGATTAATAATTAACGATTTGTTGTTAGTTGAGATTTAATATAATGTCGTATTCGATAAATTCAATCAAAATATTGACAATTTACACTGCATTAGCGTCACATGCAAAATGTTCCAGAAGTAGCTTTGTTGGCTTGCAAAATGTTGTAAAGACATGAAAATTTATATTTTGGTCTAGTGGTAATTTGACACTGTTCATATATGTTCTTCTCTCACTACAATTAAAAGGGATGAATTTTATAAAATTTGTTAATAATAACTCTGTAATGATATCTTAATTGATGAGTTGTCACTATAGTATATCACTAATAATCAATGGTGATAAATTAGATATTCTTTTTTACTATTAAGTCAGTAAAGATTATTATTATAAAAAAATAAAAATAATTATTACTTACTGCATATTTTGATCACAATTTTAATATTGTCATGAATATTATTATTTTCTTGTAGCGGCTTTTGGTGAAGTGTTTGTCTTTCTAAGTTTTGTTGGTTCTAAATGTTTTCAGATTGATAATTTTTTTTTGTACAAATTCAAATACATAATGAGAATGAAACACTTGCATGATTACTAAAGTAAGTTAGGAAAAATATTTTGTACTTAAATACGTCTAAGTATATTACAATTTTTTGTAAATGTTACAATGAGAAATCCCAAAAATCCCCAAACAAAGCACATATGAATTTGTAGAAATACCAACAAAATAAGAATATAAAAGAATTATTTAGGAGAAAAAACTATGATCTACTTATACAATATTTTATAAATGATATACATGTATTACTTGTAAATTTAGTGTAAACTTTATGCGTAACTAATAATGATTTTATTTATAATAATGAAGCAAGTACTTTAATATAATAATTTAGTAACAACTGACATTTGAATATCAGTATTATAATTTTTATTTATATTCCTTAGTTATACACATTTAAATAATGCTAATAAATTTAAAAAATAATAAGATTTCAAATGGAAGTCAAATATAATTTTTTAATCAAAACCGACATTACTACTGGAGTATATCATGAAATACATGAATTATTTATATCAAATAACTCAACTCAAAAATATAATTTTTTTTTGTTAGCATAAAAAATGAGTGAGGAAACAAGAATTTAAATTAATATTTTCACATTCATGTTTTATATGAATATAAACCGGATTACTAACAGAGACTAAAAAGAAACAAAAAAATGGTCCTTTGGGGATTTGGGTTGGGGGGTGGGGCTGGGGTGGGGTGTGTGCAAAATGTATTGTTTGCGTAACCCCGCGGGAGCCGTTGACAGGTATAGTTGGATTGACTTCTGAATTCAGTTGATCTCATCCTCGAAATTTGCTTCTTTAATGTTTCAGAATATTTGGGGACTAAAAAGTAGAAGTGCTTTGCTAGGAGAAAACCTGTAATACTACTACTGTGCTGAAATAAAAGTTAGTCAAACTGATTATATTTTTGAATGCAACAGCAAAGTAAATTAATTAAAATAAACAGCAAATAAATAAATCAAAATACTGGCGTATAATATAATTTGATTTTGTCTTGTAACAAACAAAACATTCAAACTTAAACATAGATAAAATATTATTCAAAGTTTTGATTTCGAATACCACAAGTTCTGCGTGTATTTATTTAATTTTATAATAGTAATTATTGATTACTGATGATGGATATTATAAATTATAATGGTGTATTTTATTGTTTCACTAAAAAATAATATTTAACAATATTTTATTACAACTGGGGTAGATAAGATTAACCTAATTGAATAATGAAATGATACTAATAACAATCGTAAGTATATATGTTATGCACTTATTCATCAATTGTGCAACATTAAGACAGCATCTATTTATTTAAAATGGTGTAATCTATTTATCAACTTGCAATATTTAACGTGGCAGTCACATATAATAAAATTTAAATTATTTAAAAATTTGTTTTTTTATTTTGTTGAATTTTTTTTTTTTTTGGAGAAAATGGAAATGCTGTGTTTTGATATATATTTTCATTTGTTTTAAAACCAATTGATGTCTGTATGGCAATTCATTCACGTATCATATTTTTTCTTTTTTCAGTGTTTCTTTGTCTCTATGAAAATTCTTTTAGTTCAGTTTTATGTTTGAGTATGTTGACATTTAAAATTTTAAGAATAAGTTACCAACTAATAGCCTAAATTGAGTTTATTTTGGGATCCTCTATCAAAGCCGGTATATAATTGAATTTTTTAATTGAATCTATCCTAAATGAATTATGAAAATTTTATTTTATTTGGGATTAATCGAGCTAAAATAATTTAAATATAACCATTATAAAATGATATGTTCTTGAAAATCAAATTTACATTTTGAAACCTAAAAAAGTAAAGGCCATCCAATTATTTTACATGGTAAACTCAAATATGTGAGCAAACTAACTTAAGACATGAACTAGATATTTTTCTTATATATATATATATATATATATGAATATATATTGAAGGGGTAAATATAAAAGACATCAAGCGGATAATTTCAAATCCTCAAAGTTTTGATTTAAAAAAAAATATTTGATTTCAAACCAATCCTCATTTCCTTCTCATAAATTTAAATCTAGGAATAGATTAGGCAATTATATATAGGAGAGAAAAATAAGGAGAATTAATTTTCATTTGTATACATTTCCTCGTAGATTATACCAATTATCACAATAAATTAAAAGTTGCAATCTTTTTTCTTATCTTCTTATTTTGCGAACTAAAAAATACGTGTGATTGAAGAATCAATCATATTTGTAGTGTAAGTGCTTTTGTCTAATATGTAATTATGTGGTATATGAAATAAAAATCTTTTATCATCTCAAATTATAACTTAACAAATGAAAAAGAAAAGAAAAGAAAACTATTTATAATTGATTTTATTTGTGTTACCTAAGGAACAAATGCTTTCATAATGATTTTTCAGAACTTATCTGACTTTTATTCCACTTTAGACTTAATTTCAAAAAGATATTGTAATGCTCCATTCTTTCATAAATTTTGACTAAAGATTTCATTATCTATTTTGAATAAATTGTTCATAATTTAATTTTAAATTACACTTAATTAGTTCAAAAGCAATTCTCACATTTGAGGGCAGATAAAAATGATTTCGAGACAAAACATGTCACATAATACTATGTACCTAACCAAATAAAATTTTGTTTTTGGGTTGGGGCATAAGATAGACAGAAGTAAGGGTAGTTGGTCTGATTTCTTCCCTTGAATTAACAAAACATTCTTTCATTTCTTATCACCTAGTTGGTAATCTAATCTCATCCTCAAAACTTACTCAATTGACCCTCTATTTCTTAGCTTTAATTTGCAATTACACCTAAAAATATTATCTTAAACTAACAATATATATTATTAATCCTATAAATTAAGCGCCCTAAATTCTACACTCCAAACTTTTTTTCTTGTACTCTTTTTGCTTATGTATATCTTTGGAGAAATGAAGTGTGAAAATCAACAGTCTAATTTATTTTTCTAAGTGATCAAAATTTTGTTTCTTACATATGCTATTATATGGGGATTATATTTACCTATTTTACCTCCCAAATATTTTTGTCTTTTCATACTCCATTTGTGTAATTAAATAAAACAATTTAACTTTGTTAGCCCATGAAGGTTTGGAGGAGCCAAATATTTACTTTTACTCCTTCAAATATTGGTCAAAAGAAAGATTGTAATGGTAGAGCATTTGATGAAAGAATTCTTATTATGCAACATTTTTACCTTTAAAATATTGGAAACGATATCCACTATTATTTGGATGTGCACTGATAAATTTATTAAAGATGTATAATAATCTACAAATCACACAAATTAAAAAACACACAAATTTAGTATGAACTCTCAATTATAAAGTAAATAAACAACAAAATTTAATTGAGAAATAGTGTATTCAAAACCATCCATTTGGTAGTTGATCCTCCCTCTTTAAAAACTCTCACCATTAAGTTTTATTTATTTTTATTATATACTTTACCTTTTTTTTTACTTCGGTCAATCAATTAATCTAATATTACTTTAAGAATACTTCTATAATATCGTGAAATTGCCACCTACATGAATAGATTAAATTATTTGACTCATTTATATGTATATATTTTTATTTGACCTGAAATTACAATCTAGATTAAATCATTAAGTATAATTTAATAGTTTGCACATATATATTTTACTTCATAATAATTAAGAGGAATAAGTTTGAAAAAGAATAATATGAAAAATATATAATTTATTTAGGTTGTTATTTTGATTTTTGATTTTATTGTGTACATTACAATGACATATTGACATATAAGAGGGTTTGACGGGGTAATGGCTTAGGCGACCGCTTTCAACTAGTCGTTTTCTAGAGAGAGAGAGCCTTCAACTCTCTCACCTTTTTCGCAGTCTTGTTTATCGTATACGTTAAAGCAAATAGCAAATGCATTAAAAACATATTAAATATAGAGTTAGCTATTTATGTAGAATTCTGGATGGTATTACAGTTATATTCTCCATCTTTTTTCTTCTTTGCCCGCCATACTTGATAAACTCGTGCATGCCTATTGAAAAAAATTGAACTTGACCTGCTCAACTTTTTTTTTTTCAACAGCCCATAAGGTAAGAATAATTTTTTCTTCGATTTCTTTGAGTTTGAAGTTTTTGGGTTATGGGTTTTCTGGCAATTTACTGTTCCATTAGTATCAGCTTCCCTGTTTTTTCTTTTGGGGTTATTTGTTGAATTTATTTTTGTATTCCAAGAAAAGGAAAAGATTGACATAGGGAAAGAATTTTGACCCCTGGTTTTGTTCTTTGGGTAATTTCAGAGTGGAACTGGTTTTCTTGATTTGCTCTCTGTTTCTGTGGTTTTCTTGAGTTATTCTTCCAATTGAAGAGGTTGATTACTTGATTTAGAGCTGAGAATCATAAGATTTTTGATAATCTTAGACTTTTATGATGTTTTTCATGTTTTTTTCTCAAACTTAATTTGAAACAGACTTTCTTGTTTCTAGATAAGACTGAACATCTGGTACTGAAGTTGTCTGCTTATGACAAATCATGAAAAATATGATTAATAAAGATGTAAAGAAATCTACTGGACAGAAAGAAAACTATTTACGATTACATAGACATGATTGCTTGAGGTCTATTAAGTGTTGAAAAAACAGCAGGAAATTTATCCAATATTAAACAACTTTCTTTTTTCTTACCTTGCACGAATTTCATGTTATCTGTATGAGCTGCAAGATTTTCATTCACTTGGTTTTGGTCTATATATCTGATCCTGTTCGTTGAACAGGTAGAAATATTAGATTATCAGTGAGTGGTTTGAAAGGATTTAGAGAATGGGAAAGCATTTCTGGATGAAGCATTTAGATGATGAATCGCATGATAAGAAGCCGGGCTGCATGTGGGGATTAGTCCATGTGCTGGACTACCACCATTGGCAGTCTAATGTCAGGAAGATGATCCAACATCGCAAATATGAAGACCGAACACATGATAAATGTAAGCACTTATTTGAGCAACTCGTTTGTCATGTATCTCTTGCTATATCATTCACAGTTTGGTTATTACTTGTTGATGCTTGTGTGGTTGGTAAATATGGTATTGGGGGATCATATATCTAAAGTGATTCCTAAATCAGTTGATTGTCCTATGGAGAAAATGAGCTTATTCTATTCTCCTGACAAAAGAAAGAGAACTTTTTGACTTCTCTCTTCTTCACTTATCATTGGTTTTCTACATTGAGTGTCGGCAGGCAATTGGAGTCCCGAAACAAATATGTGTCGCCATGATTATGAAGCACAAAAGCTTTTCGATGAAAAAGAGAGTCCATACCTTGTAAGTTCATGTTACTGTTGATTAAACACCTCATGATATTACAAGTTCTACTGACTCAATAACTAATATTCAAATTTATTTGGTTGATCAGAGTACTAAAAGATCTCGTGCAACCAAGAAACGATCTCTCAAAGCGCGCATAAAAGCATTGATTGCTGAAGAGATCTCTAGGGAAAGTGACGACATACGAGGCGAAGGCTTATCTTTCAAATCAAATTTACAGAGGACTTATTCCATACACCACCTGGAATCTCTGGATGATGGCTTTGGTAAAATATGCAAAGACTGGAAACATCCAATCATTTTCCTTCCTAGAAATGTGGACGATTGTGCTACTCAATCGGTCGATACAACTCAAATGAAGGCTGCTGGCAATCAAGAGGCAAGCAGAGGAAAAGGCAATATGGGCAGCCCCAAGGGTGCAGCCAAACCTGATTCTGAAGAGGACCCTGATGTTCTGGAAATATTTAAGGTAGACAAGGCATTGCTTATAAAACATCTACAAGATGCTGATGAGAACTTTGTTAATTTCTCCCGAAGCGCATTGGGTTTGAATACAAAAGCAAAATTTAGCAAATCAAGATCCTTCCCAATGGCTGAATTGTCACAAAGAAGAAAGCTTAAGCCCATTAAACTTGAAAATAAACAGAAAGAAGTTTGGTCATTCCCCAGGGAAGACAATTTTCAAACTGTTAATCAAGCCCCCAGGATGGATCGTTCAGGTTATTTCAATACAGGTTTAGGTGAACTAGCTGGCGATGTAAGTAATGGTGGTCACAATATAATGATCAAACGGGGTAAACAAAGGAATAATGAAGTGATCATGCTTTCAGACATTGGTTCAGACACGGTTAAGAGTGGCAGAACCTCCCTTGCTGTAGAGCTTAACAAACTTCCTAGTAAATCCCCGCCTTCTGAAAGTTTTGAAGAGGTTGCTGATAGAAAGGCCCATAATACAATGGACAGAATTGGTGAAAAGCCTGACGAAAATGATATTAGAAAACATACTCACCGCAGAAGTTCTTCTTTAAATGAATCACTCGATAAATATGCTTGGCTGTTTGAGAACAGTTTCCAAACAAATGGCAAGTTGAATCCTTCTAAGAGCTTGAAATTAACAAATGAATATAGCCATGCTCCAGTCTATTTCAGGAGGATACACTCTCTATCTATTGTTGATTCTTATTATTCTAATCCAAATCTTGAGGTATTGGGTGATGATCCCTCTGAAAATGGCTCAGTTGTAACCGCAAAAGATAGCAGTTCAGGTCTACGAAAAAGTGAGGAAGAAAAGGAAGTCAGCCTACTTACAAGTGATGGAGAAAATGTGCCCCTGAATGCAAATATGCTAATAAAGGAAGACGATGCAAGTTTAAGGTCGAATACAAGTGATGGCGACTGTGAAAAGGTGGATTGTCCAAAGAGGAAGCAGAAAAGCTGAAGAAAAGTGATTCCCTCTGGGAGCAGGATACTAACTGTTCAGATATCGCTCACAAGGAGCTTCCAGATCGGGGTTTCATTCTGGATTCAGACATCTGCTTGCAGGAAACAGAGTCTGATGAAGTAGAGCTTCAAATTTCTGAAGGTATTTAGATTGACTCCTTGAAAGTCGAACTATTTATTTATGCAGCTTCACTGCCATCCATTCTAATTTATTCTTGTTTAACTGTCAAATTTGCGTTATTAAAGTATATTTTGAAGCTTACTAGAAGTGGCGTTAATTGAGAGTTTTTCTGGTTTTTGATTACCATATCAGGTATGGAGCACGGGTCTAGTATTCATGAGTTGAATTTCTCAATTGACACTAATGATCTGGAAAACCTCCACAGCAAGTCTCTGTCGACTAGCACACTGAATCTTGAGAATGATGAAGTATCAGACAAGACTATTAAATGTTTTGCACGTGATGCATGTCCTAAGAAGAGTAATTCTGACTTGTTTTATGTGAGGCACCTTCTTGATCAATCAGCCATTGCAATCGATGCCTCTGAGATAACATGGCATGCATCAGACCAGCCATTCAGCCCACAATTATTCGAGGAAGTGGAAGCTTGCTGGCCTCATGAACAAGATCAGTTGAACGGATGTCCAGACTTCTGTGGCTGTTGGCACCATCAGATGCTGTTTGATTTGGTTAATGAGGTTTTACTTGAGGTATATGATATATCACTCCCATACTATCCTAAGGCCTTGTCCTCAAGTTGCCATGTGCGTCCATTTCCAGTGGGAAACCACATTATTGAGGAGGTCTGCACAAGCATTGGCACATTGCTGAATTTGAAGCCAGAGGAAAAGCAGTCACTAGATTGTATTGTGGCTCGTGACCTGACTCATGACCACAGCTGGATGAACCTCCAGATTGAAACTGAGTGCGTGGCACTTGATCTTGAAGACATGATTTTTAATGAACTCCTAGAAGAGGTCATAATTTCTTGAGCTTCTTGAGTTCCACATTTAGAGGCCCTTCGTCTGTTCCCCTCGTTTAGGTCTTCACACAAAATTTTGTACTAGACACCTGTGTATATATCACCATACAGTTTATATTGTGGAGATAGCTTAGATTATGTAGCCTATAACTTTTGATGTGATGTAGCCTTTCCAAGTCTCGTTTGCTTGTCTGGTTGTGACAGACATGGCACTGTGTAGGAATTGCTGGAAAGAAAGATTTATGAAAGTTTGAAATATTCAGGAGCTTCTTGTAATTGTAGTTTTTTATAAATCTTACAAACATAAGACAAAAGGGTTCTTGGTTATGGCATTGATTAAATTGGTTCCCACATACATGTACTGTTGAAGCATATACGCCAGTGTTCTAAGAAATATTGGATGGTGTGGAAGCTGAGCCACTTTCTTTCTCCATGCCTGTGGAAAAGGCTTCATCTTCTACTATTCTGATGCGACCATATTGGACAAGTTTCCATGGATTAGTTATGGCGGAAAATACATTTAGTATGTTGTCTGTAAAAAATTATTTTTTAGAAATTTGATGTGGTTGTCCTCCAGCTATGCTGTCTGCAACTGGAACTAGACAGCACGAATGCAAGACATATTCAAGCTATGCCACCAGGAATTTGAAGGAATATAAGATTTACAAAAGTACAGGTGGCTTTTTCTAGGAGACTGAAGAAGATATCAGCCATTTGTATCGTGCAGTCGATGAGAAGAATAAAACAATATTTTTGGTGAAGGTGATCACTACCTGATTCAAGGCTGATAAAGCTGGCTCACAGTCTATTGCCTATCATCATCAAGCTTTTCCTCTTGTTTATCAGTCCTGCCAACTTTATAACAGTTTATAAAATCTTTGAAAATCAAATATACCAAGTGGTGACGGCCAGGATCACATTTGTGATACGTACAGATTTGAATTGTTGATGTATCAAAAGGAATTTTCAGCGTTAATTGATCAAATAATGAACATAGTACCAAGTTTTTGTAAGAATCTCCTCTTAAAAGAACCTCTCGAAATGTTTGATGAAGCAAGAAAACCAAAGCCAAGGACAGATTGGTAGTTCTTGAATTCATATACACTATTGTTTATGCACGTCAAGTATAATTTATTAATATCTAACACTCTCCCCTAAACTTGAACCTTCCTAACTCCAAGATTGAGATTGTAAAAATATCAACAACTTGAACTCAAGCTCAACTTCTTTCTTTGAAATGCATTCTCGAATAAAATGATATCTTGTGTCAATATGCTTACTACGTTCATGAAACACTAGATTCTTTGCTAAACCTTGAGCAGATTTGCTGTCAATCATGATCTTCGTAGCATCTTGTTGGTCCAAGTGAAGTTCCTTCAATAATCTTCTCAACCATATAGCATGGCACGTGCAAGAAGTGGCTGCAACATACTTAGATTCGCAACTGGAAAGTGTCACAATAGGTTGTTTTTTGAACTCCATGAAATTGCATTAATTCCCAAAAAGAATACAAAACCCGTAGTACTTTTTCTATCATCAATGTCTCCCACAAAATCACTATCACAGTAATCCAACTTGTAGTCGTTAGACGATGAATACACAATTCCATAGTCAAGAGTACCTTTAATACAGTGAAATATCCCCTTGGTTGACAACATGTGTGATTTAGTGGGATTCTCCACAAAACGACTCACAATTTCAACTGCATACAAAATATCGGGTCTTGTACAAGTTAAGTATCTTAAGCTCCCAACAAGACTCTTGAATGTCGTTGGATCAATCTTCTCTTCTCCTTTCTTCATTTTGGATAGCTTTGCTCCAAATTGCATCTGGGTATTTACTGGTTTGCAACTGAGCATGTTGAATTTCTTGAGAACCTCCTTTGCATATCCTTCTTGTGAAATAAAAATGTCCTCCATTTGCTTTACTTGGATTCCCAAATAATAAGTTATAAATCCCATGTGATCATCTCAAATTCACGAGCCATAACCTTCTTGAATTCTTCAAATATTTTTAAATTATTTCATGTAAAAATAAGACCATCCACATATATGCAAACAAACAAGAAATCTTCATCTTCTTCTTTCACATAGAGGGCATACTCATGGTTGCATCTAAAAAAAATCATTTTCTTGCAAAATTTGTCAAGGAAGTTGTTCTATGCTCTAGGTTTTTATTTTGAGCCCATATAATGCCTTCTTTAACTTCAACACTTTATCTTCATGGCCCTCAACCACATCCCCCATAGGTTGTTTCACATAAACATCCTCATAAAAGATTGCTATTTAGAAAAGCGGACTTCACATCCAATTGCTAAATCTTCTAATGGTTTTAGGTAACAATAGAAATCAACAAACAATTTGTCTCCAAGCGAGCTACCGAAGCAAACACCTCATCATAATCAATGCCTTATTTTTGTTTGTAGCCTTTAGCAACAAGTCTTGTTTTATACCTTTCCACTTGCCCATTGGTAGTCTTCTTAGCCTTGTACACCTATTTAACTCCAATAGTTTGATGGTCTTTAGGAAGAGATACTAACTTCCAAGTGTCATTCTTCATAATAGTACGAATATCCTCATCCATGGCTTGTCTCTGTTTCTCATCCTTTTTTGCTTCTTCAAAACTCAAAGGTTCAACATTTGCAAGTAAACAAATAAATTTGTCCCATTAATACTATGAGTCTCATTGTAAATATCATCAAGCATTCGATATTTTGGGGTCTTTTCTCTCGAAGATGATCCCGCTATGAGTGATAACCCAGGTGAGTGAGGAGATGATAGTGGATTAAATTTCTCTTGAGCTTCTTGGATAGTCTCATTTTCCTCATCAAAGTAAGTAAGGAAATTATAAAACTCTTCTTCTTCCTTAGAGCTCCGATGCATCTTCATCAAATTCTACATCTGTATTAATCACAACCCTTCCATTATTTGTATTGAACAACTTGTATCCCTTGGGATTTCATCGTAACTAATGAAATAAGTTTCTTACTTCGATCATCAAGTTTGTATTTCTCTTGCTCAGGGACATGTGCATAAGTAATAGATCCAAAGACTCTTAGATATGACAAACTTGGTTTCCACCCACTCCATGCTTCTTGAGGTGTCATGTTCTTCAAGCTCACTTCAATTTGAAAGATATACTGCACATGAAACAACTTCGGTCCAAAACTCCTTAGGCATGTTCTTAGACTTTAACACGGTTCTTGCCATATTGAGGATTGTTATATTCTTTCTCTCGATAACTCTATTTTGCTGAGGCGATCTAGGAAATATCAAAGGACGATGAATTCCATGCAATTCACAGAAACTGTTAAACTCATTAGATCTAAATTCACTGCCCCTATCAGTTCTCAATGCTTTAATTTCATGCCCACTTTCTTTTTCAACTAGAGTTTTAAACTTTTTAATGCATCAAATGCCTCTGATTTATATTTCAAAAAATAAACCCATGTCTTCCTACATAAATCATCAATAAAAAGCACAAAGTAATAATTTTAATGGAAGATTGAGGCTTGATGGGACCATAAACATCAATGTGGACAAGTTGGAGTGGTTTGGATACTCTTAAAATGGATTGCTTTGGGAAGCTTTTTCTTAGATGCTTGTTGAGTAAGCATGCTTCACATAATTGATTGGGGTGATCAATCTTTGGAATCCCCTTCACTATCTTGTTATCTCCCAATGCTTTGAGTCCTCTAAAATTCTAATGGCTAAATCTTATATGCTAAATCCATGATGGGTCTTGGATACAAGTCTTCAAGCACATAGGCCCACAGTTTTTTAAGTCCAACAAGAACATGGGATTCTTTGTCATAAACACTTTAGCAACAAGGTTTAAATCTTGATCTCTAAGCTAAAGCATACAATCCTCCATATGAATCTTGTAGTTTCTTTCCAAAAGTTATCCAATACATAGGATGTTGGTAGTTAATTTTGGAATGTAATAAACATAACAAAGGATTTTATGGCTACCATTTTTTGTTTAAAAAAGGATCGTATTTTTACCTTCAATTTTCACCTTTGTGTTGTCTCCAAAGTTTACGAAGCCTTTCTTACTTATATCAAGCTCCACAAATTTCTTTTATCGCCCGTCATATGGTTGCTAGCTCCATTATCAAGATACCATGAGTTTACTTTTCATATAAACTCCTCCGTTAGTGCAAGGAGTAAGGATTGTTCCACATCATCTTTCTTGCACTTCACTAACTTTACCTCTTTATTTTCTGTATTAGATTGACATTCCCAAGAATAGTGTCCAAGCTTGTCACAGAATAACATTCAAATTGACATTTTTACCTCTATCATCTAACCTCTTATAGTTACATCTTCATCTTACTCTTCCACGACCTCTTGCAAAGGTTTGATTTCATTTTCCAAACTGAAAAGATTGCTTGTCTCTCCTTGAGGACGACCACATCCAGAACATTGACCTCTTCGATGTCCTTGGCCTCAACCTCTATTTGAAAAATCTCCTTGGTCTTCAAATTTGTCTTTGCTTGCAATACATGTTCTGTTTGCTCTTGCTTGCTATGATTCATCCTTTCCACATGAGCCTATAGTGACCCATTTAGTTCATCAACCATCATGGTCTCTAGTCCTTAGACTCTTCAATTGCAACTACCACATTGTTGAAATTTATGTTAAGAAAGTGAAGTATCTTTTTAACTACGCGAACATCAGGCACAGTTCCTCCAAAATCTCTTCATTTGACTACCAAGACTCTTGTAAAATAATCATAAATAGATTCATTCTCCTTCATAAAGAGTGACTCAAACTCAACCCTTTGAGTTTGAAGTTGATATTTCTTCATTTTTTCCACTCCCATGACAGAGTTACGAAAGGTCTTCCATGTTTTTTTGGATTTTTCTTCATCCAAATCTTTATAGATGATGGTGAGAGATATTGATCTTTCTTCTTTTCTTTCTCCAAGCTTATTTTTGGTTTGGAGTGAGAGTGTCTCATTTGGATGCTCTAGAAAACTTTTTTCAACAATATCCCATACTCCTTAGGATCCAAGTATGGTCTTCATTCTAAGAGACCAATTTTCATAGTTCAGTTTGTTGAGTAGGAGACATTAGAAAGAAAGAGATGCTCATTTGGATGCCTTTGGCTTTGATACAATTTTGTTGGAAGGTGATGGGTACTCAAATAATTCTTATGGGGGAAGAGAAGAGGAAGTCACTAAACTATAAGACTTGTATTGCTCCAAAATGACTTGATTTCAACTTCATAATACAAGATTATTATACTACTCAATAGAAAATTCTAGACCTCACATCATTAAATAAATACATGTACTTACTTTTATTTAGATACATGTATTATAAGATTCAAATATCACATGGTTCATGAATAATAGTATTCATGTACACTATATTTCATGCACATCAAGTTTAATTTATTGATTTCTAACAGACTTCTACATGTGTAGTAGTCATTTCAAGGTAACCAAAACTTTAGACATGATATATAGAGATCACGAATATACAAATAGATGTTAGCCATCATGCACCTAGCAAATTCAACAAATGAAGTTGCAAGTGCTCGCTGTCTAATTGTACTTTATTTTCATCACACGCATAATTTTTTTATCTTAAACCATGGTTACTATTTTCGCGGGCTTAAAACATCATGCCATTAACAGTTGTAAGGATGACATAAGTAGTTGGATCCACATTTAAAGTTGTACCCTCCTTCAACACCAAAGCTTTTCTCAGATCTTTCAGAGTACGTAAAGATGATAATTTAAATTATTCATTTTCTTTATCTGAAAAATTGGAAAAATATATAAAGACTTCGGAAGATCTTAAGTTTTTTTATTGAGAGTAAAATGAGTTTATTTTTGTCATATATTGTATGTATATCTTTATCGGTGCAACCCCCTCAATGATGGTAATAATTGAGCTTTTCTCTATATCTAAATACATCCCACATCTGCCAATAGACAAATAATCAATCAAGGACTCATAGCTAGATTTTCACCTGTTAGGATTAGTAATACATGAAATTGTTGATCATGCATTATATGGTTTTTTCGGTGCTGGAGATGTGCCGGCAGCACCACCATATGGTTTTTCTCTTTTGGCTCGAGCTCCAGACGACTCGCCTCTTTATTTTTGTTTCTCTGTATGTAATTTTTGTTGCAGTTGGGCTATTATTTCATCTTGAGATCCTGCCATGTTAGAACAGATATACGAATAAGAGATAAAGCAGAAGAGAGAAGTGAAAATGGCTTAGAAATTTTTACGGTTGTAACACTAGGGTTTGCTAGTGATAGAACAACAGTAGGTTAATGTTCTATATATATACCCTAGGTAAAACATTTTTCTGCCAAAATGAAAGAGTCCTTTAGTGCAAAAATATCTTTGAAATCTGGTCCTCAACTTTTAGAGTAATCTTCCTCCACCAAACATAAGTTTTTTCACTTACACTAGGAGTCTAAGAAATAGGGATATAGATAAATCAGATATGTACCAACTTAATAATAAAATAACTTCCACATTTATCCAATTATTGATGCACGAGAAAATAAAAATAAAATTCTAAAAAGATATGCCTATTATGCATTCCATCACATGCAAATCACAAATCAAAACGTGCTAAAGATAAATATGACACTATTCAGATTTCAAATCTCATAATTTCAAAACATTAATTAAGAAATTCAACATTTGATCTAGTTTGACAATAAACTCAGAATTCCTTCAAATTTTTATTCCATATATATAATCACAGAAAAATGATCAATGAAGAACAAAATTTATGAACCATCATTTTTTTAAATTATTTGATGTTCAATATTGTTCTAACATGCATTGAGAACAAGGATTTAGTCAGTCAGTAATTTTCACTATAAGACTTAGAGTAGCCTTTTCTCATGATAGATCGTTCTCTAGATATTAGTGATATCTAGTCCCAGACTGCTCACGAGTGGCTTTCACTCTAAGAATAGGTAGTTTTTTCTGTTAAAAGCCTCCAAGTTTTTAGTTTTACTAAATTCTAACACAATTTATAATGAATTTTTTTTGAAGTCTACTCAAGTTCAAGGTTAAAATAGTTGAAGCTGTTATTCAATATTGAGATTTCATAATTTAGAAATATCAAAATCTGATCATACTAGATATTTAATGCAGTATGCCTAATGCAAGTCCTAGCATGAGATGCATGAATTAATAAATAAAAATCAAGTCCTATTAACAACGTCCTAATAGAGTGCTGGAACACAATCTACTGTGACAGTATGCAATATGGTGTTCCAACAACAGACTAAACATGACATTACAGAATGTAAATACCCAAGAAATTTCTTAATACAGTGAATCTCTATGTATCAATAGCCTTGGTAAAAATGTCAGCTAGTTGATTTGCAGTTGTTACATGATCTATTATCATAATTTCATTTTCTACTAACTTTCTAATAAAGTGATGACGTATGTTAATGTGTTTTGTCCTCGAGTGTTGAACTGGATTTTTAGAAATATTTATAGCACTTAGATTATCACAAAACACATTCACTGAGGTTTGCACAATTCCATAGTTAGCAAGCATTTGCTTCATCCATAGGAGTTGTGAACAATAATTTCCATATGCAATGTACTCAGATTCAATAATAGATAAGGAAACACAATTTTGTTTCTTACTAAATCAAGATATTAGATTATTACTGAGAAAAAAACAACTTGATGTTCTTTTCCTATCATCCAAGTCACCAGACTAGTCAGCATCACAATAGCCTGCAAGATTTGAATTAGTGTCCTTAAAATACAATATGCCATAGTCAGATGTACCATTCACAATTCTAATGATCTGTTTGACTGCTTTAAGATATGATTCCTTGGGATTAGATTGGTACCTGACACAAATACCTACACTAAAGCAAATATCAGGTCCAGAAGCAGTAAGATATAAAAGACTTTCAATCATGCTTCTATACAGCGATGTTCCAACATTATCTTTGGACAATTTGTCATTGATGCCTATAGGAGTTCTAATATGTTTGGTGTTCTCCAGTCAAAATTTCTTCACTAGATTTCGAGCATATTTACTTTGAGAAATAAAATCCCATCATCAAGTTTCTTGATTTGTAAACTTAGAAAATAATTTAACTCTCCAACCATACTTATCTCGAACTCTTCAGACATTTGTTTAGCAAACTCATCAACATTGTGATTAGAGGTTGACCTGAAAACTATGCCATCCACATAAATCTGTGCAATGATTAAACTTGTGTTTGAACATCTAATGAATAAGGTTTTATTAGCTCCCCCTCTCTTGTAGCCCTTATTGACTAGAAAGTTTGTCAAACACTAATACCAAGCTCTAAAAGCTTGTTTCAATCTATACAAAGCCTTTCAATTTATAAACATGATTAGAATGATGTAGATCTTCAAAACCTTTAGGTTATTCTACATAGGTTTGTTCATTCAAAAACCCATTCAAAAAGGTACTTTTGACATCCATTTGATAGAGTTTGAAATTCATTAAGCATGCAATAGCCAAAAGTAACCTAACGGACTCTAACCTAGCTACAGGGGCAAAGGTTTCATCAAAATCAATTTCCTCAATTTGAGTGTAACCTTGAGTAACCAACCTAGCTTTATTTCTTATAATATTCCCAAATTCATCAGCTTTATTTTTAAAGATCCATTTGGTACCTATTATATTAGAGTCTTTAGGTCTAGGAACTAGAGTCCATACATCATTCCTAATAAATTGACCTAATTCCTTTTGTATAATATTGACCCAAAATTCATCTTTCAAAGGTTCATTGATATTTTTTGGTTTAATAGAAGAAGTCTAGCAAACATACCTCACTATGTTTCTATAATTGAGTTTAGGCTTTTGCCTAGTCCTCATCCCATAAGTAAGAGTTCTAATTACCTGATCTGAAGGGTGATCTTTTTGAATTCTGGCAGGTGGATCCCTTCTAGGTAAATCTATTTCATCAGAATTATCTGTTTTATCCGATGTTATGATATGATCGGGAACAACAGATGAAACATCAGAGTGAGCATTCTGTTCCTCTAAAATTGAAGATTCCAATGGACTATCTGCATCCTCAGTCAGACTATTAATTTTTTTTTCCAAGGAAAATTCTGCAAAATTAGAAAAGTCATCAATAACCATATTAGAAAATTCTATAACAGCTTGAGTTCTCATGTTAAACACACGATATACTCTATTGTTAGTGGAATATCCAATAAAAACTCCCTCATCACTCTTTGCATAAAACTTTTCCAAATATTCATGGTCATTAAGTATAAAGCACTTAGCACCAAACACATGAAAATATTTGAGATTAGGTTTCTTACATTTCCAGATTTCATAAGGAGTCTTAACAGCACTATATCTTAGGTGAACTCTGTTGGATATGTGACAAATAGTGCTAATGGCTTCAGCCCATAACTTTTGAGTTAATTTCTTAGAGTTGAGCATGACTCGAGCCATTTCTTGTAAAGTCCTATTCTTCCTTTCAACCACACCATTCTGTTGAGGAGTCTTAGGGGCTGAAAACTCATGAGTTATACCATACTTATCACAATAATAAGCAAAAATAGTATTTTCAAATTCTTTCCTATGGTCACTTTTAATCCTAACAATTTGACTAATTTCACTATTTTTTCTCAGTTTTTAATTTTGCACACAGTTTCTTAAAGACATGAAAAATGTCTAATTTCTCTCTCAAAAGTCAACACAAGTATACCTAGAGAAATCATCTACATAAACAAACACATATTTCTTACCACTGAGGCTTTTAACTTACATAGGACCCATCATATCCATGTGTAGAAGTTCTAGAATCCGTGATGTATCTATATGTTGGAACATGAGATGGGACACATATTTCTGTTTTCCCAGTTGACATGGATCATAGACCCATTCTTTTTTCTTACTCAGTTTTGGCACTCTTAGAATTGCACCTGTATTTAAAATTTAAGTGCCCAAGTTTCTGGTACCAAATCTCAGTCTCATCTTGTGTGACATTCAAATAGGTCATCTGATGTTTTATCAAGTAACAATTGTCTGCTAACCTTTTTACCTGTCATAACACACTAGATAGTATCATAAAGAATTTGACATAAATCTTTTGTAAAATGAATAAACAGATTTTGATCAAAACAGATTTTGATCACATAATTGACTAATATTAATTAAGTTTGTCTTAAGACCTTCAATCAGTAACACATTTTTTAGTCTAGGTAAACTTTTAACATTAAGTGTACCCTTACCAAGAATTTATCTAGAAACTCCATCCCCAAAAGTTACACAACCTTTCTCAATACTTTGAAAGTTTGATAAGTTGCTTTTGTTACTAGTCATGTGCCTAGAACAATCACTATCAAAGTACCAAGATTCACAACTAGATTCTTTCAAGGATATATTTGTAATATTACACCTAAGATCAGATTTTCTAATCCAAATTTTGCGTGGAAAATCATCTTTTAGTTGGATCTTAATCTTTGGTGTGTGTTTAGAAGCAAATTTTAGCCCATGTTCAAACTGTCCAGAGAACGATGTTCTAACATTCCAGAGAACGATGTTCTAACATGCTTTCCATTCCATAAGTCATTTTTCAATTTGAAACATTTAGGACGTATATGACTAGAAATTTGACAGTAATGACAGATTGGTACATACTTTTTTGGCCGAGGTTTTTGAAAAACCTTTTTCTTACCAGAATCAAAGATCCATGATTTTGCTATAGTACTTTTCACAAATTCAATTTTTGATTTATGATCCATCTGTGTGTTTGAACATTCACTAATATAGCCTACACCTTGATGATTTTCTCTAACTTGTCTAGTAGAGAAGTTTGAATTGGTTCAATTCGTGTTGTAATTCAGTTATACGACATGTGAGCTTAACAATTTGCCCATCTAATAACTTGTTTGTCTTACAAACTTCAAGCCATGTTTTGTACATCAGTCTGCACATTGTTCGAATGTCCTCATCACTTGGCTCTTCTTCATCACTATTGTAGTCACAAATCTCATCAGTAGAAAAATTTTGAACAACTTTTTCTTTACCTTTTGAAATAATGTCAGTACTAACTTATGAAATACGCAATGTTTCAACTGGTGTTCGAACATGAGTTGTGACATAACATTTTTTTGACTGGACAATTACATCTTATTTGGCAAATAAAGCGACACGGTTACTCACAACATTATCACATTCTTCCTGATTGTCATCTGAATCAGAACCACTCCAAGTTATGTTTAGTGACCTTCTCTTTTTCTTCTTGAGAGTGTTTTCACATTTTGATTGAATGTGACCATACCCTTCATACTCTCTGCATTGAATTTGTTTGTCTTTCCTGTCACTAGAAAATGAAGAAGAATTAGAAGCACTTTTATATCTGGGAGTATCAGAATTCTTACTTTTTTTAGATTTTTGGTTTTTCAAAAACTTTTGAAAGTTTTTTGTAAGAAAAACCACTGGATCAGTCATGTCCTGATCATCAGTTTGAGCATCATTTTTGGTTTCATGAGCTTCAGCATATAGCACAATTCTCTTATCTTTCTGCCTTTTATTTTGTTTCAAATTCATCTCAAATATCTATAGTGAACCCATATGTTCATCAAGATGCATAATGGTCACATCTTTAGTCTCCTTGATGGCAGTAACTTTGTGATCAAACCTATCAGGTACGGATTTTAGTTTCTTCCTTATCAGCTTTGTGTCATCAAACTTTTCACCGAAGGCATGACACTCATTTGCAATGCCACAAAGTTTGGCGTTGAAGGCAACAACAGTTTTGTTATCTTCCATCCTAAGGTCTTCAAATCTGGAAGCTAACATTTGCAGCTTAGAAAGTCTGACGGATGTTGTTCCTTCGTAAGCTACTTGAAGTAAGTCCAATGCTTCCATGGCAGTTTCACAAGTTGCAATCAATCAGAATTGGTTTGAGTCAACAACGCTGAAAATAACATTCAGTGCCTTGGAATTGTAGCTTGCAAGTTCATTGTCCAATGCTATCCACAAATCTTCGGGCTTGAGAACAACTTTTTCTTCTCATTCTCCATAACTGGATGTCGCCAACTGGAGACAACATATTTCCATGCCTTCTTGTCAACTGATTTTATGAAGGCTCTCATTCTAGTTTTCCAGTACGAGTAGTTGGAACCTTCAAGTAATGGTGGACGCGAAATTGAACCTCATTCTCGTAGAATATTCATATCTGCAAAGATTCGACAATAAATCAATCCAAGATATCACTAAGTATATCTAGTGCTGATGCCAATTGTTAGAATATATTATCGAGTTCATTTAAGTTGTTTAAACAATTTACCAGATTCATTATATTCCAATTAATGTTTGAATAAAAATTAGAACATAAAACGACATGCACATCGGAATTTAAAATTGACACCAACAATTTTAACAAGGTTCGGATCTCAATATTCTACTCCTTGAGGCCACGCCCAGAGATAAAATAATTCACTATCAGTAAAGTTTAATATAATGCAATAATTGAACTTATAACACAAAACCAAAGATTCTCTCTTTGTTTTGATGCTGTTCTTGTATTGTTTCATCGATGCACTTGTTTGCGAGATTTTCTTGACTTGAATCTGCCTCGTTGAATTTCCTTCAACATTGACCTCCTATCAAAATGGCAGGCACTCTCTCCCGAAGGATGTTCAATGTGTTGTTGCGATATAGTCTGAAACATACTTAAATCTCCAATGGTGACTTGAACTTCGAATTTCAATCACAATCTTTAATGTGTACTGGAGGGGGAATCGGCTACTTATCTCTAGATTTCTTCTCTTAAAAATCAGCAGCTCAAACTAATGTGTGTTGGTATTTAAATACACAAAACACTCTAGTTGATCCTTAAACAAATACAATGAAAGATTTCTAGTCTATTACAAAGACTTTCCTTCCATAATTTTTCTATGGACTGCTGTGTATAAATTTGAATCTTGGAGTTCAAGATTACAATAATTTCCTATTCTAAATAATGTACACGATTTCTTGAAATGGTAGAAAATCTATCGAGCCTCCTTTTCATAAGGTAAGTCCATGATAACTTTACTTCCTTTCTAATTGGACATAGAATTATTAAAAGACATCTTGTAGATTTATTTTCACAAATGCTACAAGCTTGTATTTAATAAAGTAATCCAATATGGTAAATAAGAGAGTTTGATTCTTACAAGAAAACAAATAAACAAGAGTTAATTTAGCATTAAAACTCTTATTTAACATGCAAAATCTAACTTATCTTAATTAAAAACTTAATAAATTATACTTATTATTTTGATCAAATAATGTCAATTTAAATTGCACAAGTCACACGGACTCAACATTATCAGTGACATTAATGATAAACCAAGTCCAAGTCAACTGGTAAGAACACTTTTAGCCACTGTTTGCAATATTTTAATTGGTATGATATCAGCTGGTGTGCTATCAGACAACAGAAGTGTTCTTTCGGATATGGAAATTAGTTGTAGCAGTTATCCATCACGTCAATATTCAATCAACAAACATGGAAGGCAGATATAACACGATTTCTATGAATACCGACTATTAGAAAAATGCAGCAGTAAGTAAAAAGTATTGGGATTGAAAAAATAGATCAAGATTTAAGAAGATCATAAGTTTTTACGCAGAATAATGAATTTATTTTCATTATATGTTGCACGTACATCTTCACTGGTGCAACCCCTTCAATGATGTTAACAGTTGAGTTCTTCTCCACATCTGGATACATCCCACATCTGCCAATCGATCAAAAGATCAATCAAGGACTCGGAGTGAGAATTTTAATCTATTAGGATTAGTATGCACAAAATCACTCTGTGACAAAATAAGTTGATCTGAAATGCTTTGTTTGTATATTGTATTGGATCTGATTTCTTGTACTTATTAATAACATACAAAACTTGCACTAATCTGGGTTAAAAAAAATGCTTACAAGACTAGATAATTGTTATCATCTCTCTGTTTTCAGCATAAGGACATAAGAAAAAACAAGAAAAAAATTGTGAATACTTAAGAAGGAACAATAATCCTTATAGTACTAGATTTGCTAATTGACAAAATGTCAAAATTTAATGCTGGATTCATTTGGTCTACTGTAGAGGGAAGACCATGACAAGTGGATTGGATCTTAAGAAGTAGTAATAGTTCATCTTGAAATTTAAGTTTACAGCTAAGATTTTGAAATGGCAACAAAAGAATGTATCATCTCCTCCGTAAGCGTTGAATTTCCATTTTCATGTTTTACTTTTTTTAAGGAAAAATGTAATGTTGCGAACTTGTTTCTGCCACGGATCATTGCCAGTATTTTCGACAAATTTCTTGCAACAGCATTTATTTCCTCTCCGCAGACCTCTCTTTCCATGCCCTTCTATCGGAAATAGAATAGTAAAAATGCCTATCTTCAATTAAACGTTCTTATATTAATATGAGGAGCCTATAAATCTTGTTGGTGATATCAAATTATTGGCGTTAAATTGAAGGCCTTCATCTTCCAACTGTGATCAGTGAACGAGGACAAGCTTACAGCATAGTCTAAACGTCCACACTTTTCAGGAAGGATGATGCAAAAGCATTGGTGCGCAGACAAATGCGAAAGTAACATATTTTGATCAGTTCTTCACAGGTCGTGTGAGAGGTTTTCATCTTGCTTCCCACATGAAGAACTCTTCTATTCATCAATTAGAAACATCTTATTGGGACTTAATTGAAATTAAACTTTCAAGTGTGAGTTTCTGTCGTCAAATAAGTGCAAGGGATTCCTCCATACTTTGATGATATTGAGTCAACTAAACTATCTGGAACATACTGAAAACATATCTAGATTGCCATTCACAAGTTAACTGAAGCTCTGTTTTGGTTACCACTTTATTTCATATGTGGGTTTCTATTTACTTGAAGCAAATACTTAGACGATATTTGGACAACTTATACAGAGTTGAACTTTCTATTACAAGAGGATGATCTTGAGAAAGGTGGAGAGAATTGGATACACCAATATTGTGAAGAACAAATTGCATAAAAACATGAACGAGAATCTCTCAATTCACTGAGACAAAGCTCTCTAAAAATTCAATATGTTTGCTTGTGATATACCAAAATAATCTCATTTTCAATTCATTTTTTCAAATCACATCCAAACACATATCACTTTTTCTAGTACATTTTCCTCCTAATGTATCACCTTTTTCCAATAATTCATTCTCTACTTATTTTTCCAAAACAGTTTCCCAAAACACCATAAACATATCCAAACATTCCCGAAGAGTTAAATACTAGGCCTTGTTATCACATAACAGGCTAATGCTTTTAGTGGAGTAAGGATAGAGGTCGTCAAGTGAGGGCTTAAAGTCACTAAAAGTTCAGTGAAGTCGGTCAAGTGAATGAGTTGAATGGGGAAGTAACAAGATTATGAGAAGTAATTAAGTTCAAGATTAGAGCAGTACACTTAGTAGGACTGACGATGTAGTTAGTGGGGTTGAGCAGTCAAAGCATAGTGAGGGTAGAGGTATCTTCAAAAGATTAAGTTACTATCATAAACCTAGTCTTAATGTCAGAAAAGATTGACATTTATGAAAGCTGGAATTTGGCACAGAAACTAGGTGTTGCAAAAAATATTATGAGAGATGTTGCAACACTAGCGGAATATGATTTAATTAATTAATTATTTTAATTAATTTTAATTATTATGTGTAGGTTTCCATAATTCATTAATTTTTAAAATATTTATTTTCAGTATTTCGTAAAGTCATATATGTGATAAATGTGCTGAAATTAAAAGATACTCTTGATTTTATTTTGATAATGTAAGAGAAGATTTGCAAAATCTTATGCAACAAATCAAGAAATCAATCTCTTTCAAATATGCAGCAATCAATACCCAATTTCAAAGGGATTTGGACTGAAATACATGGTTGTATATATACCAAGTCTCAACATTGAAGAAACTAAATGGATGAATTGAATAGTGTCATGAAAGTGATTCAAAGGTGAGACGAACTTTTACTCTTATACATTCTTCGGGAGAAGAAGGTGAAAGGAATTCAGGATATGACCGTATCAGCTATCTAAAGAAGTTTAGAGTTGGAGGGAGTCTAGTAGTGCTGATTTCTCATATACATTCTTCAGGAGAAGAAGATGGAGGTTTTCGGGAGAAAACCAGATCAACTATCTGAAGGAGTTTAGAGTTGTATAAAGGCCAGCAGTGCTAATTAAAGTCGAGGGGAGCTTACAGGAATAACTAATTAGTAAAATGCATAGGATGGTCTTCATTTAAAGTGGGAGTCTTTAAATTGGTTTAATTTCATGGATTGTATTATGTAAACTGTTACTAATTAGTGAATTATTTCTTTCTCTAGGTGTGGCCTCATGCATATAAAGTATGCAGCACTTGAAGTACATAAAAAAATCCTGGTGTTATCTTTTTTATTTTTGTTGCGTGTTCTATCTAGATGTTATAATACTTTTCACAATGTTTAGGATTTTAAGAAAATCTGGGCAACATATTCTATTAGTTGGCATCAAGAGCAGGTCACTAAAACTAATTAGTGAGATTCTGATTTTTATCTATTGTAGGCATGGAACAACTGCGTGAAGAAAGTTCAGTGTCACGTGTTCCATTACTTAATGGATCTAATTATTCTCATTGAAAAGCAAAAATAAGGGCATTTATCAAGTCACTTAATGAATGAGCATGGAAGTTAATCTTGACATGATGGAATCATTCGACAAAAGCTGTTGATGAAGAGGAAGTACGCAAACTTTAAATAGAGTTGTCTACTGTAGAGGATCAAGTGGCTAATTTCAATTCAAAGGTACTAAATTCCATATTTAGTGCAGTTGATGAGAATTAATTTAAACTGGTCTCTACATGTGAATCCACTAAGAAAGCCTTGGAAGTCTTACAAATTGCATATAAAGGAACTAAAGCTGTAAGAATGTCTAAACTTCAGATTCTTGCCACTAGGTTGAAAATCTAAAGATGGAAGAAAATGAAATATTGATGAATTTAATGCTAAATTGTGATAGTGTTAATGAAGTACATGCTTTAGGTGAAAAATACACTGATTTTAAACTTGTTAGGAAAGTTTTGAGATCATTTCCAGAGAGATTTGAATACAAAGTGACTGTTATTGAAAAAGTTAGGGACCTTAAATAACTAAAGTTAGATGAACTAATGGGAGCACTACAAACCTTTGAAATGAATTTGAACCAAAATAAAAGGGAAAAGAATAAAGGAGTTGCATTGTAGGTTGAAGCTGAAAATGAACAAGATCATGGGAATGATGATGATCCACTTGCTTTACTTACTAAGAACTTTGGGAAATTTCTAAAGCAAAGGAATAAAGAAAATAAATCCCCAAAGGATGATAAAATACCCAACTTTCAGAAGAATAAAAGTGGGTCTAATGCATCTAATATTAGGAAAAACAAGATTAATATAGGGAATGTGAAGGATTTGATCACATTTAAGCTAAGTGTGCTAACACCTAAAAGAAAATAAACAGATCACTCAACATCACTTAGAGTGTTGGAGATTCTAAATGCAGCCAAGAGGAATAAGAAGAACATGTTAGTAATGACGTTGCACTTACCTCAATTACTTTGAGAAATGAGAGACATACAGAAATTTTGGATATTGCAAAGAATATTGTCAGAAATACTGCAACACATAGCAGTTATAAGTCAATTATTTTACCTTATGAAATCTGTTTAAATTCTATTTCTTTGATAGGAATAGATTCTGATTAAAGTAGTGATGATAAAAGACCTAGTATTAAGGTCATTGAACGCAAGTACCAAGAGATGTTTGAGAATTGAGTTAAAGTGTGCAGAACTAATAAAAGGCTTGTGAAATAAGTTATTACCTTGACAAAGGAGAATGGGGAACTCAAAGGTGATGTGATCATATTTAAACTTCTGACCTCTGAAAAGACACATGAACTTGAGAGAGTCAAGAAAGAACTTGAGGGCACAATGAAGTATGTAAGAAATTTGAATTTTGAACATCTCAATTGGATGAAATTCTTCCATAGAACAATATAGTGGAAACTCTGTTGGTTTAGAATTCATGTAATAGTTTTAAACAACTTATGTAAAAGAAATTGGTCAGACTGAATCTATACTTGAATCAACTAAGAAGTTTTGGTCAAAACAACAGAAACCTAAACCCAAAAGGTTTGTCCCTATATGTTAATTATGTCAAAATTCCTGAGCATATTAGACCTAAATGTTTCAAATATAACAAGGCTTTGTTCAATTGTATGAGAATTGATTCGATATTTTTCTGGAGTGTAGGAACATCCTACAAAGAACACTCCCAATTGTATGAATCTAATTGCAAAATTTGGATAAAAAAAATTGATCTTACATGTCATGTGGCTCATACTTCTTTAAAGGATAACATCATTAAATCTTGGTATTTGATAGTGGATGCTCTAAACATATGATAGGTGATAAAGAGAAGCTAAGAGACTATCAAAGCTAAGAAGAAGGTCATGTTACATTTGGAGATGGAGTTAGATGATGAATCCATAGAAAAGGGACATTGATTGTGGATGGGCTTTCAATACTGAAAAATATTTTTCATGTTGAAGAGTTGAAGGCTAATCTGATTAGTATTAGCCAACTGTATTATCAAAATTTATTTGTCAAATTTAACAACAAATTATGTCAAGTTTATGATGACTCTAATAAATGTGTTATGATAGTTTAGAGATCATCTGATAATTGCCACATGTTGCAACACCAGCTGAAGTGTTACAATACCCAAACTGATGAAACTGAACTTTGGCACTAGAAATTGGGATATCTAAAATTTCAAAGCCTATATAAACTAGTTATTTCAAGTGTTATCCTAGGTGTGCCAATGCTCAGCAAGAAAAGCCCAGTGTTTGTGGACCATGTCAATTCAGAAAATAAAGAAAAAAATCACATAAAGTTTTGCAATATATTGTCATAACACGCTATTTAGAACTCTTGCACATGGGGACCAATGTAGGGAGAAAGTGTTGGTGGTAAGAAGTATGCTTTCGTTTGTGTTGATGATTTTTTAAGGTTTACATGGATTGATTTCATCAAAGAAAATCTGATACATTCATGATTTTTAAAAGACTTTGTGTTAGACTTAAAAACGAGAAAGCATGTAAAATTATAAGAGTAAGAAGTGACCACGGAAAAAAGTTTGAGAATTCTGTCTTTTCAAAATAATAGGCCGCTTGGGTGGATCTGACTCTTCTCATGGTATACTTCCTTTTTCTTTCTTGATTTATACTTTTCTAAAATCTCAAGGGTTTGTTAAGAAAGGATTTGAAGCTTTGGAGCTCTTTTAGGACCTATACGTGCCTCTTATAGGTTGTTTCAAGGAACTCATATTAATGATCTTCCTCAAACCTCTAAGGAAAAAAGTAAGCACTGCAGATGTTGTATTAGATGTTCCATAGAATATTACAACATCCTCTACATTGCTGTTGAAGTTGGAAATTGAGTTGGTTGAGGGTCATAAACAAATCCAATATTGTACTGAGAAAGAAACAAAAGTTCTTAGGTTGATTAATGAGTAGAAGCCTTCCATATCCATTGATCCATCTTTGGCTACTTTTGGTCAAAAAGGAAAGGATGGAGAGAATCATGTGATGTTGTTGATGATGCACAAGCTCAAGGGGAGCAAGATGCAGATGCTGAGGAAACAGATGAGGAAGATGATGATTGTTTCTGAGAAAAATGATGATTGATCATTTCTTATTTTTTATTTTTGCAAATGCTTCCTACTGTGATTTGTTAATATGTATAATGGTATTCTAGACATTCGCTTTGATGTTTGGTTTATGCTTTGATGGAATTTTATCTACTTTGTATTTGGTTCACATATATAAGGAGAGTAGTACCAGTATTTTGTTGTATGTGATAAGAGCAAGTGTTGCAATATTTATGTTACAATATTTTGATATTTTGATGTTATTTTTGATACTATACTTTGAAAACTTGCATCTGAGTTTCAGGGAGAGATTTAGTTGCTTTTGACAAAAAATGCTAAAGGGGGAGAATATTAATGTCAGAAAAGATTGGTATTTTATGGAAGCTTGAATTTTGCGCAAAAACTAGGTGTTGCAAGAAATTTTATGAGAGATGTTGCAACATTGGCAAAACGGGATATAATTAATCAATTATTTTAATTAATTATAATTATTCTATGCAGATTTTTATAATTCTGGGATTTTTGAAATATTTATTTTAGGTATTTCGTAAATTCGCATATGTGATAAATGTGTTGAAATAAAGATACTCTTGATTTGTTTTCATAAGGTAAGAGAAGATTTGCATAATTTTATGGATAAGGTAACAAATTAGAAAAAATAATATTTTTCAAGTATGCAACAATCAAGACCTTATTTCAAGGGGATTTGGACTGAAATACATGGCTGCATATATACATAGTTTCAAGATAGAAACTAAGTGGATGAACTGAATAGTGCTATGAAAGTGATTCAATGGTGAGGCAAACTTTTACTCTCATACATTTTTCGAGAGAAAAAGATGAAAGGTATTTAGGAGATAACTGCATCAGCCATCTGAAGGAGTTCAGAGTTGGAGAGAATCTAGCAGTGCTGATTCCTTACATACATTTTTTGGGAGATGAAGGTGAAGATTTTCGGGAGAAAACTGGATCACCCATCTGAAAGAGTTCAGAATTGGAGGAAGTCCAGCAATACTGATTAAAGTCGAGGGGAGCTCGCATGAACAACTAAATAGTGGAATACATAGGATGGCCTTTATTTAAAGATGGAGTCTTTAAATTATTTTAATTTCATGGATTGTATTTTGTAAATAGTTACTAATTAGTGAATTGTTTCTTTCTCCAGGCGTGGTCTCATGTATGTAGAGTACGTAGTATTTGAAGCATGTAAAAAAATCTGGTGTTATCTTTTTATTTTTATTGCGTGTTTATCTTTATAATACTTTTCACAACATTTAGGATTTTAAGAAAAACTAGGCAATAGATTCTATTAGTTGGCATCAAGAGCAGGTCACTAAAACTAATTAGTGAGATTTTGGTTTTTATCTGATGAAGGCATAGAACAACTGTGTGAAGGAAGTTCAGTGTCACGTCTTTCATTGCTTAATGAATCCAATTATTCTCATTGAAAAGTCAAAATGAGGGCATTCATCAAGTCACTTGATGAACGAGCATGGAAGTCAATCTTGACAGGATGGATTCATTTGACAAAAGTTGTTGACGAAGAGGAGGTATGCAAGCCTGAAATGGAGTGGTCTACTATAGAGGATCAAGTGGCTAATTTCAATTCAAAGGCACAAAATTCCATATTTAGTGCAGTTGATGAGAATCAATTTAAGCTGTCTCTACATGAGAATCCGACTAAGAAAGCCTAAGAAGTCTTACAAATTACATATGAAGGAACTAAGGCTATAAGAATGTCTAAACTTCAGATTCTTGCCACTAGGTTCAAAATCTAAATATGGAAAAAATGAAATATTTGATGAATTTAATGCTAAATTGTGTGATAGTGTTAATGAAGCACATGCTTTAGGTGAAAAATACACTGATTTTAAACTTGTTAGGAATGTTTTGAGATCATTTTCAGAGAGATTTGAATACAAAGTGATTGCTATTGAAGAAGTTAGGGACCTTACAGAACTAAGGTTAGATGAATTGATGGGGGTACTACAAACCTTTGAAATGAATTTGAACCAAAATAAAAAGGAAAAGAACAAAGGAGTTGCATTGTAGGTTGAAGCTGAAAATGAACAAGATCATGGGAATGATGATGATCCACTTGTTTTACTTGTTGATAACTTTGGGAAATTTCAAAAGCAAATGAATAAAGGAAACAAATCCACAAATGATGATAAAATACCTAACTCTTAGAAGAATAAAAGTGAGTCTAATGCATTAATATCAGGAAAAACAAGATTCAATGTAGGGAATGTGAAGGATTTGATCACATTTAAGCTAAGTGTGCTAACACCTAAAAGAAAATAAGCAGATAACTCAATATCACTTAGAATGTTGGAGATTCTGAATGCAGCTAAGAGAAGAAGAAGAACATGTTAGCAATCACGTTGTACTTATCTCAATTACCTTGAGAAATGAGAAACATACGTAAACTTTGGATATTGCAAAGAATGTTGTTAGAAATGTTGCAACACATAGCAGGTATGAGTCAATTGTTTTACCTTCTGAAATCTGTCTAAATTCTATTTCTTTAATAGGTATAGATTTTGATTAAAACAGTAATGATGAAAGATCTAGTATTAAGATTTGACTTAAAGTGTGCAGAATTAATAAAGGGCTTGTGAAATAAGTTATTATCTTGACAAAGAAGAATGGGGCACTCAAAGGTGATGTGATCATATTTGAACTTCTGGCCTCTGAAAAGACACATAAACTTGAGAGAGTCAAGAAAGAACTTGAGAGGACAATGAAATCTGTAAGAAATTTGAATTTTGGAATGTCTCAATTGGATGAAATTCTTTCCATCAGACAATATAGTGGAAACCCTGTTGGTTTAGGATATTCAGGTAGAGATTCTTTATTCTAAAATAGCTTTTGTAAAAGAAATTTGTCAAACTAAATTTATGTTTGAATGAACTAAGAAGTTTTGGTCAAAACGATAGAAACCTAAACCCAAAAGGTTTGTCCCTACATGCCAATTCTGTCAAGTTCCTGAGCATATTAGACCTAAATGTTGCAAATATAACAAGGCTTTGTTAAATTGTATGAGAACTGATACGATGTTTTTTTGGAGTGTTGCAACATCCTCTAAAGAACTCTCCAAGATTAAGGTTGATTGAAAAATGAATGTAATCGTAAAATTTGGATAAAAAAATTGATCTTACATGTCATGTGGCTCATACTTCTTTAAAGGCTAACATCATTGAATCTTGATATTTTGATAGTGGATGCTTTAAATATATGACAAGTGATAAAGAGAAGCTAAGGGACTTTCAAAGCCAAGAAGAAGGTCATGTTACATTTGAAGATGGAGTTAGAGGATAAATCCTTAGAAAAGGGACACTGATTGTGGATGGACTTCCAACACTGAAAAATATTTTTCATGTTGAAGAGTTGAAGGCTAATCTGATTAGTATTAGCCAACTGTGCGATCAAAATTTATTTGCCAAATTTAACAATAAATTATGTCAAGTTTTTTATGACTCTAATAAATGTGTTATGATAGGTTGGAGATCATCTGACAATTGCTACACGTTGCAACACCAACTGAAGTGTTACAATACCCAAACTGATGAAATTGAACTCTAGCACCATAAATTAGGATTTCTAAAATTTCAAAGCCTATACAAACTAATTAATTCAAGTGTTGTCCTAGGTGTAAGGGGAGCAAAATGCAGGTGCTGAGGAAACAGATGAGGAAGATGATGATTGTTTCTGAGAAAAATGATGATTTGTCATTTTTTATTTTTTATTTTTGCAAATGCTTCCTACTGTGATTTGTTAATATGTATAATGGTACTCTAGACATTCGCTTTGATGTTTGGTTTATGCTTTGATGGAATTTTATCTACTTTGTATTTGGTTCACATATGCAAGCGAGTAGTGCCAATATTTTGTTGATTGTGATAAGAGTAAGTGTTGCAACATTTATGTTACAACATTTTGATATTTTGATATTATTTTTTATACTATATCTTGAAACCTTTCTTTTAGTTTCAGGGAGAGCTTTAGTTGCTTTTTACCAAAAATAGATAGAATGTTAATGTCAGAAAAGATTGTCATTTTATGGAAGCTGGAATTTTGCGCAAAAACCAGGTGCAACATTGGTAGAACATGATATAATTAATCAATTATTTTAATTAATTATAATTATTCTATAGAGATTTTCATAATTAAGGGATTTTTGAAATATTTATTTTAGGTATTTTGTAAAGTCGCATATGTGATAAATGTGCTGAAATAAAGATACTCTTGATTTGTTTTGATAAGGTAAGAGAATATTTGCAGAATTTTATGGATAAGGCAACAAATTAAAAAATCAATCTTTTTTTGGTATGCAACAATTAAGATCTGATTTCAAGGGGATTTTGATTGAAATACACGGCTGCATATATACATAGTCTCATTATAGAAGAAACTAAGTAGATGAACTGAATAGTGCTATGAAAGTGATTTAATGGTGAGACGAACTTTTACTCTCGTATATTTTTTTAGAGAAGAAGGTGAAAGGTATTTGGGAGATGACTGCATTAGCCATCTGAATGAGTTCAGAGTTGAAAGGAGTCCAGCAGTGCTGATTACTCATATACATTATTTGGGAGAAAAAGGTGAAGATTTTCGGGATAAGACCGGACCAACCATCTGAAAGAGTTCAGAATTGGAGGGAGTCCAACAATACTGATTAAAGATGATGGGAGCTCACAAGAACAACTAATTAGTGAAATACATAGAATGGTGTTCATTTAAGGATAAAGTCTTTAAATTATTTTAATTTTATGTAAACTGTTACTAATTAGTGAATTGTTTCTTTCTCTAGGTGTGGCCTCATGCATGTAAAGTACGTAGTACTTGAAGCACGTAAAAAAATCTGATGTTATCTTTTTATTTCCGTTATGTGTTCTATCTAAATGTTACAACACTTAGGATTTTAAGAAAAAACTTGGCAATAGATTCTATCACCTTGTACTAACAAATATTTTAGTCCAAAACAAGAGATTTAAATGGGAACCATGGTAAACAATTTAAGAAAAGGACAACACACTCTATACATAGTGTTAGACTACAACCACACAACAATATAATCTAACAACTCCACCAGCAGAAAAGAGAAAAGTAGGTACAATGGGTAGGAAAACAGACCTATAAAAGGAGCTAAAGACGGAGATACAACATAATATGCGATCTTTCCTAGAAATATCAAATGCAATCAAGTAAGAAAAGCTCTCAAAAATTGCCTAAGAAGAAATAATAGTCTAAAAGGCACATTAAGCAGTCCTTCATGCATAGAACCTTTTATTAGGTGATACACTTATCACTTCAAAGAAACAAGAAGAGCTAACGGGATGGATTCAGATGTATGTAGGAAAAGTTTGAAATTTAACCTGTGTGGGAAAATTTCTAAATCAAACCTGTGTGAAAAAATTCATCAGTCACACCTGCATGGAAAGATTAGGTCAGCATAGTCCAAGAACAAGTGATTGAGAAAATACTTTTGGCTTAATTTTGGGAAATAAATTGTTGAACACAACAGACTTAGATATAAGTCTTAATTTGTTATAGTGAAAAGATTAAGAGAAGAGTGGATTGAAAAGATTACTCACTTTTTAACCACTATAAAAATTACCGTGTCATTTATTTTCTTGCATTTATGTTTCTATAGGTATTCTTTATCTACTTTTATTAATTGCATTACACAACATACAAAATAATGCATTACATTTTTCTAATTATTTCATAGAGTCTCCAATAGACAGAAGCAATTCAGTGTTTAACAGAGTAAATTGTTTTTAACTTATCACGTGACTTAATTTTGAAAAAGCAAAGTACAAGTTCAACCTATGTTTGGTTTTTGAAAGGCTAAGTTTTTAAAAGTCTGTTTATTCCACTGTAGACCTCTGAGCTTTTTTGTTTGAACTCATCTTGAGCTCTGGAAGCAATCAAGATGCTTTTGTGAAACATTCTTGTGTTAGTAAAGAATGACAAAACTCAGAAAAAGAACTGTGATGATTGGGGTTTTTCAATACAAACAGAGCTTTGAAATGCAAAAATGATCAGTTGTGGTATTATTTGATGTCAAATTAGCATCCATTGGTTATGATAATCATTTGTGGGATGAAGTCAATGGTGTGTTTGATATAATTAACAACTGATGAGTGGATTTTATACCCACTAATTGAGTATCATTTGCTTAACTTTTTATTTAGTTTTTCAGTGTTTATGTTATTTTTTTATGCATTTCTTTTGAAATCTTGTAAGCAATTGCAAAATGAGAAGAAAATAAAAAAAAAACAAAAACTTGGTTGAAATGTTGAAAGAATCTGCATTATGCTGCTACTGATGGCAGTATTTTAATTCAATTATACGTCTTTACTCCAATATCATATTGTCTTGATTCTTGAACCATTGGAAAACCAAGAGATAGTCTATAACTTCTATATTTACTACAAAATCCAGTTCTTTCAATTTCAATGAGAAAAAGAAGGTTAAAGAGTCTGCACTTGACTGAAACTTTCTGATTTGATATATCTTGGTATTATAGGCATGACTCTTTCCACATATTTCATATTGAGTTTATTCAAGTGCCTATGGAAAGCCAGGACATAGAGATACAATTCATATGCAGATACCAAAAGCTATTTTGACCTTGAAAGTGGTGAAATATTGGTTGAAAGAGGTTACAAGTACTGCAGAAAATTGATTTTGGACAGCAAGTGCAGCGCTAGTGACTATTTTGGATAGAAATGCCGCCAATTCATGCCTAGGTGCTTGCCAGACTAATAAGTAAGGGCAAAATGCGCATTTTGTCATCTTTAGGGCATCTCTTATCTAATTTTTAACATTCCAAGAGCCTCCAATTCAGGGTTTTTTTAGGAGAGAGTGGGAGAGAAAACAAAACAAGTTAAGAAAGAAGAAGAGAAGAAGAGAAGAAGAAGATAAGAGATTTCTTTCAAGTGTTGAGCAGAAGACAGAACAAGGGAAGAAACGCATCCTACTTTCAAGTTTAATTTCATTTTCCTCTTTTTCTCATTAATTATATTTATGAATATTGTTAAGTTATCTTTCATTTTTATTATCATGAACTAATTTATTTTTCTAGGGTTGTGATGTAATCTAATTAAAATATTTTGAATATTTGTATCAATTCAATTCTTGATTTATTTTCAGGTTGAGTTTTCTACATGGTTTTTAATGCTTTCAATTACTTGGCCACTAATTGAATGATTTTCTAAACATATTGACTCGGAAGGTGATATATGTGTCTAGTTTTATGTGTTGAAAATTATAAATTATATGTGAGATAGGAATATACATACATAGTTTGTGTAGTCTTGATTGAGATCCATATAACCTAATAAATTGTTAATTGTTGTAATTTACATAGGAATATAGTGGGTTAGCAATTGATGATATTTTTATTAGATCTCAGGAGAGGCTAGTGGATAATTTAGGGATTCTCGACTATCATTTGGGAAATAAATTGAGATTGATGAGATAAATTATTCAATTCGAATTAGCTATGGTGAATTCATAACCCTAGGCCTTTTAGTTATTGAAACTCATCTTTAATTATTTTTTATTAATAGTTTAGTTTAATTAGATTTAGTTTATAATCATCAACACATTCTTGAGTTTATTCAAATAAAATTAGAGTTAACAAAATTTGGGTACTTAATAATTCAACAGTTCTCGTGGAAACTATACTCTACTTATCACTTTATTATTTGTTAACGATAACATGCACTTGTGTTTACTAAATTTCACAACGACAACAATGATCTTCATGATGATTTTTCTGGAGAGCTTATCCTGCTACTTGACAATGCTAAACAATGTAAGAACTCTCATCAATATCATCTTCATTTCTGAAAACACAATTAATTACTTTGACTTTATGATAAAACTCCAGAAAATTTAGTAGATGAAAGTTTTAGAAAAAATTTCAAGATTTGCTTGTCAGCTTGATAGGTATCAGTGACATAAAGATAAACCAAGTCCAAGAACACTTTTAGCCGCTGTTTGCAAGATTTTAGTTAGTTTGATATCACCTGGTGTGCTATCAGACGACATAAGAGTTCTTTGTGTTGGGTAGAATTTCCTTAATGTGAAAATACCCAATTTAAATGAAGGGTAATTTTATCAAATAAAAAAATTACTGACTTAAGGTATTGATTTTTGACTTGTTCACAATCAGCAAAAATGAGAGAAAGAAAAGAGAAGAACTAGAAAGAGAAAGGAGGAGAAGAAATTTAGTTTTGAAACAACACCCAACTAGTCAGCTTCAAAATATGATCGGGAGAAATAAAACCATTGGATCAAGCTGATATTTTGACAAAATGTTCAATATACATTGAGATAGAATCTGAACGGTAGAGATCAGGTTTCGTGTTCTATAGAATCTGGTTCTATGAAAAATAGTGCAACTCTATTTTCTAGAAGATTACTGGGGGCAGTCTGGATCAAGAGGCCGTTTCTAGAAATCAAACCATTTGATTAATCTACAATTTTGACAATATGTTCAAGACTCATAGTTCTAGAGTTTGAAGGGTGGAGATTGGATTTGAATCCCTCTTTCACCAAAAAATTTTTGTGGACAGTAGTGCCACGTTTTGGATGAGATCTTTCTAATTTCTCTTGGTAGATCTTGTTTGTTGCAAAAATTGAATCATCTTGTGGTGTTTGTGATTGTATATCAGTTGAGACAGATTGTTTAACTTGTTGTATCCCCATTTTTTATTATAGTGGAGATTAATTTGGAGGACTACAGTCCCGTGGTTTTTACTCCTCACATCGTGGAGGTTTTCCACGTTAAAAATTGCTTGTATTCTTTGTTGCAATTGTGATTGGTTTCCTTGTTATTATTTTCTCCTAGGTTCACACAAAAGAGGGATAGTTATTATTTCCGTTGCGTTGGTGTTTAATTAGTGATTTGATTGCACTTGGTGTGTGTTTATCCCAACAAAGTGGTATTAGAGCATGGGCTATGCTCTGTGCCTTATGGTGAACATGGAAATTAATACAAGTAGAATGATAAATCTTAATGGTTCTAATTATCAAATATGGAAGGGAAAAATGGAGGACCTTTTATATGTGAAAGATTATTATTTGCCCGTGTTTGAAAGTACAAAGCCTGATAGTAAAAGTGATGCTAAATGGAATATATTACACAAAAAAATGATGACGGTAATGGTGATGATCGAGTTTCTACTGTCACAGGTGACTTCCTTATCATTCATAAATTTAATGTTGTTAATCTTGCATTTAATGAGACTAGTTGGGTAGTTGATAGTGGTGCATCCATTCATGCAACATCTTAAAGAGATTTATTTACATCCTACACACTAGGTGATTTTGGAAATGTTAGGATGGATGATGATGGTTTAGCTAAAGCCATTGGAATGGGAGATGTGTGTTTGGAGACTAGTAATGGTACAATGTTGATTTTGAAAAATGTTAAACATGTACCTAATCTTCGTTTGAATTTGATTTATGTTGGAAAACTTGATGATGAGGGGTTTTGCAGTATGTTCTTTGATGGTCAGTGGAAGCTCACTAAAGGTTCTTTGGTTGTGGCTAGAAGCAAGAAGTATTCTTCATTGTATTTGATGCAGGCAAAATTCTTTGATTGCTCCATAAATGCAATGAAGGATGAAAACAAAATTGAATTGTGGTACAGTAGACTTAGTCACATTAGTGAAAAGGAATTGATGGTTTTGGCCAAGAAAAATCTCATTCCTGAAATGAAAAATGCATCCTTGAAGAATTGTGCTCATTACTTGGCAGGAAAACAGACCAAAGTTGCTTTCAAAATATCCCCTCCTTCAAGAATGCCATGTATACTTGATTTAGTATATTATGATATTTGTGGCCCTATGAAAACAAAAATACTTGGTAGTGCTTTCTATTTTGTGACTTTTATAGATGATCAGTCAAGGAAGTTGTGGGTTTATACATTGAAGATAAAAGATCAAGTGTTAGATGTGTTCAAACAATTTTAGGCCTTGGTTGAGAGACAAACTGGGAAGAAATTGAGGTGAATCAGAACTGATAATGGAGGTGAGTTTTCTGGTCCTTTTAATATGTATTGCAGACAACAGGGTATTCGACATCAAAAGACACCTCCTAAGACTTCTCAGTTAAATGGGCTAGCAAAAAGGATGAATAGAACACTGATTGAAAGGGTAAGTTATTTGCTTTTAGAAGCAGGTTTGCCATGATCATTATGGGGTGAGGCTTTTAGTACAGTTGTACATGTTTTAAATCTCAAACCATGTGTTCCTTTAGATTTTGATGTTCTAGACAGGATTTGGTCAGGGAAGAATATATCCTACAGCCATCTGCGTATATTTGGATGCAAGGCCTTTGTTTATATTCTTAAAGATGAAAGGTCAAAACTTGATGTCAAGACTTGACAATGCATATTTATTGGCTATGGACAAGATGAGTTTGGTTACAGATTTTATGACCCAGTGGAGAAGAAACTCATCAGAAGTTGAGATGTTGTATTTGTTGAACACCAGACCATAGAGGATATTGAGAAGGCAGATAAAATAGCACCTAAATCCAGTTATGATTTGGTTGACTTGGATGTAGCTCCTCAGCATCATGTACCAGTACAACCAGAGGTTGAACATGATGTTCACAATGACCAGTCTAATCATAATGACATTGATTCTCCTATACAGGTTGATGCAGATAATATAGATCAACCAATGCCACCATCAGAGGTTCCAACATTAGAAGTTGAGGCTTAACTCAGGAGGTCTACTAGAATCTCAGTACCTTCCAAATGGTATCCTGCTAGCTAGTATGTATTAGTGACGGATAGGGGATAACCCGAATGTTATGAAGAAGCGATGAAAGATACATACAAAAATGAATGGATTGATGCCATGTAAGATGAGATGAAATCCTTGTATGAGAATGATATATTTGAACTGATAAAACTGCCAGAGGGAAAAAGAGCTTTGAAGAACAAATGGGTATACAGGGTAGAGCATGATAAACACACTTCACGACCAGGTTCAAAGCTAGATTAGTTATCAAGGGCTTCAGCTAGAAGAAAGGTATTGATTTTGATGAAATCTTCTCTTCTATTGTTAAGATGTCATCTATTCGTGTTGTACTTGGTTTAGCAGCTAGTCTTGATTTGGAGATTGAGCAAATGGATGTTAAACTACTTTCCTTCATGGTGATTTAGAAGAAGAAATTTATATGGAGCAACCAGAGGGTTTTGAAGTAAAGAGAAAAGAGAACCCTGTGTGGAAGCTGAAGAAGAGTCTTTATGGGTTAAAGCAGGCACCGAGACAGTGGTACAAGAAGTTTGAATCAGTTATGGAGGAGCAAAGCTTTCGAAAAACAACTTCTGACCATTGTGTATTTGTTCAGAAATTCTCTGATGATGACGTTGTGATTTTACTGTTATATGTTGATGACATGTTGATTATTAGCAAGAACAAGTCAATGATTGCTGAGTTGAAGTTACAGTTGAAACAACATTTTGCTATAAAGGACTTGGGGCCAACAAAATAGATTCTTGGCATCAGAATTATTCGTGATAGGAATACTAAGAAGTTGTATTTATCACATGAGAAGTATATTGAAAATGTGCTTCAGATGTTCAATATGGACAAAGCTAAAGTGGTTAGTTCTCCTCTTGCTACTTACTTTAAGCTCAACATTAAGCATGTCCCTCCACAAATGCAGAAAAGAAAAATATGGAAAGTGTCCCTTATGCTTTAGCAGTAGCAAGCTTGATGTATGCTATGGTATGTACAAGACCAAACATAGCTCATGCTGTTGGTGTTGTTAGTCGGTTCATGTCCAATCCTAGAAGAGAGCATTGAAATGTAATCAAATAGATTATGAAATATCTTCGAGGTACTTCCAGTTTAAGACTTGATTTTGGTAATGACGAGCCATTACTGGTTGGTTATACAAATGCAGACATGGCAGGAGATGTGGATACTCGTAAGTCAACTTTTGGTAACCTGATTAATTTTGCAGGAGGAGCTGTAGCATGGCAATCAATGTTGCAAAAGTGTGTTGCACTTTCTACTACCAAAACAAAGTTTATTGCAGCAACCAAAGCTTGTAAAGAGTTGTTGTGGATGAAAAAATTTATAGGGGAGTTTGGTTTCAAGCAACAGAGGTATGTTTTATTTTGTGATAGTCAAAGTGCCATACGCCTTGGTAAAAATTCTACTTTTCATGCAAGATCGAAACATATTGATGTGAGATATCATTGGATTGAAGATGTTTTGAATGATAAATTGTTGAAACTTGAAAAAGTTCACACAGATCGAAATGGATCCGATATGTTAACGAAGTCTATCAAGGGAAAAGCTTGAGACTTGTCAATTGATCACCGGGATGGCGAATCCTTCCACATAATCCAAAAGTGGGAGATTTATTGAGTAGAATTTCCTCAATGTGGAAATACCCAACTTAAATGAAGGGTAATTTTATCAAATAACAAAATTGCTGACTTAAGGTATTGATTTTTGGCTTGTTCACAATAGAAAAATGAGAGAAAGAAAAGAGAAGAACTAGAAAGAAAAATGAGGAAAAGAAATTCGGTTTTGAAACAACACCCGACCAGTTACTTTCAAAATACGATCGAGAGAAATAAAACCGTTGGATCAGGCTAATATTTTGACAGCACGTTTAGGACACGTTGAGATACAATTTGAACGGTCAAGATTAGGTTTCAAGATCTATAGACTCTGGTTCTATGAAAAAAAGAGCAGCTCTATTTTCTGAAAGATTACTGGGGGCAGTTTGGATTAAGAGGCCGTTTCTGAAAATTGAACTGTTGGGTTAATCTACAATTTTGACGGTATGTTAATGACTCACAGTTCTAGAGTTTAAAAGGTGAGGATTGGATTTGAGTCCCCCTTTCACTAGAAATCGTTCGTGGACAGTAGTACTACGTTTTGAATGAGATATTTCTAATTTCTCTTGGTAGATCTTGTTTGTTGCAAAAATTGAATTATCTTGAGGTATTTGTGATTGTATATCAGTTGAGACAAATTGTTGAACTTGTTGTATCCTCATTTTTTTATCATAGTGGAGATTCATTTGGTGGACTACGGTCCCGTGGTTTTATTACTCACATCGGGGAGGTTTTCCACATTAAAAATTACTTGTATTTTTTATTGCAATTGTGATTGGTTTGCTTGTTATTATTTCCTACTAGGTTCATACAAGAGAGGGATAATTATTATTTCCATTGCGTTGGTGTTTAATTGGTCATTTGATTGAATTTGGTGTGTATTTATCCCAACACTTTGAGATATGGAAATTAGCTCTAGCAGTTTTCCATCGTGACAAAATTCAATCACAATCCCCTGAAAGGCAGATGTAACAAGATTTCTGTGTATCCTACTATCAGAAAAATGCAGCAGTAGGAAGTAAAAAAAATATTGGGATAAAGGAAACGAGCTATACTAATATCAACTGTTCCATACACTCCAAGCCTTCTTTACACATCCATCAAGCCATCAAGCCCTGGTAACCATAACCATGGACACAATAAACAGAGTTTACAAATACACAAACAGATATTAGCCATGCACCAGACAAATTCAGCAAATGAATTTGGAAGTAATGGCTGTCTTATTGTACTATATTTTCATCACACACTTGCATAATATTTCTGTGTTAAACCATGGTTACTATTTTCCAGGGCCTAAATCATTAAGTCATCAACAGTTGCAAGGATCACAGGAGCAGTTGGATCCGCACTTGCAGCCATGCCCTCCTTCAGCACCAAAGCTTTTCTCAGATCCTTCAGAGTACCTAAAGATGATAAATTTAAATTGTTCATTTCCTTCATCTGAGAAAATTGGAAAAATAGATAAAGATTTAAGAAGATCTTAAGTTTTTATCGAGCGTAAATGAATTTATTTCATCATATGTTGCGCGTACATCTTCACTGGTGCAACCCCTTCAATGATGGTAAAAGTTGTGCTCTTCTCCACATCTGGATACATCCCACATCTGCCAATAGATCAAAAGATCAGCCAAGGACTCAGAGTTAGAATTTTAATACGTTAGGATTAATAATGCACAAAATTACAAATCATGCATTAAAATCTTGAACATTTTGTTCTTGGTGAAGTAACACTCAGATGAGGAGAAAAATAACGGGAGCCAGTAACTCATGATCAGTATATTCAATAAAATGGCTGCTGAAACACAAGTTCAGGAAATATGCACAAAAAAAAAAAAAAAAGGAAAATGTTTACTAAGGTGGTTTCTTTTACCCGCAGCCGTTGCCACACTTGCAGCTTGAGCCACATCCACAGCTTCCTCCACAGTTAGACATTTTCTTCAAGCACCAGAGAGAATAGAAAGAAAGGTTTCAAAATTGTTTTGAAATGTTCTTGATCTTATAGATATACAGAGGAGTTGTTGGCTCCTATTTATAATGCTGTGAACAGAAAGGTTATGTGTGTATTGATGGTTTGTTTCGGATTTTTTAAATCTTTTTCCTAATTGACGAGACGATGTCAAAAAAACAAATGAATGCCACACCAGAACAGATGCTTCTCAAATGTTATAAATTGGTAGCATCAACATCGGACACAGCAGCCCTGAAATCTTATATTTGATGTGTAGCTTTCAACTTATTGAAGACTAGAAACATTGAAAGGAAGAAGGCAAGAAGCTTGGTGCTGAACATACATGATGTCCAATATATTTTGACATTCTATTGTGAGCCCATTTTCAATGCATAATCAACATTATCTGTCCCGCCAAAAATGGTTTGAAATGATCAAGGCCTGTGCTGAAAGGGATGCACCATAAATCTGTGATTAAATAAGTTTGATATGAAAGATTCTTGTATATGCACTATGTTTATACAATACTAAATCTTGAGTTTGAATTGGATCTGATTCCTTGTACTAATTGATAACATTTAACTAGCACTAACTTGGGTTAAAGAAATGCTTATGGTACTAGGTGACTATTTATCATTTCTCTGTTTTCATTTCAGCCTAATCGCAGAAGAAAAGAGTGAGAGAATACTTAAATTTGCACATTGACAAATGGATTGAATCTTAGTTTACACCAGAGATTTTTTTCCGTGTTTAGTAACTAAAGAAAAACATGATCTCCTCTGTAAGCATCGAATTCACTTTTCAAATTTTCATTTTTTTTTCAAGGAAAGATCAACGTGGCCAGCTTGTTTCTGCCCCAGATCATTGCCGCTACTTTTGACCTATTACAAGAACAAGTTTCTTGCAACAGATTTCCATTTCCTTTCCTCAAACCTTTCTCTACAGCTTTATAAAAATTCAAGATTCATCACTTAAAAACATCTTCTTGAGACTTAACTGAAATTAAACTTTCAAGTGTGAGTTGCTTTAATCAAATATTTACAAGGGATTCCCTCATATATTCTCATAACATGGTTTTAAATCAACAATCTAGAACATAATGAACCATATCAAAATTGGCATTCAGAAGTTAACTGAAGCTGTAAAAATAACAGGATGCTGTTTTAGCTACCACTTTATTACATATGTAGGCTTCTACTTACTTGAAGCAAATAATTAGAAGACATTTGGAGAAGCTATATAGAGTTGAATTTCTATTAAAAGAGGATGTCTTGAGAAAGCGGAGAGAATTGGATATACCAATGTTGTGAAGAACAATCAATCTCACTCACTTCCATTTGCATAAAAACATGAACTAAAACCTTTCAACTCTCAAGACGAACCTCACTAAAAATTCAAAGGGTTAATTAAGGGGGCCTCCCTGAGCTTTTCTGTTTGAACAAATCTGGAGTTTTAGCTAAACAAATTTGAGCAGCAATTAGGATGCTTCAGTTGTGTTAGCAATGAATGAAAAAACTCAGAAAGAAAACTGTGATGATTGGGTCTTTTCGGTACAAAAAGAGCTTTTAAATGCAGATATGATCAGTTGTGTAATTATTTGATGTCAAATTAGCATCCATTGGCTAAATGATAATCATTTGTTGGTTGATGAAGAAGACAATACTGTGGTTCATATAATTAAAAACAATGATCTTCAAGATGATTTTTCTGGAGGATTTGTCCTGCTACTTGACAATGCTCAACAATGTAAGAACTCTCAGCAATATCTCGTTAATCCTGAAAACACGATTAGTTACTTCGACTCTATGATAAACTCCAGAAAATTCAGTGAACGCGACATTAATTGACCCTTGGATACCTTGTGAAATGAAAATTTTAGGAAGCTTGAACAGATTAGCATGTCAGCTTGATAGTTATCAGTGACATAAATGATAAACCAAGTCCAAGTCAAGAACTAGTAAGAATACTTTTAGCCACTGTTTGCAAGATTTTAGTTAGTTTGATATCACCTGGGTGCTATCAGATGACAGAAATGTTCTCTCGGATATGGAAGTTAGCTCTAGCACTAATTCACCATCCATGTAAGGCTGATGTAACACGATTTCTATGGATCGGACTATTAGAAAAATACAGCAGTAAAGTAAAAATATTGGGATAAAGGGTTAACACACAATAACTGATCAAGAAGCTATATTAATATCAATTGTTTCAACCACTCCAAGCTTCCTTTACACATACATCAAGCCCCGGTAACCATAACCGTAGACACGATAAACAGAGTTTATAAATACACAAACAGATATTAGCCATGCACCAGACTAATCCAGCAATGAATTTGCAAGTAATGGCTGTCTTATTGTACTATATTTTCATCACACACTTGCATAATATTTCTGTCTTAAAACATGGTTACTATTTTCCGGGGCTACATCATTATGTCATCAACAGTTGCAAGGATCGCAGGTGCAGTTAGATCCACACTTGCAGCCGTGCCCTCCTTCGGCACCAAAGCTTTTCTCAGATCCTTCAGAGTACCTAAAGATGACAAAAATAAATTGTTCATTTCCTTCATCTAAGAAAATTTGGAAAACATAAAGATTTAAGAAGACCTTAAGTTTCTATTCAGAGTAAATATGAATTTATTTTCATCATATATTGCTCGTACATCTTCACCGGCGCAACCCCTTCAATGATGGTAACAGTTGTGCTCCTCTCCACATCGGGATACATCGAACAGCTGCCAATAGATCCAAAGATTGGTAAGGACTCAGAGTTAGAATTTTAATCTTTCAGGATTAGTAATGCACAAATTACTGATCATGCATTAAAATCTTGAAAATTCTGTTCTTGGAGAATGTTAATAAATAATACATCAGTTGTAACCAGTTCAGGGAGTATGGTGAAGTGACACTCAGATTAGGAGAAAAATAACGGGAGCCAGTAAATCATGATTGGTATATTCAACTAAATGGCTGCTGAAAAACAAGTTCATGTAGATTCAGGAAATAAGAAAAAAAAAATGTTTACTAAGATAATTAAGATAACTAGGTCAACAGATCAAAGTTCCATGAAAATAAAGCCATTCTGCTCTTTATTTTCTTGAGGGTTGTTGAGTATACCTGCAGTTGTCGCCACACTTGCAGCCTGAGCCACATGAACAGCCAGAGGACATTTTCTTAAAGCTCCAGAAAGAGAATAGAAAGAAAGATTTGTAATTGATTTGAAGTTTCACCAAAAGTTTTTGTGTTAGATATACAGAGTTGCTGGCTCCTACTTATAATGCTGAGAACAAGAAAGGACACGTGTGTGTCAATAGTTCGTTTATCAATTTTAAAATATATTTTCCCAATTGACAAGAAGATGGATTCAAAAAACAAATGAATGCTTCTAAAATGTTATCAAATTGGTAACATCAACATCATACACGCCAGCCATGAGATTTTAAATTTGATGTGTAGTTTTCGACTTCTTGGATGAGTTAAAACACTGAAAGGGAGATGGCATGAAGCTTGCTGCTGCAGGTCTATGATCTCCAATTACTTTGACGTTATCTTGTCCTGTGAGCCCATTTTCAAAGCATAATTAACACAATTATCGGTCCCGCCAAAAATGGTTTGAAATGATCAAGGCCTATGCTGAAAGGAATGCACCATCAATCTGTGATTGAATAAGTTGATCTGAAAGATTCTTGTATGTGCACAATGTTAATTTAATACTAAATCTTGAGTTTGTTATGGATCTGATTCCTTGTACTAATTGATTAGCTAGATTAAAGAAATGCTAATGGTACTAGATAATTATTTATCATTTGTCTGTTTGCAGCCTAATGGCAGAAAAACTTAGATTTGCTCATTGACAAATGTATTGAATCCTAAGAATGAACAAGAAATCTTCTTGAACTTAAAGTTTACACAAAATATTCAATTTTTCGTGTTCGGAAACGGCAACTAAAGAAAAGCATCTTCTCCTCTGTTATGTACCGAATTTCCCTTTTATATTATCAATTTCTTTAATGGAAATATCAATGTCGCCAGCTTGTTTCTGCTCAGAACAAGTTCATTGCAACAGCATTTCCGTTTCCTCTTCTCAAACCTTTCTTTACAACTTTCTTCCTGTTGGTAATAATTTTATCGAATAAAAATAATATATTAATTTTATTTTTCAGTCAAATTGGGCGCTAAATGAAAAGACGTGGTATTAGACGCTATAAAAAATTTCATAAAATTAATGTTGTTACAAGAAAATGTAATTTTAATCAGTTTTTCACAATATAATTATTATATTTAGAAGAATTTTAGAAAGCATAAGCAAAAAATTAATTTTTTTTTCTAGTAATGCTTTCAAAATCTTCAAGTTTTCTCATAAAAACTTCAAGATTGGAGAAAACTTGAAGATTGAATGAAACACCAAAGTCTTTCAATCCAAACCTCTACACCAATAGAAACGAGTAGATGCTCTTATTTTATTGTATAATTTATTTGTGATATCAACTAATGAAAACACAAAATTGATGGGGAAGGAAAATATTCCTCGCTGGTTGATTTCTGCCCACTTCTCATAGTGCTTGATGGATATGCCACCGGAGTTTCCCAAGACAGAAAATTCCCTCTCTCTCTCTTGGTGAGGAACTGTAGTTAGGAGAGAGGGGAGGTATCACTAGTTTCTTAATCCTCTTCTAACTATAATAGGTAAATACTTGATAGAAAAGTTATATTAACCTTCCATTTGTAATTATTTAGTAATCATAATTCTAGAAATTATTATAAATATCAAAATAAATATATCATATTTGTTCATTACCCAACAATATCCGATATTTTTTATAATCTTTGATATTTATAATTAACATCCAATTTAGGAAACAACTTCCTACAATTACAACTACAATTTAATTTAATACATAAAATTCATTTCAATATTTATGAAGGTGGATTGGGACCTATAAACCTATTGATGAGTGGATTTTATACCTGTTAATTGAGTACTATTTATTTAACTTTTTGATTAGTTTTTGAGATTCTTGTGAGTTTTATAATTATTTTTAATGTTATTTTATAGATTTATAGATAAAGGAAGGAATATACTTACATGGTTTACGTAGTCTTGTTTGAAATCCATAGAACCTAATGAATTATTGATTGTTGTAATTCACATAAGAATATAGTGAATTAGCAATTGATGATATTTTCATTAGACCTATAGAGAGACTAGTGAATAATGTTAGAGTAGGATGCCCAACGCCCCAATTAGATTGGCTGTATTATACTATTTTGCTTTTGTAAAGACAATCTTATTGGAAATCATATTAATAAAAAGGCATTTATTTCTCTTATGTCTTGTATTTTTTATTTCTGCACATTAGATAAGTCTTTAGACCAAATTTAATTACGTGGCATGGTCGCGCATATGATGGCGATCATGCAACATGCCTCTAAGGTTTTGGTTTTAAATAAGTTCTGAGTCGAGAGCTTTTTGAGATGGGACATCAAATAGCTCAGTAAGACTCGTACATATGATGCATGCTCGTGAGACGAGGATGTCACATTCCATTGGCATTAGCGTAGGGACATAAGTGCATGTATGTGGGTGCTTGTTAGCGAACAAGTACACCGAACATGGCCCGCAAGAAATTCTTAGTTAGAGACATTACCCGTTGAAATAAGAATTTCTGTGTTGCGATAGTACACGACTAGTCCTCAAACTTGAGGCATGATGGTAGCCTTGTGTGCATCCTGCAGCACTTTGATATATCTTCTAATTGCTTGACAATCACAAAAGGGGTATGTTGGGTGTTGCACTGGTGTGAATGGAGGTTTGTCAGTGGCCAACATAGAATTCGACACTTATCTTTTTTTAAACAAGGGAATCTCCTATGTTTTCATAGTTCGTGATTCAAAGACCTTGGCTAAGGCAGTATGAATTGTGATTCATCAAGAATCATTGGAACTTGAAATTGGATCACAATTATTGAATCATTTAGGGTTTTGACTTATAATCCATGCCTTAGACCGTACGTGTATGGTACTCGCAACTGAAATAGGTTTACTCGATATTTTACCTAAGACTAGTTTGCCATGATTACTTGTTAGGTGTTTTCATGGATAGTGAGGTTCTTGGAATTAAGGAGTTGATTCTAAGCGGATTAATTAATTGAAATAATTGTTATTTATAAGTTGCAAATGTTGCAAACCCACTATTAGCTTAGTAGTGAACCTAAGAGGGTCACACATCTTTATGGAAAATAACACTTCTAATTTTAGATTTTATGCAATGGTTGGAAATTAGTTAATTAATACTGATCAATTAATTTATTAATGGTTCTATTTAATTTAATGGTTAAATTAAATTATTCAATTAAGTAATTAGATTATTTAATTGGACCTAATTTGATTAGGAAGCCCAATTGGAGTAAATTGAATTAATCAATTGGATTGATTAAATTGGGATTGAATCAATTGAATTGATTTGGGGATTTTTGAGTCTAAACCCAAAATTAATGTGGATCACTTAAGAACCATACTAAAATATGAAGAGAATAAATTAAATAAATATAATTTATTTAATTAACATATTATAGATAAATAAATATAGTGACCAATTTTATGGGATAAAATCGGCCACTAAGATTTAATTTATGTATAAATATAATTATAGTATATATATATGATATCTATCTATCTTGATATTATTTGAAGAGTTCAAATAAACATTAACAATGTATGTAGACAATTTTGATGATTAATATTGTCTCAAATTAGTCAACATATAATAGGAGAGAGAAAAGAGAAGAGTTGCTCTTTCGTATTGTGGACCTGATAAAGGGGAGACACTTGGATCTCGACGAGTTCTGAGAGTCCAGGATAAGCAATTGATTGCTTCATTCCACATAACAACTGGAGTGCACGGAAGGTATAATTTGATTTTATATTTATTTATATATTCACTTGAATAAGCACGATCGATAAAATCGCTTTCGAATCAAAGGGGTTAAATTTATGTTTGATAAAAATTTTAATTTTCTGCTGCGTATACCCTTGCGATTATAGCGAACCCAACAGTGGTATCAGAGCCACGATTTCGCTTATTCAGTAAATTTAGGATTTATGAATACATGTTTTTAATTTATTTAAATTCATGTTAATTATGTAAAATTTGATTTTGCATATTTTCAGAAATTTTTAATTGGAATAATTTTAATTGCTTATTTAAATTGTTTAAATATGAAAATAAAAAAAAATAAAAAAATTGATGAAATGAGCGTCGGGTGTCAAACACCCAACGGCTGCACGCGCAGGCACCTGGCAGCGGGTGCTGGCGCGCCCACGTGCACCCGTCACCCGACGCTGGGTGCTGGGCGCCGGCTGTGCGCGCGGGCACCCGATGCGAGCCCGACAGGCAGCAGTGGTGCTGCTCGTCGTGTCATTCCAAGTCTGTTTTTTTTTTTTAATATTAAAATTAAATGTTAATTTTAATTATTTATGAAAAACTATTTTTCAAAGAAAAATAATTTTTTAGGAACAAGAATGAGGAGGAAAACAAGGAGTTCAAGGCGAAATGAAGAGAAAACGACAAATAATTGCAAGATTATAAAAAGAAATCAAGAGTTCAACATTGGGATTTTGATTTCTATCTTTGATTCAAGTTAAAAGAAAAATTGCGTTTAACAATTTGATAAATTTACATATTTTTGATAATTACATATGATGTTAATTATGAGCATGTATGAGATGATCATGAGCTATTGGATCAATGTGATTGGTTTTATTTAATATTTTTGGATTTTAAAATGGGGCCTGCGAGCCTCTTATTTCATTTATGTAAGTTATTTTATTTTCTATAAATAGAGTAGAATAGATGATAAGGTTTTTCTTTTTCTTTGGAAGACGAAGGAGAACCAAAAAGAAGGCCCATGTTTGTATGTGATACAATTATATAATAGAATAGGTTTTATTCCATTTTATTACCCTTAGACTAACCTTAGGTCCATTTTTGGCTCAAATGGACCGCATAGGACTGGTTCATGATCATCCATTTATTTAAATATGTATTAGGTGCATGCTTAGGATTTTATTTAATGCTTTTATGCTTTCGGAATAATATTATGATGTCATACATTAAATAACCAACCTAATTTAAATTATGATGAGGTCTTGGATAAAATTAAACTCCACTTAATTTACTAAAATTAAGTAAAAGATTTTTTTGAAAATTCAATTTCAAACAAAAATTGACAAGTTAGGTAGGACCTATCATTCCATGCCTACCATCAAAGATAGAGACATGACGACTGCTACCGCACTTGATCACTGACCATGAGTCGTGGGGTGGTCTTATGTTGGAAAGCTGTGATCTCTACCAAACATTGAGATGCTCGTGGGATGGAATCGTTATTATGTTGGCTATGAGTCGTGGGACATCTTGATGCTCTATCTACACGAATGTTTAATGGGTATTGTTTGACACTTAGTACCATATAGGCTCATAAAATTAGGGTATATGAGAAAAGGTGAGACAAAAAAAACTTGAGGGTTGTATAGTGATACAATCGTCAAAGACTTGACTACCGATAGAAATATTTCATGGGCTCATAAAATTAGAGTGTGAAATATTTCCATTGGACCTCAAGTTCACTAGAAAATTTGATTTCCCGAAATTCCATTAAGGGTGATGGAATTCGAAGAAAATAGTGGGATACATTTAGTATTAAAGACCTTATATTAAATGAATATGTTTTTCCCATAGTTTACTCATTTTCTGCTTCGTGTATGTTTTGTAGATTATTCTACTAAAATGGCAAAGTATCCACTTGCAACAATCCTTGAACAAAACAAATTAACTGGACCTAACTTTGTCGATTGGCTAAGAAACCTAAAGATAGTTCTTCAGTCGGATAAGAGGGTATATATCCTCGACACTGCGCTTTCTTTGGTACCACTGGAGGATATTACTTCAGAGGATTATGCAGATTACTTACGTCATGTTGATGACAATCTACAGGCTCGATGCTACATGCTGGCATCGATATCAAATGAGCTGCAGAAGCAGAACGAGGATCAAGATACTGCTTACGGGATCCTCATTCACCTACAAGAGTTGTATGGTAAAAGAACTCGGCAGATGAGATATCAAATCTCAAAAGAGCTTTTCAGATGTCGTATGACTGAGGGCTCTTCAGTCCATGATCATGGATTGAAGATGATAGCCCTTATTGAAAAGTTGGCGTCCCTTGGAGTCGTTATGGAGAACGAACTCTATACAGACCTTTTGCTGCAGTCTCTGCCTCCATCATTCGACACCTTTGTTGTCAACTTTAACATGCACAACATGGAGACTAGTCTCGCTGAGCTTGTGAACATGTTAAAGACGGCTGAGTCGTCCATGAAAAAGAACAAGCCAGTTTTGCTTGTTGGATCTTCTTCCGGATCAAAGGCTAAAAAGCCTAAGAAAGGAAAGAAGAAAGAAAAGGGTTTCTCTAAACCCAACAAGCTGAAAGCTAAGTGCGGTGTCAAAAAGGTTTCTTTTCAAGCCAATGACAAGTGCCATTACTACGGCAAATCAGGACACTGGAAGAGGAATTGCAAGGAGTATCTTGCAAGTCTGAAGAGTTCAGGTATATATTTTGTTGAAGTTAACTAGTCGGTTAACAATACTTCTTGGGTATTAGATACCGGTTGTGGCTTACATATTTGCAATGATTTGCAGATGATGGCAAGAAGTAGGAAACTGGATGGAGGAGAGATAGTCCTTAGGATGGGAAATGGAGCAAGAGTTGCTGCATTAGCTATAGAGACCGTTAATCTGGCTTTAAAGAATGGTTATGTAATAGTTTTAAATAATTGTCTTTTTGTTTTGGATATTATTAAGAACATTATCCCTATTCTAGTTTTGGATAGAGAAGATTTTAGATTTACCATTGAGAATGGAAATTGTTCTATTTTCAAACATTCTGATTTTATATATTCTGGTTCTTTGACGAATTGTTTATATACTATTACTCCCATAACCCCATTTTCACAATTCAACAAAATAAAAGAAAATTAGACAATCATAGTTCAATGAGCCTGTGGCACGCAAGATTAGGACATATTTCTGATAAAAGGATTAACAAATTGGCACAATTACTTGATCTAACGAAAGAGCAAGAACTGCCAACTCATGAATCCTGCCTCAAAGGAAAGATGACCAAATCTTCATTTGTTGGACAAGTGGAGCGAGCCAAGAATCTATTGGATTTGATCCATACAGATGTATGTGGGCCACTAAATCTTAGTGCTCGTGGGAACTATAACTACTTCTTAACCTTTACCGATGACTTCTCTAGGTATGGTTATGTGTACCTTTTAAGGTACATGTCTGAAGTATTTGAAAAGTTCAAAGAATTCAGAATTGAAGTAGAGAAACAAACTGGATTAAGTATAAAACTCTTCGATCTGATCGAGGAGGTGAATACTTAAGTAAAGGATTTTTAGATTATCTAAAAGAGAATGGGATTCTCTCACAGTGGACTCCTCCTGCTACTCCCCAACTCAACGGAGTTGTGGAATGCAGGAATCGAACCTTGTTGGACATGGTTCGATCTATGATGAGTTTCACTTCATTACCTCTTTCATTCTGGGGCTATGCCTTAGAAACGGCAGCATACCTATTAAATAGGGTGTCATCTAAAGTTGTGCCCAAAACACCATATGAGATATGGTGTGGAAAGACACCTTCCTATAAATACCTTAGGGTATGGGGGTGTGCTGCTTATGTGAAGCAGCTAGTGGGAGATAAGTTGGATATGAGATCCAGCTTATGCAAGTTTGTGGGGTATACAAAGGAGTCTATTGTATACTATTTCTATGATGCCACGGAACAAAGAGTGTTTGTTTCGAGGAATGCTACCTTCCTTGAAGAAGAATTTCTTTCAGATGGAAGTGGCAATGTTGTAGAACTTGAAGAGGTTCTAGAATCACAGAACCAACTAACGCAGTAAATGGTACACCAGCTGATGTTGGACCCTCTAAGGCACAATCTCTTCGAAGATCTAAAAGGGTCTCAAGTGTACCTAAGAGGTACAACTTGTTGTTAGAGAACAAAGAAGAGGGACTCCCCTTGGATAATGATCCAAGAAGCTATGAAGAGGTGATGTCTGACATCGACTCAAAGAAGTGGCAAGAAGTTATGCAGTCCGAAATGGACTCCATGTACTCTAACAAGGTATGAACTTTGGTGGACCCACCACAGAGAATTGTTCCCATTGACTGCAAATGGGTCTACAAACGGAAGCTTGGAGTAGATGGAGAGGTAGCGACCTATAAGGCACGATTGGTAGCAAAAGGTTATACTCAGAAGCAAGGAATTGATTATGAGGAAACTTTTTCACCAGTAGCGATGCTTAAATCCATACGGATACTGTTGGCCATATCTGCATATTATGACTATGAGATATGATAAATGGATGTGAAGACCGCTTTCCTTAATGGAAACATTAAGGAAGAGATCTATATGAAGCAGCCAGAAGACTTTATATCCAGCGGGAGCGAGCAAAAGATTTGCAAGCTCCAGAGATCTATTTATGGACTCAAACAAGCTTCGAGGAGTTAGAACATCCGGTTTGATAAAACGATCAAAATGTTTAACTTTCATAAGAATTCGGATGAACCATGTGTCTACAAGAAGGTTAGTGGGAGTGTAGTTACATTTATTGTGCTCTACGTTGATGACATCCTACTAATTGGGAATGATGTGGGGAAGTTGCAGTCAACGAGAACTTGGTTATCTAATCAGTTTTCCATAAAGGACTTGGGAGGTGCATCTTTTATCCTAGGGACTATCCCAGTCCATGTACACAGACAAAGTGCTAAAAAGGTTTAGCATGGATGAATCCAAAAGAGGATTTCTGCCTATGAGTCATGGGGTTTCACTCTCTAAGGTTATGTCTCCAAGACACCTGAAAAGAGAGAAAAGATGGCTCGCATACCTTATGCTTCTGCAATATGGAGCATAATGTATGCAATATTATGTACAAGGCCTGATATAGCACATGCTCTGAGTGTCACGAGCAAATATCAGTCCAATCCAGGGGAAGAATACTGGAAAGCCGTTAAGATGATCCTCAAGTACTTGAGAAAGACTAAGGATATCTTTCTGATATACGGCAATGGAGAATTAAAACTGGAAGGATATACAGACTCTAGTTTTCAGTTTGATATAAATGACTCAAAGTCCATATCTGATGCATATTCACCCTGAATGGTGGTGTGGTCAGTTGGAAGAGTTCCAAGCAAGAGACGACTGTAGACTCTACTACCGAAGCTGAATATATTGTTGCATCAAATGCAGCAAAAGAAGCTGTTTGGATTAAAAACTTCATCCAAGGGTTAGGTGTAATTCCATCCATTGTTGATCCAGTTATGATTTACTGTAATAATAATGGAGCCATTGCACAAGCAAAAGATCCAAGATCTCATCAAAGATCCAAGCACATAATGAGACGATATCACTTGATCAGAGAGATCATTGGTAGAGGCGACGTTATTGTGGATCGAGTTGCCTCAACAGAAAATGTACCAGACCCACTTACTAAGCCCTTAGCAAGAAGATATTCGACGGACATCTTGAGAAGATGGTCCTTAGATACATGGGCAATTGGAGTTAGGGCAAGTGAGAGATTGTTAGAGTAGGATGCCTAACGCCCCAATTAGATTGGGTGTATTATATTCTTTTGTTTTTGTAAAGACAATCTTATTGAAAATCATATTAATAAAAAATATTTTCTTTATCTTATGTCTTGCATTTTTTATTTCTACACATTAGATAAAGTCATTAGACCAAATTTAGCTACGGGGTATGGTCGCGCATGTGATGGCGATCATGGAACATGCCTCTAAGGCTTTGGTCTTAAATAAGTTTCGAGTTGAGAGCTTTTTTAGATGGGACATCAAATAGCTCAGTAAGACTCGTACATATGATGCATGCTCATGAGACGAGGATGTCATATTCCATTGGCATTAGCGTAGAGACGTAAGTGCATGTATGTGGGTGCTTGTTAGGGAACAAGTATACCGAACATGGCCCGCAAGAAATTTTTAGTTGGAGGCATTACCCGTCGAAATAAAAATTTCTGTGTTGCGATAGTACACGACTAGTCCTCAGACTTGAGGCATGATGGTAGCCTTGTGTGCATCCTGCAGCACTTTGATATATCTTCTAATTGCTTGACAATCACAAAGGGGGTATGTTGGGTGTTGCACTGGTGTGCATGGAGGTTTGTCAGTGATCAACATAGAATTCGACACTTATCTTTTTTTAAACAAGGAAATCTCCTGTGTTTTCATAGTTCGTGATTCAAAGATCTTGACCAAGGCAGTATGAATTGTGATTCATCAAGAATCATTGGAACTTGAAATGAGATCACAATTATTGAATTATTTAGGGTTTCGACTTATAATCCATGCCTTAGATTCAATTAGGAGATTAGCTGTCGAAAGGACCGTACGTGTATGGTGCTCGCACCTGAAATAGATTTACTCGCTATTTTACCTAAAATTAGTTTGCCATGATTACTTGTTAGGTGTTTTCATGGATAGTGAGGTTCTTGGAATTAAGGAGTTGATTCTAAGCGGATTAATTAATTGAAATAATTATTATTTATATGTTGCAAATGTTGCAAACCCACTACTAGCTTAGTAGTGAACCTAAAGGTCACACATTTTTATGAAAAAATAACATTTCTAATTTTAGATTTTATGCAATGGTTGAAAATTAGTTAATTAATAATGATCAATTAATTAATTAATTGTTCTATTTAATTTAATGGTTAAATTAAATTATTCAATTAAGTAATTGATTATTTAATTGGACTTAATTTGATTAGAAAGCCCAATTGGAGTAAATTAAATTAATCAATTGGATTGATTAAATTGGAATTGAATTAATTGAATTGATTTGGGGATTTTGAGTCTAAACACAAAATTAATGTTATCACTTAAGAACCATACTAAAATATGAAGAGAATAAATTAAATAAATATGAGTTATTTAATTAACATATTTATAGATAAATAAATATAGTGACCAATTTTATGGGATAAAATCGGCCACTAAGATTTAATTTATGTATAAAATATTATTATAGTATATATATATATGATATATATCTATCTTGATATTATTTGAAGAATTCAAATTAATATTAACAATGTATGTAGACAATTTTGATGATTAATTTAGTTTCAAATTAGTCCACATACAATAGGAGAGAGAAAAGAGAAGAGTTTTTGTAAGATTTGGAATCCTTCTAAGATAAAGTTTTGAAATAATTCAAAATTGAAAAACTTTTCAAAAGTTGGAAAATGATTAAAATTTTCAGCCCTATATATATGAAGGATGAAAATTACATAATTCAATTCAAAAATTTGAGCAAAAATATTTTGTTTAAAATCTTCTATTTTTACTCTCCAAGAAAAGAAAAGAAAGAAAAAAAAAATTAATTTCTTGTTATTCTCTTCATATTATTGTTTTAAGAACTTAAAGAATCAATCTTTATTGTTCTTGAAAATTTACTCCGGTTCTAAATTAGTAAACAATTAAAAGGATACTAGCAAATCCTTTTGATTGGTGTTGCTCTTCCGTATTGTGGACATGATATAGGGGAGACACTTGGATCCTTGCGAGTTCTGATAGTTCAGGATAAGCAATTGATTGCTTCATTCCCTACAACAACCGGAGTGCACGAAAGGTATAATCCAATTTTATATTATTTATATATTCACTTGAATAAGCGCGATCGTTAAAATCATTTTCGAATTAAAGGGGTTAAATTTATGTTTGATAAAAAAATTAATTTTCCGCTGCGTATACTCCTGTGATTATAACGAACCCAATAAATTAGGAATTCTCGACTATCAATTGGGAAATAAATTGAGATTAATGAGATAAATTATTCAATTCGAATTAATTATGGTGAAATCATAACATTAGACTTTTAAGTTTTTGAATTTCATCATTAGTTGATTTTGCTTATTAGTTAGATTTAATTTATAATCATAAATACATTATTGTTATTCAAATAAAATTAGAGTTAACATAGTTTCGGTACTTAATAATTCAATAGTTCTCATGGGAATGATATTCTACTTATCACTTTATTACTTGTTTACGATGAAGTGCACGTGCGTTCACTAAAATCCACAACACCTATAATCAATGTTTCAGAATTGAATCGAATCATCCGGTTCGACCAAAAATTGGTGGTTGGTCTGGTCCGATCCGATTAGCTATCAAAAACTGAAAATGAGGTTGAATCGGTCAAAACAGGTCAAGAATCGATAAAAAAATCGGCCAAAAATCGGTCAAAACTTTTATTTTTATTTTTATTTTAAATTTTGTATTTTTTTGTATTTTTGGGAAGTTTGAACTTTAAACTTTGTATTTGATTTTATATATGTGGTTATTTAGATTTTTGGTTTTGTTTTATACATTTTTTAGTTGATTATTTTTTTATCTTTAAAATTTACTGTATAACGATTAATCTATATATTACTATTTTATATAACATAATAAAAAAATATAGTCAATTTTCATTAGGCCAGTTCGACCACTTTGGTCATTTGTCCGGTTATAAAAAATATTGCCTATAATTGCAAGCTCCAATAAATTCGAATAATTAATTAAACTCTTTAATTAATTCATCAAATTTATTAATTTAAAGAATTCTCCATTAAAAATTTGGAATTGCAGTCTTGCCATTGTAAAATAATTTACTCTGATCAACATTGAGTAATTTATCGATATAATTATTACATATGGTTTGACCTTCCATAAACAATTTATAATTAGAGTTAAATTTTCTGTTAATCTCTCTAATTATTTCTTGTTCCTTATCTAACGTTAATTCACAAATAAATAGATAATTTAAACCAAGTTATAGTTTGGAGCGCTCATTCCAATAGCTAAAATGCAAGTGTTTAGGAATGTTGATTAACAAACTTTTAACGAGCAAATCGAAGATTATACTGAAATAAATAGGAGTTTATAACCACTCAAAATTAAAATTAACCTATATATGATCATCTATTGATATTATTTAAATTTTCAAAAAAGAATGAAAATTATATGAATTAATTACATTTGGTCAAATCCTATATAATCACATTATATAAAGTGGCTTTATTATGATATCACCACTTCAACAATTTGGGTAAGACAATTACATTCTTAATGTTAATGGACCACACTAATAATAATTTAATTAAAATTCTAACTTTAATTAATTTTATTATCAACTAATTTAATTTATTATCCATAATCTTAATCATCTTGTATATAACACTTATATACTAAGATTATGGTTACATAAATAAATAAGGATTTTTATAATAATAAGCATATCAATATACATAAAAAAAATAAGTATAAAATATTATTTTATTAATTCAACAATTAATATACTAATATGTAATTTTAATACACTATCCTTAACACTTCCCCACATAGGAACTCAAGATTCATCATTTAGAAACATCCTCTTGAGACTGAACTGAAATTAAACTTTCAAGTGTGAGTTGCTTTCATCAAATATTTACAAGGGATTCCCTCATATATTCTGATAACATGGTTTTAAATCAACAATCTAGAATATAATGAAGCATATCAGAATTCGCATTCACCAGTTAACTGAAGCTGTAAAAGTAACAGGATGCAGTTTTGGCTACCACTTTGTTACATATGTGGGCTTCTACTTACTTGAAGCAAATAATTAGAAGACATTTGGAGAACTTATATAGAGTTGAAATTTCTACTACAAGAGGTTGATCTTGAGAAAAGTGGAGTGAATCTGATACACCAATATTGTGAAGAACAATCAATCAAACTCATTTCCATTTGCATAAAAATATGAACTAAAACCTCCCAACTCTCAAGACAAACCTCACTAAAAATTCAAAGGTTTAATTACAGGTGCCTCTCTGAGCTTTTCTGTTTGAACTCATCTTGAGTTCTAGCTAAAAAAATCTGACCAGAAGTCAGGATGCTTTTTCGGAGGACTTGTCCTGCTACTTCACAGTGCTCAACTATGTAAGAACTCTCATCAATATCACCTTAATTTCTGAGAACATGATTTATTACTTCGACTTTGTGAGGAACTCCGGAAAATTCTGCAAACACGATACTACATTGGAGATTTTCAAGGTTTGCATGTGAGCTTGATAGTTATCAGTCACATAAATGAAAAACCAAGTTCATGTCAACAACTGATAAGAACTCTTTTAGCCACTGTTTACAAGATTTTAGTTAGTTTGAGATCACCTGGTGTGCTATCAGATGACAGAAGTGTTCTTCTGGATATGGAAATTAGCTCTAGCAATTATCCATCATGACAATATTCAATCGCCATCCTCGGAAGGCAGATGTAACGCGATTTCAATGAATCCGACTATCAGAAAAATTGCAGCAGTAGGAAGTAAGAGATATTGGGATAAAGGATTAACGAACAATAACTGATCAAGGAGCTATACTAATATCAATTGTTCCATACACTCCAAGCCTCGATAACCATAACCATAGACATGATAAACAGAGTTTACAAATACACAAACCGATATTAGCCATGCACCAGGCAAATTCAGCAAATGAATTTGCTAGTAGTGGCTGTCTTATTGTACTATATTTTCATCACACATTTGCATAATATTTCTGTCTTGAACCACAGTTACTATTTTCCGAGGCCTAAATCATTATATGTCATCAACAGTTGCAAGGATCGCAAGAGCAGTTGGATCCGCACTTGCAGCTGTGCCCTCCTTCAGCACCAAAGCTTTTCTCAGATCCTTCAGAGTACCTAAAGATGATAAATTTAAATTGTTCACTTCCTTCATCTAAAAAAAATGGAAAAATAGATAAAGATTTAAGGACATGTTGAGTTTTTATTGAGGTTAAATGAATTCATTTCATCATATGTTGCACGTACATCTTCACCGGTGCAACCCCTTCAATGATGGTAAAAGTTGTGCTCTTCTCCACATCTGGACACATCCCACATCTGCCAATAGATCAAAAGATCAACCAAGGACTCAGAGTTATAATTTTAATTTGTTAGGATTAGTAATGCACAAAATTACAGATCATGCATTAAAATCTTGAAAATTTTGTTCTTGGAGAATGTTAAGAAATACATCAGTTGAATTGACTAGTTCAGGGAGTATGGTGAAGTAGCATTCAGATGAGGAGAGAAATTACGGGAGCCAGTAACTCATGATCAGTATATTCAATTAAATGGCTGCCGAAAAACAAGTTCATGACAGATTCAGGAAATAAGCAAAAAACCAAAAAAAAATGTTTACTAAGAAAATTAAGATAACCATGTCAACAGATCAAATTTCCATGAAAATAAGGCCATTCTCCTCTTTATTTCTTGGGGGCCGGGGGGGAGGAGGTGGTTTGTTTTACCCGCAGCGGTTGCCACACTTGCTGCTTGAGCCACATCCTCCACAGCTTCCACCTCAGTTAGACATTTTCTTCTAGCACCAGAAAGAGAATAGAAAGAAAGGTTCTAAATTGTTTTGTACTTTCACCAAAAGTACTTGATCTTATAGATATACAGAGTTGTTGGCTTCTATTTACAATGCTGTGACAGAAAGGTTATGTGTGTATTGATAGTTCGTTTAGGATTTTTAAGATCTTTTTCCTAGTTGAAAAGATCATGTCAAAAAACAAATGAATGCCCCACCAGAACAGATGCTTCTCAAATGTCATAAATTGGTAACATTAACATCGGGCGCAGCAGCCATGTTAAATTTGATGTGTAGCTTTCAACTTATTGGAGACTAGAAGCATAGAAAGGGGAAGGCAAGAAGCTTGGTGCTGCACATACCTGATGTCCAAATATTTTACATTCTCTTGTGAGCCCATTTTCCATGCATAATCAACATTATCCGTCCCGCCAAAATGGTTTGAAATGATCAAGGCCTATGCTGAAAGGGATTCACCATAAATCTGTGATTAAATAAGGTGATATGAAAGATTCTTGTATATGCTCTATGTTTATATAATACTAAATCTTGAGTTTGGAATGGATCTGATTCCTTGTACTTATTGATAACATTTAACTAGAACTAAGTTGGTTAAAGATGTTGCAATTAATGTGCTGAAAAGAAGCAAATTTAGAGTCACATCATGTTTAAATATTGCAATTAATGTGTAGCAAATTTGTACTCAATGTATCATGTTTTTGTTGAAAATATTTCATCATATGTAATTGTAGGTTGGGCTAGTTGCGTCTATCATTTCTGGCTTAACAATGCTTCTATATTTCCAAAGACTTTTGTCTTCATTTTGTCAAAAAAATAGCATGTTCATGTATTAATTATGTTGTATGAATGAAAAAGTATTGTGAGTCATTACAAAATTATTATATTTTGCTCTTCATTTTTCTCTCTGTTTTTCAGCTCAACACATTTTAGTTGTTGAATATTTGCAGTCATTATCCTCCATAACTAAGCCTTACTTTCAACATAACAAGCTTCCAAAAACAATCCAACAAAGTGGTATCTGGTTATAAAGGCCAGGTTTTTTGAAGAAAAAAACACAAGAAGAAGGTGGTGTAAAGAGAAAACAGTGTTGCTATCAAAGTAAGTTGCAACAGAAAAAATATCATGGCAAACTCAAGCAATTTGCAGTAGGTTACTCTTCCAATTTTTAGGGGAGAAAACTATGAATTTTGGTGTAAGAAAATGAAGACATTAGTGGCCTCTTTAGACTTGTGGGAGCTTGTACAAGATGGCTATGAAGATGAGGAAGAATGAGTAGATTTCACAATAGCTCAAATAAAGGAGTTGAAGAAAACAAAACAAAGAGAAGCTGCAGCTTTGTCCAAAATCCAACAAGCTATTGCAGATTCAATATTTCCAAGAATAATAGGAGCTGAAAAATCCAAAGAAGCATGGGACATTCTTCAAAAGGAATTTGGTGGAGAAAAAGGTAAGAGCTATCAAACTTCAAACTCTTAGAAGGGATTTAGAAAATTTGAAAATGAAAAAAGAGAAAGAAAATTTGAATGAGTTTCATTCAAAGTTTGTAGAGTTAACTAATCAAAGGAAGACTTATGGTGAAGAACTCTAAAACCAAAGAATGGTTGAAAAAATTTTAATTTGTCTATCGGAGAGATTTAATCCTATTGTGGTTGTAATAGAGCAAACTAAGGATATTTCTCAAATGAATGTTCATGAATTGATGGGAGCATTAAAATCTTATGAAGAAAGGTTGGTTAGACAATCTGAAAAATCGATTGAAAATGCATTTCAATCAAAAATGAATGTGAATATTAAGAGTCATGGAGAATCATCAAGTGGTGAACAAAATAAAGGACAACTATTTAGAGGTGGAAGATTTGGTAGAGGAAGAGAAAGAGAAAGAAACTTTAGAGGAAGAGGAAGAGGTTTCTATGATAGAAACCAAAATAAAAATGATAATGAGAAGAAATGCACACATTGTGGAAAAATGAGTCATGAGTATAATGATTGTTGGTTCAAAGTCAAGCCTAAATGTCACAATTGTAATAAGTTTGGTCATGTCCAAAAATATTGTTATGTAAACAATCCACCACAAAATCATCAACAAGCTAACTTTTTGGAAGAGAAAGAATGTGGAGAAAATATATTTTATGCTTGTCAAGTTGCCACCGAAAGAAAGAATGATATTTGGTATATTGATAGTGGTTGTAGTAACTACATAACGGTGATAAATCAATTTTTTTGAGCATAGATACCTGTGTAAATTCTCAATTGAAAATGGGGAATGGTGCTCTTGTCATGACACAAGGAAAATGAACAATTTGTGTTGAAACAAAGAGAGGAACTAAATACATTCGTGATGTGTTTTTTGTGCCAGAGTTGGAGCAAAATTTGTTGAGTGTTGGGCAGCTTGCACAACATGGTTATGCAGTCCATTTTGAAGGAAATAATTACATCATTCTTGATAAAAATGAACCAAAACAGATTTTGACAAGAATTCAAATGGAAAAAAATCGAAGTTTCCCACTCACTTTCAATTATGCTAAAAATGTCGCAATGAAGGCTCAAGTGATGGATGATTCATGGTTATGGCATTTGGTCACTTGAATTTCCAAAGTCTTAAGCTACTTCAACACAAAAATATGGTGCATGGGCTCCCCAAAATTGAAGAAATTCAGCATTTTTGTGAACGATGTGCCCTTGGAAAGCATCATCGACAATCTTTTCCTAAAGGAGTTGCTTGGAGAGCAAAATAACCTCTAGAGCTTGTGCATTCAGATGTGTGTGGACCTATGTCTACACTTTCTCATGGACAAAACAAGTACTTCATCCTCTTTATTGATGATTTTACTCGTATGACATGGATTTATTTCATGAAGCAAAAATCTGAAGTTTTTGGCATTTTTTGAAAGTTCAAAAGTCTTGTTGAAAATCAAAGTGGTTATTCCATTAAAGTTCTTAGAAGTGATAATAGGAAAGAATATACTTCTAACTAGTTCAAGAAGTTTTGTGAAGAAGAAGGCATTGAAAGACAACTCGCAATTGGATATACTCCACAACAAAATGGAGTATCGGAGAGAAAAAAATCAAACAGTGATGGAGATGGAAAAATCAATGTTGCATGGCAAAGGATTGCCTAGAAGTTTTTTGGGCAGAGGCAGTTTATACGATTGTTTATTTATTGAATAGATGTCCAACCAAAGCCGTGATGGATAAAACACCTCTTGAAGCATGGAGTGGTAGAAAACCTTCGGTGAAGCACTTAAGAATTTTTGGATCAGTTTGCTATGCTCAAATTACGAAAGTGAAGAGGCAAAAACTAGATGAAACAATTGAGAAATGCATTTTCATTGGCTATAGCAGCAAGTCAAAGGGTTATTGCCTCTACAACTTGAAAAAAAAAAGTATAATGAGCAACAGGGATGTCATATTTGATGAAAATGCATCTTGGAATTGGGAGACAAGTAAAATTGAGAAAGGAGCAGCCTTCTTTGATAAGAAAAATTAAATTTCAACAAGTGAGCTTGAAGAAAATGAAGAAGTTGTTCCCAATACTTCAGGGGCTGATTTTTCATCTTCTAACGGCTCATCTTCAAGTTCAAATTCAAGTTCTACTCTATTGAAAATGAGAAGCCTAAGTGATGTTTATGCAAGGTGCAATTTTTATACAATTGAACCTGAAAATTTTGGTGAAGCAATCAAGGAAGAAGTCTGGAGAAAAGCAATGCAAGAAAAAATAAATATCATTGAGAAGAACAAGACATGGGAGCTAGTTGAAAGACTAACTAGCAAAGAAGTTGTGGGTGTGAAGTGGATTATAAAGGTGAAACTGAATGAGGATGATTCTTTCCAAAGAAGCAAGACAAAACTTGTAGCAAAGGGATACGCACAATAACCTAGAATTGATTTTCAAGATATTTTCACTCTAGGTGCTCGTTTAGACACAATCCGAATGCTCATTGCATTTGCAACCCAACAAGGATGGTCATTATATTAACTTGATGTAAAATTTACCTTCTTGAATGGAGAATTGAAAGAAGAAGTTTTTGTGGAACAACCACAAGGTTTTGTGATCAAAGGAGAAGAAAAAAAAGTCTACCGATTAAAGAAAGCTTTATATGAGCTGAAACAAGCTTCAAGAGCTTGGTATAGCCAAATTGATTCGTACTTCAATCATCAAGGTTATAAGAAGAGTAAAAGTGAACCAAACTTGTATGTAAGTTCACTCTCATTGTTGCTTTATATGTTGATGATTTATTATTTTGTGGTGACAATGAGAACATGATATATGATTTTAAGAATGAGATGATGAAAATATATGAAATGAATGATATGGGGATGCTCCATCATTTCTTGGGCATAAAGATTTATCAAGAAAGTGATGGTGTGTTTATTTCTCAAAAGACATATGCTGAAAATGTTTTGAAAAAGTTTGGTATGAGTGATTGTAATTTAACTTCTATACCATTAGTTGTGAATGAAAAATTAAAGAAGGAAGATGGTGAGAAAAAAATTAATGCTACTTTGTATAGAAGTTTGATTGGAAATTTATTGTATTTCACTGTCACAAGGCCGGATATCATGTTTCCCACAAGTTTGTTGTCAAGATTCATGAACAATCCTAGTCAAGCTTATTTTGGAGCTGGAAAAAGAGCACTAAGGTATATCAGAGGTACAACTAACTTTGGTATCAAATATTGGAGAGGTTCCAAAGTAAAGTTAGAAGGTTATTGTGATAGTGATTAGGCAGGTTGCTTGGATGATATGTAGAGTACATCTGGTTATACTTTTTTTCCTTCGTTCTAGTGTGTTTTCTTGGGCCTCAAAGAAGTAACTGTTGCTCAATCCTCTACAGGAGTTGAATATGTTTCAACTGCAATGGCAACATCTCAAGTCATTTGGTTGAGAAGAATCCTTGAAGATGTTGGGAGGAAACAAGGTGTTGCAACGGAATTAATTTGTGACAACAAATCAGCAATTGCAATGGAAAGAATTTAGTTTTTCACAGCCGAACAAGACACATATCTATCAAGTATCATTTCATTCGAGAAGCTATTGAAGAAGGTGAAGAGTAACTCACATTTTGCAAATCTGAAAATCAAGTTGCAAACATTCTTACCAAAACTCTTCCTAAAGATAAATTTTTGAAATTGAGAGAACTTCTTGGAATAATGGATTAACAAATTAAGGGGGAGAAATGTTGCAATTAATATGCTGAAAAAGAAGCAAATTTGGAGTCATATCATGTTTAAATATTGCAATTAATGTGCAGCAAATTTGGACTTAATTTATCATACTTTTGTTGAAAATATTTTATCATATATAATTGTAGGTTGTGCTATAGGTTGGGCTAGTTGTGTATATCATTTATAGCTTAATAATGTTTCTAGATTTCCAAAGACTTTTGTCTTCATTTTGTCAAAATATGCAGCATGTTCATATATTAATTATATTGTATGAATGAAAAAGTGTTGTGAGTCATTACAAAAATATTATATTTTGTTCTTTATTTTTCTCTCTGTTTTTCAGCTCAACACATTTTAGTTGCTGAAAATTTGCAGTCATTATCCTCCATGACTAACTTATTTTCAACATAACAAGTTTCCAAAAATAATCCAACAACAAAAGAAATGCTTATGGTACTAGATAACTATTTATCATTTCTCTATTTTCATTTCAGCCTAATTGTAGAAGAAAATAAAAAGTTAAAGAGTGAGAGAATACTTCGATTTGGAATTTGACAAATGGATTGAATATTAAGAAGGAGAAAGAATTCTTCTCGAAATTATAGTTTACACCAAAGATTTACGCTTTGTTTGGTTTCATTTTGCCGGATTGTTTTTCCTCTCGCATAAGGAAAATGTATTAGAGAAATGCTGTTTCCAAAAACACATTTTTATTCTTCCAAAATATTTTATTAATCATTACTTCAATTAAGTAATTATACATCCTACTATATCTCCACTAACCATAATCAAATAATTTTGACAAAACCTTTATAATTGAAAATGTATAATTTTGACAAAACCTTTAAAATAATTTTGACAAATAATTTTGACAAAACCTTTATAATTGACAAAACCTGTATCAATCATTCACTAGTCACAACAAACAATTTTAACAAAATATCTATATTTAAAAATGTCTTCCAAAATATATCATATCTTTTTTTCTCAATAAAATATCCAAATATATTTTTATTCTATACACATTCCGCCACTATCAAAAATAGATTCTGCCAAAATATTTTTCCAAAACTTTCAAAAAAGTGTTATTTTTTCGTGTTTAATGACAAAAGAAAAACATATCTCCTCTGTAAGCATCGAAATTCCCTTTTCAAATTTTCATTTTTTTTTTCAAAGAAAGATCAACTTCGCCAGCTTGTTTCTGCCCCAGATCATTGCCACCGCTTTTGACCATTTACAAGAACAAGTTTCTTGCAACAGAACCAAACCTTTCTTTACAGCTTTATAAAAACTCAAGATTCATCACTTAAAAACATCTTCTTGAGACTTAACTGAAATTAAACTTTCAAGTGTGAGTTGCTTTCATCAAATATTTACAAGGGATTGCCTCTTATATTCTGATAATATGGTTTTAAATCAACAATCTACAACATAATGAAGCAGATCAAAATTGGCATTCAGAAGTTAACTGAAGCTGTAAAAATAACGGGATGCTGTTTTGGCTGCCACTTTATTACATATGTAAGTGTCTACTTGAAGCAAATAATTAGAAGACATTTGGAGAAGCTATACAGAGTTGTAATTTCTATTAAAAGAGAATGTCTTGAGAAAGCGGAGAGAATTGGATACACCAATGTTGTGAAGAACAATCAATCTCACTCACTTCCATTTGCATAAAAACAAAACCTCTCAACTCTCAAGACAAACCTCACTAAAAATTCCAAGGGTTAATTAAGGGGGCCTCCCTGAGCTTTTCTGTTTGAACAAATCTGGAGTTCTAGCTAAAAATATTTGACCAGCAATCGGAAAGCTTCAGTTGTGTTAGCAATGAAGAAAAAACTCAGAAATAAAACTGTGATGATTGGGTTTTTTTCAGTACAAAAGGAGGTTTGAAATGCAGAAATGATCAGTTGTGGTATTATTTGATGTCAAATTAGCATCCATTGGCTAAATGATAAATCATTTGTTGGTTGATGAAGAAGTCAATACTGTGTTTCATATAATTAAAAACAATGATGATCATGATGTTTTTTTAATGGATGACTTGTCCTGCTACTTGACAGTGCTCAACAATGTAAGAACTCTCATCAATATCTCCTTAATTTCTGAAAAAACGTTCAATTACTTTTGACTCTAGGATAAACTCCAGAAAATTCAATGAACGCAACATTAATTGACCCTTGGATACCTTGTGAAACGAAAATTTTTGGAAGCATATGAGCTTGATAGTTATAAGCGACATAAATGAAAAACCAAATTCATGTCAACAACTGATAAAAAATCTATTAGCCATGGTTTACAAGATTTTAATTAGTTTGAGATCACCTGGTGTGCTATCACAGACGACAGAAGTGTTCTTCCGGACATGGAAATTAGCTCTAGCACTTATCCATCATGACAATATTCAATCGCCATCCAGGGAAGGCTGACGTGACGTAACACAATTTCTACTAGTTGGACTATTAGAAAAATCCAGCGGCAAAGTGAAAATATTGGGATAAAGGATTAACTCACAATAACTGATCTAGGAGCTATACTAATATCATTTGATTCATACACTCCCAGCTTCTTTTATACATACATCAAGCCCCGGTAACCATAACCGTAGACACAATAAACAGAGTTTACAAATACACACAGATATTAGCCATGCACCAGACTAATCCAGCAAATGAATTTGCAAGTAATGGCTGTCTTATTGTACTATATTTTCATCCACACACGTGCATAATATTTCTGTCTTAAAACATGGTTACTATTTTCGGGGGCTATATCATTATGTCATCAACAGTTGCAAGGATCGCAGGTGCAGTTGGATCCGCACTTGCAGCCGTGCCCTCCTTCAGCACCAAAGCTTTTCTCAGATACGTCAGTGTACCTAAAGATGATATATATAAATTGTTCATTTCCTTCATCTCAGAAAATTGGAAGAACAGATAAAGATTTAAGAAAAGTTTTTATTCAGAGTAAACTTGAATTTATTTTCATCATATATTGCTCATACATCTTCACCGGTGCAACCCCTTCAATGATGGTAACAGTTGTGCTCCTCTCCACATCGGGATACATCGAACAGCTGCCAGTAGATCAAAAGATCAATAAGGACTCAGAGTTAGAATTTTAATCTTTTAGGATTAACAATGCACAAAATTACTGATCATGTATTAAAATCTTGAAAATTCTTCTCCTGGAGAATGTTAATACATCAATTGGATTGATCAGTTCAGGGAGTATGGTGAAGTAACACTCAGATAAGGTGAAAAATTATGGGAGCCAGTAAATCATGATTTGGTATATTCAAATAAATGGCTGCTGGAAAACAAGTTCATGATAGATTCAGGAAATAAGCAAAAAAAAAATAAAATGTTTACGAAGATAATTAAGGTAACTACGTCAACAGATCAAATTTCCATGAAAATAAGGCCAATTCTCCTCTTTATTTTCTTGGTGGGGTTGTTGATTTTACCTGCAGTTGTCGCCACACTTGCAGCCTGCGCCACATGAACAGCCAGAGGACATTTTCTTCAAGCTCCTGAAAGAGAGTAGAAAGAAAGATCTCTAATTGATTTGGAGTTTCACAAAAAGTTCTTGTTTTAGATATACAGAGTTGCTGGGTCCTATTTATAATGCTGAGGACAAGAAAGGATACGTGTGTACCGATAGTTTGTTTATTATTTTTAAAATATTTTTTCCCAATTGACAAGAAGATGGCTTGAAAAAACAAATGAATGCTTAACCAGAACAGATGCTTCTAAAATGGTATAAAATTGGTAATATCAACGTCGGACACGCCAGCCATGAGATTTTAAATTTGATGTGTAGTTTTGACTTCTTGGATGATTTAAAACTATGAAAGGGAGAAGGTATGAAGCTTGCTGCTGCAGGTACAGATATCCAAATACTTTGACAGTCTCTTGTTCTGTGAGCCCATTTTCAAGGCATAATTAACATTATTATCTGTCCCGCCAAATATGGTTTGAAATGATGGCCTATCCTGAAAGGAATACACCATCAATCTGTGATTAAATAAGTTGATCTGAAAGATTCTTGTATTTGCACTATGTTAATATATTACTAAATCTTAAGTTTGTTATGGATATGATTCCTTGTACTATTTGATAACATTCAACTAGCACTAAGTTGGATTAAAGAAATGCTTATGGTACTAGATAATTATTTATCATTTGTCTGTTTTCAGCCTCATGGAAGAAAAACATCAAGTGAAAAGAGTGAGAGAATACTTAGATTTGCTCATTGACAAATGTATTGAATCTTAAGAAAGAACAAGAATTCTTCTTGAAATAACAGTTTACACCATAGGTTCATCTCTTTCGTGTTCGGAAATGGCAACAAAAAGAAAGCATCTTCTCCTCTGTAAGCATCCAATTTCCCTTTCATATTATCATTTTCTTTAAAGGAAAGATCAATGTCGCCAGCTTGTTTCAGCTCAAGATCACTTCCAATACTTTTGACCTATTATAAGAAGAAGTTTCTGTTGAGAAAAATTTAGAATATATATGATCTAAATTTTATCTTTCGAAGAAGAAATTCACTCTAAAATTGAAAACACAACAAAGATTTTATTAAACTTTGATATATTACAAAAAAAACTCTCAATTCTCACAAACATTCAAAACTAACAAGATTACACTCTTATATATAAGACTACTAGTCTTATTTTCTTCTTCACTTTTTTATGATTTACAAGGCTAGGGATTTGGGTATTTATAGAAGAAGAAATGAAATACACACCACACATTTAATTAAGCTAATTAATTTTCTACCACACAAATTATAAACACCTAATTAATTTGAGTCCACAAATTATAAACACCTAATTAATTTGAGTCCACACAAATTGCAATACACATAACCTAATAATTTAATTGATGACATTGATCTTCAACACTCTCCCTCAATGTCAGCTCTCATTCTCTGCACTACGCCGAGCTCTCAACGAAACAATTCAAACTTACTAGTGCTCAAACCTTTTGTGAATAAGTCTGCAACTTGATCATCTGTTTTGATTTGTCTCATCTCAATCTTTTCCTGCAGAACCTTTTCTCTAATAAAATGGTAGTGCACTTCAACATGCTTAGTTCTTGCATGAAAGACTGGATTCTCTGCCAAACGAATTGTCGACTGGTTGTCACAGTATAATGGAATTGGATAATCTACTAACCGGTGTAGATTATTTATCAGTTGTATCAATCATGTACTCTCTTGGCCTGCCATTGCTGCTGCTCGGTACTCAGCTTCAGTGGTTGATAATGATATCGTCGGTTGTCTCTTGCTACACCAAGAAATTGTTCCGGAACCAAGCTTAATCACATACCAAGTTGTTGATCTCCTAGTGTCATGATCTCCTGCATAGTCAGCATCGCAGTAACCAACTAACTTGCAGCCTTCACCTTTCTTGTACAAAAGACCATAATCAATTGTACTCTTCACATATCTCAGTATTCGCCGAACAGCTTCTAAGTGGGACTTCTTTGGATTATGCATGTATCGACTTACAATGCCAATTGCAAATGAAATGTCTGGTCGAGTCAAATTTAAATAAATGAGACTACCTACAAGTTGTCGATACATTATCTCATCCTCCAACCCTTTGCCTTCATGTGCACACAATTTGGCATTGACTTCCATTGGTGTTGAAATAGGTTTGCAATCAAGCATCCCAAATCTCTCCAGTAGGTCTCTTACATACTTTTGTTGACCAAGAAACAACCCTACTTTTGTACGGTCAACCTCTAATCCCAAAAAGTGCTTGAGTTCTCCAAGTTCCTTCATCTGGAAACGAATTGATAAATTCTTCTTTGTCCGATAAATTTCTACCTCATCATCACTAGTTATGATTAAATTATCCATATACACTAGCACGATAGCTAGATTTCCTCCATTGGCTTTGACAAACAAACTGGAATCTACAGGTGTTAATGAATAACCACTTTGTATTAGAAATTCAGCAATCTTACCATACCATGCCCTGGGTGCTTGTTTCAGTCCGTAGAGTGCTTTCCGCAACTTACACACATATTCAGGTTGATCTTGGTTCTGAAAGCCCATTGGTTGGATCATGTAGATCTCTCGATCTAACTCTCCATGAAGAAAAGAATTTTTCACATCCATCTGCCATAAACTCCAGTCTTTGTTGGCTGTAAGTGCGAGTAGAACTCGTACAGTTGTAAGTTTTGCCACAGGACTAAAAGTTTCATCATAGTCTAGTCCGTATTGCTGAGAGAAACCACGAGCAACCAATCGAGCCTTTTACCTCTCGATTGATCCATCTGGACGGCGCTTTATCTTGTAAACCCACTTACAGGATATAGGTTTCACATCTATTGGCTTCGACACCAGATTCCAAGCTTGATTTTGCTGAAGTGCATCAATATCTTCTTTCATAGCTATTATCCACTAAGAACTCTGTGATGCTTCTTCGAACGTCTCAGGTTTTATTATAGTTGCATCTTCAACTATGGTTGCATTGGCGTATTTGGGATTTGACTTTCGTATTCTTGTTGATCTTCTGAGTTGAGATTGTGCAGTTGATTCCTCAATTTCACTAGGCCCACCTTCTTCATTTGATTGTTGATACACACCAGTTTGCCAAGGATTCTGAGTTGATCTTTGTTCGACATCATCACTGTCTGGATCTCTTGATTCATCCGAAATTGGTTGGAGTTGAACAGTATGCTCCTCAATCTTTTGTTGCACTTTGTCTCCAAATTCTCTGGAGTCTGGCAAAACAACATTCTTTGAAGACCACCAAGAAGATGCTTCATCGAACACTACATCTTCTGAAGTGTAGCATCTTCCACTTGTTGGATCGCAACATTTCCATCCCTTTCTCTGGCTATCGTATCCCACACAGATACATCTAACAACTTTCTTATCAAACTTGCTTCGTAAATGATTAGGAACAAATACATAACATACACATCCAAATACTCGAAAATAACTAACTGTAGGTTTCATATTCCACAGTTTCTCAAAGGGTGAAACAAATTCTAACCTCGGTTGAGGAAGTCTGTTGATCACAAAGGCTGCAGTCCTCATTGCTTCAGCTCAAAATCTTCCAGGTACATTCTTTTCATGTATCATGCTTCGACAAATTTATGCAAAATATCGGTTCTTTCTCTCTGCTACACTATTCTGTTGTGGTGTGTTGGCACAAGTGTATTGATGACGTATTCGGCATTCCTTTAGGTATTGAAAAAATTCACTTGAGTTATATTCTCCCCCATTATCTGTGCGCAAGCAATGAATCTTCTTTCCCATTTCTCCTTCAGCTGACTCTCTAAACTCTTTAAATTTTGAGAATGTGTCAGATTTTTCTTTCATAAAGAAAACCCACACATACCTTGAGAAGTCATCAATGAATGTCACCATGTACCGCATGCCACCAATTGACGGTTGCTTAACAGGTCCGAACACATCAGAGTGAATTAACTCTAACGGTTCTTTTGCTTTAAACTTTGATTCCTTGTATGGTAGTTGGTGAGCTTTACCATATTGGCATCCCGCACATATCGTGTTTGTTCGCACGCCCTTAAGCATTGACTTCTTCACCATCTCACTTAGCTTGGAATAGTTAACATGGCCCAACCTCATGTACCATAGATCTGATGTCTCATTTTTTCTTGTCTTGTCTACATATGCAGACTTTGCTGATATTACATAAACTGACTCCAATCGTCGCCCCTCCATTGTTGGTGTTTTTGAGATTTTAAGGTTATGATAAACCTTCACATCTTGGGGACCGAACAAGACATAGTGACCTGATGATGTCAATTAAGCCATAGATAGCAAGTTTTTCTTTATTCCTGGAATATGGTAAACATTTTGATGTGGCACCTGGTTAGAATTATATCGAGGCGTAACTATTATCTTACCAATGTGAGTTATTGGTAACCTTGAGTTGTCAGCTGTCACCACCACACGATCTCCATTATATTTAGACAGGTTTTGCAACTTTTGTTTATCACCTGTCATATAATTTGAGCAACCTGAATCTATGATCCAGTCATTCTTATAGTCAATCTGTTCTGATGTTGTCACTATGAGAGCTAATTCTTTTTTCTACTGTAGCGAATAACGCTTCAGCGTCCCAACAATCTTCGTTATTTTCCTTAGAAATGGAAGTAGCAGTATTACTTTCAACATATTTTTCTTGGTCCAACAATCTTTCGTCATGTGGCCCGGCTTCCCACAGTTGTAACAATCACCATCAAACTTTCTACTATTAACGCGATTCTTTGAAGCTCCTCCAGGATGAGAGCCTCATTTTCCTTGATAAATTTTCACTTTGTCACAATCCTTTTTATATCCACTACTAGTGTGTCGCTTAAAACTACCTTTGCTTTTGTTGGTGTAGAGCGCTTCCTCTTCACCTTTCAACGAGACTCCTCCCATTTGCTTGGTCATAGCTTCTTGACCTGTAAGTAAATTTTCAAACTCAACAAGTGATGGTTGTGTCGGCCATCCTTGTACAGCAACAACGAACCCTCGATATTTAGGTCTCAAACCATAGATAATTATTCTTTTTATCCTGATTTCCCCAATAGGAGTTGTTGAATCTAACTCTAAAATTTCGCGGCATATTAATTTCACCTTGTGAAAGTATTGGGCAATCGTCATGTCACGTTGCGCCATCGATAACAGCTCATTCTCAAGAAGTTGTAGTTTTGTATCATTCTTCTTTGAAAAAAGTGTAACAAAAGTGTCCCATGCTTCTTTTGGTGTTTTAGCATCCCTAATATGCTCCAACATTTCTTCTTCAACTATGGTCTTTAAAGCAAACATTGCTTTGCCTGCTTTAATTTTTTATTTTCGGAAGATGCCATTTGCATCTTCTGCTGTCGGTTGTGTAGCTTCACTACCACCGACGACCTCCCAAAGATCTTGTCCTTGCAAGTAGGACAACATACACGTAGACCACGTGTTGTAATTTTGGTTGTTGAGTTTCTTGATTCCTCCAACTACTTGAAGATCTCTCATCGTGTCGGTAGAATTTCTATATTATCAAACAAGTTTTGACACTAAACTTGCAGAGCACTAAACTCCTCATGACTCAAAGAAACTCCTTCAATGACAATCTCAAGAAATCTTTTCTAATGTGGAAGATCAGTCAAAGCTGCAACCACAGAGCATACTTAGAATTTCAAGAGATGTGACACCCCTGCGGTCCCAGACGGTACCGCTCTGATACCAAATGTTGAGAAAAATTTAGAATATATATGATTCTAAATTTTATCTTTCGAAAAAGAAATTCACTCTGAAATTGAAAACACAACAAATATTTTATTAAACTTTGAGATATTATAAAAAAACTCTCAATTCTCACAAACACTCAAAGCTAACAAGATTACACTCTTATATATATGATTACTAGTCTTATTTTCTTCTTTCACTTCTTGATGATTTACAAGGCTAGGGATTTGAGTATTTATAGAAGAAGAAATGAAATACACACCACACATTTAATTAAGCTAATTAATTTTCTACCACACAAATTATAAAAACCTAATTAATTTGAGTCCACACAAATTGCAATACACATAACCTAATAATTTAATTGATGACATTGATCTTCAATAGTTTCTTGTAACAGAATTTCATTTCCTCTCCTCAAACCTTTTTTGCAACTTTCTTCCCCCATAAGAACTCAAGATTCATCATTTAGAAACATCGTCTTGAGACTCGACTAAAATTAAACTTTCAAGTGTGAGTTGCTTTCATCAAATATTTACAAGGGATTCCCTCCCATATTCTGATAACATGGTTTTAAATCAACAATGTAGGACATAATGAAGCATAGCAAAATTGGCATTTACAAGTTAACTGAAGCTGTAAAAGTAACATGATGCTGTTTTGGCTACCACTTTATTACATATGTGGGCTTCTACTTACTTGAAGCAAATAATTAGAAGACATTTGGAGAAGTTATACAGAGTTGAAATTTCTACTACAAGAGGACGATCTAGAGAAAAGTGAAGCGAATCTGATACACCAATATTGTGAAGAACAATCAATCAAACTCACTTCCATTTGCATAAAAACATGAACTAAAACCTCCCAACTCTCAAGAACAAACCTCACTAAAAATTCAAAGGGTTAAATTACAGGGCCTCTCTGAGCCTCTCTGTTTGAGCTCATCTTGAGTTCTAGCTAAAAAAATTTGACCAGTAATCAAGATGCTTCGGTTGTGTTAACATTGAATGAAAAAACTCAGAAAGAAAACTGCGATGATTGGGTTTTTTCGGTACAAAAAGGGCTTTGAAATGCAGAAATGATCAGTTGTGGCATTATCTGATGTCAAATTGACATCCATTGGTTAAATGATAATCTTTTGTTGGTTGATGCAGAAGTCAATAGTGTGTTTCATGTAATTGACAACAGTGATCTTCATGATGCTTTTTCCGGAGGACTTGTCCTGCTACTTCACGGAGCTCAACAATGTGAAAACTCTCATCAGTATCACCTTAATTTCTGAGAACATGATTAATTACTTGGACTTTATGAGGAACTCCAGAAAATTCTGTAACTGCGATACTAATTGACCCTTGGATACCTTGTGAAACGAAATTTTTTTGGAGCTTTTCAAGGTTTGCATGTGAGCTTGATAGTTATCAGTGACATAAATGAAAAACCAAGTCCATGTCAACAACTGATAAGAACTCTTTTAGCCACTGTTTACAAGATTTTAGTTAGTTTGAGATCACCTGGTGTGCTATCAGAACACATAAATGTTCTTCCGGATATGGAAATTTGCTCTAGCAATTATCCATCATGACAATATTCAATCACCCTCCTTGGAAGGCAGATGTAACATGATTTCAATGAATCAGACAGAAAATTGCAGCAGTAGGAAGGAAAAAATATTGGGATAAAGGATTAAAGAACAATAACTGATGAAGGAGCTATACTAATATCAATTGTTCCATACACTCCAAACCTCCTTTACACATACATCAAGGCCCGGTAACCATAACCGTAGACACGATAAGCAGAATTTTTAAACACACAAACAGATATTAGCCCTGCACCAGACAAATTCAGCAAATGAATTTGCAAGTAATGGCTGTCTTATTGTACTATATTTTCATCACACACTTGCATAATATTTGTGTCTTAAAACACGGTTACTATTCTCCGGGGCCTAAATCATTATGTCTTCAACAGTTGCAAGGATCGCAGGTGCAGTTGGATCCGCACTTGCAGCCGTGCCCTCCTTCAGCACCAAAGCTTTTCTCAGATCCTTCAGCATACCTAAAGATGATATATATAAATTGTTCATTTCCTTCATCTCAGAAAACTGGAAAAATAGATAAAGATTTAAGATCTTAAGCTTTTATTCAGAGTAAACACGAAAATATTTTCATCATATATTGCTCATACATCTTCACTGGTGCAACCCCTTCAATGATGGTAACAGTTGTGCTCCTCTCCACATCGGGATACATCGAACAGCTGCCAAAAGATCCAACGATCAGTAAGGACTCAGAGTTACAATTTTAATCTTTCAGGATTAGTAATGCACAAAATTACTGATCATGTATTAAATCTTTAAAATTCTGTTCTTGGAGAATGTTAATAAATAATACATCAGTTGGATTGACCATTCAGGGAGTATGGTGAAGTAACACTCAGATGAGGAGAAAAATTATGGGAGCCAGTAAATTATGATTGGTATATTCAATTAAATGGCTGCCGAAAAACAAGTTCATGATAATTCATGAAATAAGCAAAAAGATAACTATGTCAACACATCAAATTTCCATGAAAATAAGGCCATTCTCCTCTTTATTTTCTGGGGTGTGTATGTGTGTGTGTGTGTGTTGGGTGGGGGTGGGGGGGTGGAGGGATGTTGAATTTACCTGCAGTTGTCGCCACACTTGCAGCCTGAACCACATGAACAGCCAGATGACATTTTCTTGAAGCTCGAGAAAGAGAATAGAAAGAAAGATTTGTAATTGATTTGGAGTTTCACCAAAAGTTCTTGTTATGGATATACAGAGTTGCTGGCTCCTATTTATAATGCTGAGGACAAGAAAGGATACGTGTGTATCGATAGTTCGTTTATCATTTTTAAAATATTTTTTCTCAGTTGACAAGAGGATGGCTTGAAAAAACAAATGAATGCTTCACCAGAACAGATGCTTCTAAAATGGTATAAAATTGGTATATCTACGTCGGACACGCCAGCAATGACATATTAAATTTGATGTGTAGCTTTCAACTTCTTGGATGACTAGAGACAATGTAAGGGAGAAGTCATGAAGCTTGCTGTTGCAGGTACATGATCTCCAAATACTTTGACATTATCTTATCCTGTGAGCCCATTTTCAAGGCATTATTAACATCATTATCGGTCCCCCAAAGTTGGTTTGAAAAGATCAACGCCTATGCTGAAAGTAATGCACCATCAATCTGTGATTAAATAAGTTGATTTGAAAGATTCTTGTATGTGCACTATGTTTATATAATACTAAATCTTGAATTCCTATTGGATCTGATTCCTTGTACTAATAGATAACGTTCTAAACTGGGGATAAGTTGGATTAAAGAAATGCTTATGGGACTAGATAACTATTATAATTTCTCTGTCTTCAGCCCAAGGACAGAAGAAAAGACAAGGCAAAAACTGAGAATACTTGGGATGGAACGATATTTCTTATGTTACTAGATTTCCTCACTGACAAAATGTCAAAATATAATACTGGGATCATTTTGTCTACTCGAGAGGGAAAACCATCGAATTTTCCTTCTCATATTTCATTATTTAAAGGAAAAATCGACGTCGCCAACTTGTTTCTGCCACGGATCATCGCCACCACTATCGACAAGTTTCTTGCTAAACAATTTATCATCCTTTGCTCACCACCACTCTTTACATGTCCTTTTATTGAAAATAGAATAGTAAAAATGCCCATCTTCCATTAAACTTAAATAATATTCTTCGAAACCTGGTTTATTAGTATATATACAGTTCTGATATTAATATGAGGGGGCCTATAAATCTTGTTGGTGATATCAAATCATTGGCCCTAAATTGGAGGCCTGCATCTTCCAACTCTGATCAGTGAACAAGGAAAAGCTTACAGCATAGTCCAAAACGTCCACACTTTTTAGGAAGGATTATGCATAAGCATTGGCGTGTAATCAATTGTGAAAGTAACTGTTAAGTCTGTGACTTGTGTGGTTGGCATTATTTGTCCAAAATCGTAGTTTTGTTTTATTAAGTCTTCTAATTAATGTAAGATATGTTTTCCATTATTATCAAGAGTTTTAATGCAAATTTAGCACTTGTATATTGGTTTCCTTCCAGGGGTGAATTTTTTTGGAAATGATCAATTAAAGATAGGCTTGATGAGTTTATGGGAATACGATTTGTGATTAAAGTGAGTTTCAAGTAAGTATTAGAGGTTCAAGTTTATTCCAAATTATAGTGGAACATCGCATTAAACATTCTTTGGGATAAGGAGGTGAGTTATCGGGAAAGAGCGCTTTGCTGTTTGATGGCGGTCAATGTTGAAGAAAGTTCAATGAGGCAGATTCAAGTCAAAGAGATCTCACAAATAAGTCCACTAGTTGAGCAATATAAGAATGGCATCAAAACAAAGAGTAAGTCTTTAGTTTTATTTTATAAGTCCAATTATTGTATAGTGTAATTCCTTTACTGATAGTGGATTATTTTCTTCTAGGCGTGGCCTCGAGAAGTAGGATATTTGATATCCGAACTTCGTTAAAATTGCTAGTGTCAATTATAAATTTTTGTTGTGCATTTCGTTCCGTGTTCTAATCTTTGTTCAAATATTAATTAGAACATAACGAATCTGGTAAGTTGATTAACTTGATTAATTAAAAATTATGTTGTTAATTATGTAGATGACATAATTTTTGGGTCAACCTCTAAGCATAACATTGATGAGTTTGTTGAACAAATGTCTAAGGAGTTTGAGATGACTATGGTTGGTGAGTTAAAGTATTTTTAAGGTTTATAAATTAAGCAACTTGATGATGGCATTTTATTTCTCAGAGTAAATATGCATGTAATCTAGTGAAGAAATTTGGACTAGAGAACACCACATATATTTTGATGTTGGACCATCTATTGTAATATCATTGTATAGAAGCATGATTAGAAGTCTTTTATATTTTACTACTTCTAGACGTGATATTTGCTTTAGTCTACGTGTTCGTGCCAGATACTAATTTGATCCAAGTTATATCTAAAATTCATCAAACGGATCATTAGATATGTGAAAGGCACTCTTGACTATAGTATCTAGTTTATCAAGGACACTAATTCAAATCTTGCAGGTTACTGTGATGCTGATTGGGCCAGTGATGTGGATGATAGGAAAAACACATCTGGTGGTTCCTTCTTCCATGTTAATAATCTCATATCTGTGCTACGATCAAATTGGTGTTCAAACATTTGATGAACAAAGTTTTATCTACCCTCTTCTCTTTTAGCTCTTATTTATCAGAAAGTTTATTAAACGCTCATACCAAGCTCTACGAGCTTGTTTCAGTCTATATAAGCCATTTTTCAATTTATAGACACAGTTATGATTATGTGGATCCTCAAAACCCTTAGGTTGTTCTACATAGGCCTATTCATTCAAAAACCCATTTAGAAAGGCACTTCTGTTGAAAAAGTTTGAAATTTATCAAGAAGCAGACTCTAACCTAGCTACGGGGGCCAAAGTTTCATCAAAATCAATTTTCTCAATTTGAGTGTAACATTATGCAGCCAACATAACTTTGTTTATTATAATATTCTCAAACTCATCAGTTTTGTTCTTAAAGATCCATTTGATACCTATCACATTAGAGTCTTTAGGTCTAGGAACTAGAGTCCATACATTATTCCTAACAAATTGACCTAACTCTTTTTATATCACATTGAACCAAAATTCATCTATCAAAACTTCATTGATATTTTTTGGTTCAATAGAGGCAGTATGACAAATGTACCTCACCATGTCTCTATAATTGAGTTTAGGCTTTTGCCTTGTTCTCATCCCATCAGTAAATGTCCCAATTACCTAATGATCCTTTTGAATTCTAACAGGTGGATCCCTTTTAGGTGAATTTGTCTTATCAAAACTATTTGTTCTATCCGGTGTTATCACGTGTTCTATCCTCTTCTTTGAATTTTTTTTTCAAAATTAGAAAAGTCATTAATAACCATATTAGAAGATTTCATAATAGTTTCAGTCCTCATGTTCAACCCAAGTATACCTAGAGAAATCATCTACATAAACAAACACGTATTTCTTACCTCCAAAACTTTCAACTTACATATGACCCATCAAATCCATATATAGTAGTTCTAGATTTCATGTTGTACCTACATGTTGGAACATGAAATGGGATTCTCATTTCTGTTTACCTAATTGGGAAGGACACAAGCACTATCATTCTTCTTACTTAATTTTGGCACTCTAGAACTGAACCTGCATTCACAAGTTCAGTTAGACTCTTAAAATTTAAGTGTCTAAGTTTCTGGTGCCAAATTTCAGTCTCATATTGTGTGATGTTCAAATAGGACATCTGATGTTCTAACATGTAGCAATTGTTAGAAGACCTTTTACCTGCCAAAACTCAATTGTTAATATTAACAAAAACTTCACATAATTTTTTTGTAAAGTGAGCGAACAAATTTTGGTGATATAAATGACTAATACTAATCAAGTTGGCCCTAAATCCTTAGTTTAGTAAGAAATAAAACATTGTGTCCTTATTTACTGTCGAATCTGAGTATATTGCATGTGGAAACTGTAGCTCACAACTCTTATGGATGAAGCAAATGCTTGTTGACTATGGAATTGTGCAAATTTTAGTAAATGCATTTTGTGATAACCTAAGTGATATAAACATTTCTAAAAATCTAGTTCAACACAATAGGACAAAACACATCGACATACATCATCACTTTATTAGATAGTTAGTAGAAAGTGAAATTATGATAATAGATCATGTATCAACTAAATATCAATTGGCTCACATATTTACCAAGGCTATTGATGTACAAAAATTCACTACATTAAGAAAGTCCTTGAATGTTAGTATTCTGTGAAGTCATGTTTAGTTGTCTGTTGGAAAACCATAATGAACATCATTGCATGTAGTTTGTGTTCCAACACTCTGTTAAGATATAACTGATAGAACATGGTTTTTATTTGTTGATTCATGTATCTCATGCTAAGACATACATTAGGCATACTATATTAAATGTCTAGTATGATCAGATTTTGATATTTCTAAATTTTAGAATCTAAATTTTGAATGACAGCCTTAACTATTTTGACCTTGAACTTGAGTAGATTTCAGAACAATTCCATGATTAATTGTGCTTGAATTTTTTAAAATTGAGAACTTGGAGGCCTTTGACAGAAAAAAGCTACATATTCTTAGGAGTGAAAGCTACTCATGAGTAATCTAGGACTAGTTATCACCAATATCTAGATGATGATCTACTGTGAACAAAAGCTACCCTAAGTGTTAGAGTGAAAGCTACTGACTAGTTGAATTCATGTTAGAACAATATGTTGAACATCGTATAATAAAAAAATAATGGTTCATAATTTTAGTCTTAATTGAACTAATTTTTGTGTGATAAAAAAAACACGTGGAATGAAAATCTAAAGGAATTCTGAGTTTATTGTCAAAACGGATCAAGGGTTGAATTTCTCAACTAATATTTTGGAAATATGGGATTTAAAATATGAATAGTGCCATATTTATCTTTAACATGTTTTAATTTCTAATTTGCATGGTATGGAATGCACAATAGTCATATCTTTTAGGGATTTTATTTTGATATTCGTGGGCAATAATAGATTAGATAAAATATGGAAGTTATTTTGATTACTAGGTACGAATCTGACTTATCTAATTCCTATTTCTTAGGCTCCTTGCATAAGTGAGAAACGTGTGATTAGTGGAGGAAAAGTACTCCAAGAGATGAGTACTTTTACACATAAGGACTCTATTTTTGGTGGGAAGATTATTTTCACCTAGGGTAACCTACTTTTTATTGCAGACCTTAAGATTTACAGCCGTAAAATTTCCTATGCCATTTTCTTTTCTCTTCTATTATTTCACTTGTTCTTGCTTCGGTTCTAACATGGCAGGTTCCCAGGATGAGACCATTACCCAAATGAAGAAGAGGTTGCCTGCAAAGAAACATAAAAAGGAAAGTAAGTCATATGGGACTCAAGTAAAGTGGGGAAGACAACAAGCTCCAGCCGCTGGCGTACGCACTGAAGAATCATCTGGAACTAGAAGTTGATGTTGTGTCTTTAGCTTTTGAGTATCCACCACTCGAAATAGCCTCTAAAGCCTACACTGACAGACCAACTACTGAAGGAGAGAAATGGAGTATACCTGCTCCAGAAGGGTCTTCCTTCCACACACCATCAACATCTTTGTTTGATACTATTGAGATTGTTGAAACCCTAATGGATCTTCAGCAAGGACAAGGTACTACTGTTCGAGAAATAACTGACCTTGTTCCTAACTTAGTTCCTCAACATACTGCTCATCTCTCTACATTCTCAAACTCTATACTTTACTATGCAACAAAGAAGCACTGGTGGTGCTCCTGTTCATAGCCCTGTTTGAATGTAAGGTTGGACTTCCCAACCTCTAGTAACTTCTGGATAGGATCCTGACTATCACCAAGAGGGATCTGACTCACAAGGTAATACTCACATCTCTGTTTCTGAAAATTTTTCTTGAGAATATGCTTAAGAGCTTGATATGGATGTTAAGGGTGAAAGATTTGAGGTAAGTAAGGTTGTATCTCACAAATTTTATAGTGATTATGCTAAGAAAATATGGGATTTTATTTCTCAAAGAAAAGTGTGGTCTGAAAGATCACTTAGGATAAGTGATTTTGAAGATATAAGTTTAGACTTGGTTTTGATTGATATGCAGTTAATTGGTACTGTTAAGGATATCAAGCCTCATGTGACAAAGGTTGTTAAGGAATTTTATTATAATTTGCATTCTGAAATCATTAAGGTCGACTCTGCCAAGTTTGATCAAGTTTGTATTAGGAAAAAAAACCTATTTCTTTACATCTTAGCTAGTGAATGAATTAGACCCGACCACAGTTTAGAAACAGGTCAAAATTTCCCAATCTTTAACCATAATCGAAAAGATCGATTACGATTCTTATTTTAGAACCACTGGACCAGTTCCCATTTTGATTTCGGTTAACTATTGGTTTCGGGTCCGGTTCTAACCCTTGGATTTTTTATTTTTTTTAAATTTTGAAACTTTTTGAACTTAAATTTGTAAAAAATATTTTAATTTTTGAACTTAATGAATAAATTTTAACTTAAATTTAAAAAAAATAGCTAAAATTTAAATTATATAACTAAAACTAAGATGTTCAACATAAGCAAATCTAGCTAAATTTTCTCTACATTTAACATCATTATATTTAAAAAAAAAAGATCGTTACCTCCACTGGCGTCAGAAGATACAAATGACGATATTTGAGTTTGAGTACGATCAATGCCAAATTTCACTTGGTGTTTCTTCTTCACATGTTTTCTAAAAGATCCATAATAGAATTGAAATTTATATAATTACAAGCAATATTTATACTTTGCTCACATATCTTCATTTAAAAGTCTCACTTTATCAAAATATTTGGTAAAAATGGAGAATTTGAGATATGGAGTAGATCGAGTATGAGTATCACTCATTATTTCTGGAGTAGTAAATAAGTGATATTGCCCTTCATCACTCAACTCCACCTCATAACTTATGGTCAGCCTAGGTTGCTTGTTGGTAGCGGTCATCTTTTCCTTACCTCTATTTGCTTGAATCAGTCATTTTTTATAAATGATAAAAATTTAGAATATAGAATTGAAGAATGAATAATTGAAGATAAATGAAGTAAAATATAAAAAGTAATTGAATGAAACAATTGAAATAGTATACAACATAGAATATAAAATTGAAGAATGAATAATTGATAGTAGAGAATTAGAGAAGTAAGAGTTCAGAATGTAGAAGTGTGAAAAAAAATGAAGAGGGGGGGGGGGGTATATATAGAGAAAAAAATTTGGTGTGAGGGTGTTTGACCATTGGCATTGGCCAACAATCAATTTGTTATTGCTAATGGCTTGGCTGCTTTTTAAATTATGGATGGATTGGGGATAACCTAGTCTGTAATCGGCCCGTGTACCCATAGGTCGGTTACGAGTTTGACCTATTGAAGTATGGTCAATAGGTTTTGACCTGTTGACCAAGGTTCAATTTCGACCCGGAATGTGGTTGGGTCTAGAATGAATATTTTGGTACTGCACAAGTTGATTTAGTTAAGTTTTCATTCAATTTTGATGTGATCATTAGGGAATTGACTCGAGAAACTAGGAATGCTTGGCCTAGAAACACTACCACATTCCTTGTTGCACAATTGATACTTAAGTATGCTATTTTTCATAATGCAATAGTGACAAATTGGACCTCCACTACTAATCATATTGTCATTGTAAAGGATCAAGAAGTTTTGTTTTATTACATTGGGGCTGGGCATTCTTTTGATCTAGGTAGGCATATCATGAGAACTATAGCTAAACATGCTGAGGTGAAAACTACTTCTGGTCATTTTCCATTCCCATGCTTGATCTATAATCTGTTGGTTTCTCAAGGTCTTAAGAAATTCAGGACATAACAACTTGAATATCTTTTGGTTGATTATTTTGTGTCCACTAAGCTTAAAAAGTTTAAAGATTATTTGGATGATTTACCCACTCTCGTTCCATCTTCTTTTTAGACATGACTTGGAACATCTACTGCTCCATCATCTTCTGAGGATCTTATAAGTTATTTGGAAAGATGGTTAATTGTGGCTACGCAACAAATTCAGGAAAGGCGGGCCAATAAATAAAAAGTTCTTCATTTTATAGCCTAGCTTCAAGGAAATACTCCACAAGCTGATACTACAGAACCTATTCCTCTAGATAGTTCAAATTCTGCTACTCAGGCTTCTAGGGCTCCTTCGGTAATTTTGGCCAGAAAAAAGGAGTCAGTTGTATACGCAGGGACTACAGAAGTTCGCACTCTGCAGAAATTAGCACTTCTAGTGCAAGGGGAATTCAAGTTGATACTAGAGTTGCAGCTGCTGCAGTGGTTGGAGATGAAACAATAGATATGGATGTTCACCAGGCTGGTGAAGGAGAAACTGAAGCTAACAAGGAAGATTGATTCTGCTGATATTCTAATTTGATCTTTGATGTTTTCATTTGATTTTTCTAATTTGATGATATGATTGAAACTATTTTTGTTTTGATGATGTTTTGAAGTTTTTGTTTTATTAGGGGAGATATTTTGTTTTTTTTTTGTTGATTTTTATTGCCCCTAAATAATGTTGTATATGCCTTAATATGTGATTCAGTGTCATGTCCAGTTTCATGTTCTAAAGTGTTTATTTTGTTTTTGTGATATATCTTGATGGAACATGCATGCTTGAACATGTTTTTAGACACTAAAGTAAGATTGTTGATTTTGACAAAAAATGCTCAAGGAGGAGATTGTTAAGTCCGTGACTTGTGTGATTGGTACTATTTGTCCAAAATGATAAGTTTGTTTTATTAATTCTTCCAATCAAGGTAAGAGATGTTTTCCATTATTATCAATAGTTTTAATGCAAATCTAACCCTTATATATTGGTTTCCTTATAGGAATAAAATTCTATTGGAAATGATTTATTAAAGATAGGCTTGAGGAATTTATGGGAATAAATCCTCAAGATATCTCTAAATAAATCTATATCCAATAGAAAGAAAGATTTGATCTCTTCAACTTGCCATATTCGGATTTGAGGTTCAAAGGAAGTTTTCATATTACAATCCAAGATTTTCCTACCATGTTATGGGATTGGATTCTAGGGATTTAGTGTAGGAAGTTAAGTTGTAATTGGAATCTATTATTTTATGATAAACATAGAAAGATTTATTTGGAAAATCTTTAAATCAGAGTAGATAACTTTTTATGTAATAAATTAGAAATCAACTAAGGTACTTTGGGTATTTAAACACAAACTCACATTAGTTTGTGCTGTTGATTTACACTGAGAAATCTAAAGATTAAAAGCCAGTCAATTTCTCTCCAGTGTCCATGCAATTTGTGATCAAAGTTCGAGCTTCAAGTCAGAACTGGAGGTTCAAGTCTGTTCGAAACTATAGTGGAACATCACACTGAACATCATTTAGGAGAAGAAAGTGAGTACTCGGGAAAGGGCATTTTGCTATTTTATGCCAGTCAATGTTGAAGGGAGTTCTACGAGGCAAATTTAAGTTGAGGGGATCTCGCAAACATGCCCACTAATGGAGCATATATAAGAACAACATCAAAATAAAGTTGAAGCCTTTGTGTTTGTTTTATAAATCTAATTATTGTATTATGTAATTCATTTACTGATAGTAGATTGTTTTCTTCTGGGTGTTGCCTCGAGTACTGAGATATTTGACATCCGAATCTCGTTAAAATTGCTGGTGTCAGTTTTAATTTTTTCCTCTGCATTTCGTTCCATGTTCTAATATTTGTTCAAACATTAATTGAAATATAATAAATCTGATAAACTTATTAACTTAATTAATTAATGCGATAACATATTCTACTAGTAACATATTTTGATTAGTTCTTCTTCTTCACAGGTCCTATGCGAGGTTTTCATCTTGCTCTCCACATCAAGAAGTCTTCTATTCATCACATAGAAAAACATCTTCTTGGGCTTAATTCAATTTAAACTTTCAAGTGTGAGTTTCTGTTATTAAATATTTACAAAGGGATCACCACATATATTTTGATGACACTGTATCAAATTAATTCTATGGAACATACTAAAAATATATTTATATTGCCAGTTAGAAGTTAACTGAAGCTCTGGCTTGGTTATCATTCTATTATATATATGGGCTTTTATTTAGTGGAGAAGTTACAGAGAGTTGAAATTTATATTCCAAGAGATGCTTGAGAAAGTAAAATGAGAGAGGAGTAACGCTCCTCCCGAATATCCTTGATTCACACCTCTAAATGCCCAGTGGCAAAAGTCTTGGTGATAGCATAACAACAGGGAATAATACGAGCCCCGAAGAAAATGAAAGATAACTTCAAGAGGGAGAGATTGAATAAATATTGTGTAGAACGATCAATCTTTACTCACTTCCATTTAGGTACTTCTTGGTCGGTTGTCGCAGACCTACCAAATTTAAATCTTACTCTGCAATAATTTTTCAACGAGTATAGAGCGAGTAAGAGTCGATCCCACGAGGATCAAGGCTAACTGATTTACTATCGATTCACTAATTAAGAATTTTATCTTCAAAATTGCTAACCTAAAACTAAGACTTCAATAAGTAAACTCCAGAAACAAATAACAAATGATTAGGGGGTTGAATTGAGTAACCAAATTGTAGAAATTGAAACTAATTAAAATGTAAAGCAATCAAAATCAAAACAAGAAGCAATAATCGATTAAAATTGGTTGAGGTTTCCTTTGCCGCCATTAGACAATGAGTTGTAATTTCATATCAATATAACTAACAACTTGTCAATGAAATTATCAACCATAGGTAATAATAAGTTCTATTACCCAAATCTTTTCTTAGTTACTTGTTAGGTAGAACAAGTTCTCTACCTAATTCCCTACCTACCAAACGATCTAAAACAAGCTCTTTAGATTTAATTCATTGGATGCATTAAAACAAGAAAGATAGATTGATGTAAACAACAACCACACAAACTCGGGTCATTTAACTTATGTTATGTTTTCCATTGCAATTAACAAAAACATCCCATAATCATAAATCACAATTTACTACACATGATTAGAAATTCATAAAAATTATGGATCTAAAATCTCTAATATAGTTGTAGGGAGTTCTCAAACCCAATTTGGTTGTACACCAAAGCATAGAAAAACATGAACAACTTCGATAGAAAAGTTGATCAATAATATCAAACATTTACTTACAAGAACACATGTCTAGGGCTTTGAAATCATCCTCAACCATGAAAGAAGTTTAGCCTAACATGATAAAAAATGATAAGAAAATTAAAATTAACAACATTGAGAGTCAAAGAAATTAAAATTAAAATGATAAGATAGTTGAAGTTGATGGTGGATTATGGATGTCTCCTCCTCCAAGTCTCTTCCACTTTGTCTTTTTTGATGCCCAAGACCCCCAATATTGCTTCTCAAATATGTGTATGAATTCTATAGAATGAGTTTTCCTTGATTTAAGCTCCTCTCCCCCTTTTAAAAGATGAATGACCCCTGAAAACCTTCCACTTTTCATAGCTTTTCTAAACGAATCTTCCAAAAGTAACATGAAATTCTTCCTATTTTCTTGGCCTTTTCCCATGTTTTCTCTCCTTTTTCTCCATGTTTTTAGGCCAAGATAAGTCCCCACATTTGTCTTGGAATATTCCTTTTAAAGTCCTCCAAAAAGAAGTTCCAAAATCGAACTTAAAAATTGTGTTTTCAAGTTTTTCACGAACTGAGGCCGCGACTCTAATTTCTGGGCCCGTAGCTCTAGACATTCTATCTGCTGGCACTGTAGCTCTAATTTCCAGTACCACGGTGCCAAACCTTCTTTCCTCTTTGGCGTTGCGGAGCCAAACATTCTATTCTCTTGGCGCTGCAACCCTAATCATTCTTCTTTTAAGATATTTTAAGCTCTTTTTATTTTGAATTAGCCTTTTATGTTTTCTAATGCATTGTAGCTACGTGTCTTGGCTTTCAATAGACACTTGAATCAATTTAATATGATATATGTAAAAAGAGTTATACGAAAACACAAAGATTGTCATATCTGAAAGTTTCAGTGCACTTTTGACTCTTTAATTGAATTGTTCTCTTTGAAATCAATTGAAATGTGATAAGTTGTCAACATCAAAATTGTAGATGTATGACGTATCTTTTCAATGATCTAAGAATCAGGTCAATAGATCTTTGGATCATAAAGTTATGTACAAAATACAAAACTTGCCGTAGTGACACCGTGTTGATGAGATTTTGCCCAAGAATACTTGTTTTAACTTTATTTTAGCTCATTTTCAATCTCTTGATTCCCAAACTCCTATCATACATAAAATATTAATAAAAATCTAATTTTAACAAGAACAAAGCAAGTAAGACATAGTGAAATTGATATAAAATATGTAAAAAATTATGTACTTATCAAATTCCCACGCTTAATCTTTGCTCATCCCCGAGCAGACCTAAAAACACAAACTAAGCTAACCCACTTTCGTAAGAAATCATAATTGCATTTAGCACATGCAACATGCCTTTAAACTCTTGGGTGGATCATACAAAATGAGTTGTAGTCTGATGAGGGCTTCCGGTAGTGATATTCACAAACATCTGTGACACTAACTTCCAACGATTAATTCTTAGGGAGGAACAAAGTAATGTGATAATGAAATCAAATAACTGTTGAATCTAACCCTTAGTTATTCAAAAGTAAACACACTTCCACAACAATCACACTAAAGTGTGTGTGTGTATGTATGAATAGGTATTGTCAATAGTGATGAAACCATGCATGATTCAAATAGGTGAATTCCCATAGAACCTCACAAAAACCATCACTCGGCCCCTAATGAAAGAGTCGAACATTATAGACTCCTCATTTGGTACATATCTCCATTACAACGAAGGCGCCACATGAAATTAAAATTTCTTAAATAATGGTTGTAATGGGTAGGGATATGATGCAACAAAGATTCTAAAAATTTCATTGAATGAGAGACATAAATCTCATCAAGGAAAGATTCTCATAATCCACAAGTTTCAACATTTAGGCCAAATATCATTGTGTTGGACTCTACTTCATCATTCTCATCAACTTTTCAGTATCCCATTTTTAGATACAACTCACAATAAGTTTCTTTTTCAATATTTTGCAACTTTCTTCTTTCTTTCTTTGAGCTCCCCAACAATTATCTTCTATTTTATTCAAAATTTCTTTTGTAAGCTTACCTTGTCATCGAAATATCTCTTAAGTTCTAATTTATTTTTAGAACAAGGGTAGGATAATAGTATATTTAGGCTAGATAAGAAAATATGGTTACTACTGAAATAACTTATTCAATAAAAGGCTCAAAATGACTCACTATGGGAGATATTCTCTTGAAACATCATATGGGAACAAGATGATTTGGCCATAGTGTTAGAAATCCTAGTACCTTAATCATTTTTTAAGTGATGCTCAATCAGTTGTTCGCCTCGATAGACCTCCGAAAGAGTTCTAATATTCAATTCCCACATGCCGAAACCCAAGTCATTATTGAAGCGAGGGTATAAGAACTACCTATTTTGACATGTTTGTCTCTATATCAAAGAACATAACTATTTGTGTAAAAAAATTTGAATATGATCGACACAAAAAATGTATCAACCAAAGAATAACATCAAGGTCTAAAGCAACATATATCATCAAATACAACCATATCATTCATACTCAATTCTCATCATAGAAGTTGGAAGAACACCTAGGACTTAAAAATTTTAAAAATTAGACATAAATAAAACAAAACAAGAAAAGATATAAGTCAACAAACTAAAAAAAAAATGATTAGTTCAAAATCCTTTCCCCCACACTTAATCCTTACATTGTCCTCAATGTAAGTCTAGATTACTAAAATAAAGAATTAAATGTAATAGGGTTAGATTGGTATATAAAAACAAAGCAAAATAAAAAGGACTAAATAAAATAATATTGATATAAAGAAAAGAAAATGAGAGTTCGAGAGATCAAATCTGTGGTTGTAAGCTCTCAATGCCTTCTTTTCCATTCGTTGGGTTGCCTCCCAAAAAGCACTTGGTTTAATGTACTCAGCCTGACATCGCCTTATTTTTTCACTCATCAACATATGCTGACATTGCCATCATCCATCTAATCACCATCTTATGATTTTGAAGTGCACGAAAAAGTTTTTCCTCTTGTACTTGAGTGAGGTCTTTAGCAATACTAAATTGTGGTGTTTCTTTCTCATTCAAGTAGATATATTTAAGATGGTCTGAGATTGGTTTAAGCTCTATTGAAGATGTGTGCACCATAGAAGATAGAAGTCTCTCATTAGTTAATGGCAATTCAACATAAAAGACGTCATAACTTGATTTTTTAGGCAATAAATTTAGCCCATTTACATCATTTTTCCCATCTCCCAACATTTATACATCTAGCTTTATTTTCTTCAAATCCTCCATATGAAGATATTTTTGTAAAGCAACTTCAACTCCATCATTGCCAGTCAACTCAAGCATTTGTTGTGATTTGGAATCAATAATGTCAATTGCAGAAATAACATGCACATCACTAGGATATCTGGTGGTTTCAAAAATATTAAATTTTATAATTTCTCCATCAAACTCCATAGTGAGGGTGCCATTAGAAACATCAATCTTAGTTCAGGTTGCTTCAAGAATGGTCTTCCCAAAAGAATGGGTGTATGATTGGGGGATATGTCATTCTCCATCTCATAAACATAAAAATCAACTGGGAAAACCCATGCATTCACCTGCATAAGAATATTTTCCACAACCCCTATTGGATAAATATTAGATCTATTAGCTAATTGTATGATAACATCAGTTTCTTTTAAAAATCCTAGATTTAGAAAAGTATAAATAGAATATGGCATGACATTGATTGATGCACCTAAATCTAATATGCACTTTTCAAACCTGATGTCACTAATTGTACATGGAATGGTAAAGATGCCCGAATCTTTGGACTTTGGAGGGAGATTCCTTTGAAAAATCATTGAAACATTCTCCCCCACACTTATTTCTTCATCCCCTCTCAACTTTTTTTTGTTGGTGCATAGCTTCTTGAGAAATTTAATATAGCGAGGAACTTGCTTGATGGCATCAACAAGAGGGATGTTTACCTCCACTTTTTGAAAAGTTTCAAGGATCACCTTTTCTTGCTCTGTTTTAGACTTTGCCAACCTGCTAGGAAAAAGTGGAGGTATTACATAAGTGTGAGAGAGAGGTTTAAAATTGGTTACCGAATTTTGGATTTTCCTTAACTATGGATGGTAGATGAGTAGAAGAGTGAGAATAATCTAACGAATAGATGGTATTGCTTGACTCGACATTCTCAACCTCTTTAGATACTTCTTTTGTTGACAATCTAGGAGGGTCCAATTGCTTCCCGACTCTAAGAGTTATGGCACTTGCATTTTTCTCAGGATTCACCACAAGTTGCGAAAGAAACTTGCCCAATCCTTGTGTTTCCAATTGCTTAAGCCAGTGGCTATTTACCCCACTTGATTCTCAATATGTTGGTGATGGGTTTATGTGGCTTGTTGAAATTATATAGTGTTGGTAGCAAGTACTTTAACAAGATCCTCCAAAGATGTGCCCGATTGTTGTGGAGATTGGAAGGGTGGTTGCATATTCGATTGGAGAAAATGAAAGATAACTTCAAAAGGGAGATATTGAATAAATATTGTGTAGAACGATCAATCTTTACTCACTTCCATTCAAGTACTTCTTGGTCAGTTATCGTAGACCTACCAAATTTAAACCTTACTCTTCAATCATTTTTCAACGAGTATAGAGCAAGTAAGAGTCAAACCCACGAGGATCAAGGTTAGCTGATTTACTATCGACTCACTAATTAAGAATTTTAACTTTAAAATTACTAACCTAAAACTAAGACTTCAACAAGTAAACTCCAGAAATAAATAACAAATGATTGGGGGTGTTGAATTCAGTAACTAAATCGCAAAAATTGAAACTAATTAAAATATAAAGCATTCAAAATCAAAACAACAAGCAACAATCAAAACAAATTGGTTGAAGTTTCCTTCATCGCCATTAGACAATGAGTTGTAATTTCATATCAATATTACTTACAACTTGCCAATGAAATTATCAACCATAGGTAATAACAAGTTCTATTATCCCAATCTTTTCTTAGTTACTTGTTAGGTAGAACAAGCTCTCTACCTAATTCATTACCTACCAAACAACCTAGAACAAGCTCTCTAGATTTAATTCATTGGATACATTAAAATAAGAAAGATAGATTGATCTAAGCAACAACCACATAAGCTCGAGTCATTTAACTTAGGTTATGTTTTCCATTGCAATTAACAAAAATATCCCATAATCATAAATCACAATTTACTACACATGATTAAAAATTCATGAAAATTACGAATCTAAAATCTCTAATCTAGTTGTAGGAAGTTCTCAAACCCAATTTGGTTGCGCGCCAAAACAAAGCAAGAAAATACCCATATAACATTAAGCATAGAAAAACATAAACAACTTTGATAGAAAAGTTGATCAATAATATCAAATATTTAATTACAAGAACCTATGTCTAGGGCATTGAAATCATCCTTAACCAAGAAAGAAGTTTAGCCTAACATGATAAAAAATAACAAGAAAATTAAAATTAACAACAGTAGGAGTCAAATAAACTTATTAGTTGAAAAAGATAGTTAAGGTTGATAGTAGATTATGGATGTCTTCTCCTCAAAGTCTTTTCCATTTTGTATTTCGTGATGCCTAAGGCCCCCAAGATTGCTTTCCAAATATGTATATGAATTGTATAGAATGAGTCTCCCTTGATTTAAGCTCCTCTCTCCCTTTTAAAGGATGAATGACCCCTAAAAACTTTCCACTTTTCATGGCTTTTCCAAACAAATCTTCCAAAAAAAACCTAAAATTCTTCCCATTTTTGTGGCTTTTTCCCATATTTTCTCATTTTCCTCCATATTTTTAATCCAAAATAAGTCCCCACATTTATCTTGGAATATTCCTTTTAAAGTCCTCCAAAAAGAAGTCCCAAAACTGGACTTAAAAATCATGTTTTCAAGTTTTTTGCGACTCTGATTTCTGGGGCTGTGGCTCTAGATATTCTATCCAACTGGCACTGTAGCTCTGATTTTTATCTTCTATCCTCTTTGGTGTTGTGGCTCTAAATTTCGGCGCTGCGGCGCCAAACATTCTATCATCTTGGCGCTACAACCCTGATCATTCTTCTTATAAGCCATTTTTAAGTTCTTTCTAATTTGAATTAGCCTTTTATGTCTTATAAATTATAGCTATGTGTCTTGAGTTTCAATAAAAACTTGAATCAACTCAATATAACATCTTTGGAGAGAGTTATGCCACAAATACGAAAACTGTCATATATGGAAGTTTTAGCACACTTTTGACTTTTTAATTAAAATTTTCTCTTTGAAATTAATTGAACTATAATAAGTTACAACATCAAAGTTTTAGATGTATTACTTATCTTTCCAATGAGCCAAGAATCAGGTCAATAGAGCTTTGGATCATAAAGTTATGTTCAAACTATAAAACTTGCCGCAGTGGCACCATGTCAATGAGACTTTGCTCAACAATGTTTGTTTTAACTTCATTTTGGCTCATTTTCAATTTCTTAATTTTCAAACTCCTATCACACACAAACATGAATAAAAATCTAATATTAACAAAAACAAATAAAGGAAGACATAATAAAATTGATACACAATATGTAAAAATATGCGTTTATCACTATCTCTTGTAATATGTTTACTTACATTTACAGTCCCCTCGTTTGATATAAGTTTACAAATTCCTTCTTTCTTTTGTCACTGTGACATCGGTGAAAATAACTAATTTATATCGTATGAATAATTAATTTACAATCTCCATTCAGGTTTGTCTATATTTACACATCCTAAAATTTGTCCAATATACTAAATTCTCCCTAAGGTTTAATATTTGCTACTTATCATTAACTATTGAAATTATTCTCTACTGTATAATGATTATATATACTTGAAATGTTATAATACTTATATTATAATATTGTAAAAATGTAGCAAAATCTCTTATTTTTCTAAATACATATAATTACGAGTAATGTTTTCAAATTATGTTATTTGAAAATAATTAAGCAAACATATGTTTTGTCACATTATCTACTATATTCAAAATACCTTCTTATTTTTGTACCAAAAAGTAAAATTAATATTTTTATTTTTCTTTCCATAAACTACAAAGGGTCTCTTATATATTAGACAACCTTTAGAGAAGGTTCTTGTAATCGGATATCATAGGAGAGATCTTTGTATATTCAACAAATCTTTATGTAATTTTTGACAAAGGATAAATAAGTCATTTCATTTAAAATATTAGATTTTTCTAATAAACGTTAGCTTTAAAAAGGATAATATAATTGGACCTATATATTAGAAAAATCTAGAAAAAGGTTCCATAATTAACCCAAATTCAAAGTGTAACCTTCCACATACTTTTCAAGTCATTTTTCTAGTTATCTTCCCTTGTGAAGTTCAAGAATAACTCATTTTCCTTCATCTAAGTCAATGCACTTGTCCTGGTCTTCCCTCCCAATCAACCGAATAAGCTATGATACATTTTCTCTGGCCACAAAGTTTTTATATATTCTCACTTTTACACTATTTTTTTTCTTCTGTCCTCAGGCAAAGAACTGCTGATAAGAGTTCTTGGTGCCAGCCTAAGCATTTTTTATCTCAATTTAATGCAGGTGTGTAATCATAGTAATAAATTTGGCATTCGAAAATAATTTATTAGCTCTTGAAATTTATAATTTATGTATTATTTGAGATAGTTTAGAAAAAAAATCGATAAAATTTTATTTACATAACAAATTTCATCATTAAAATTTACAAATAATTTGAGAATATATCAATACAACATACCTAATTGTTAGTGTATTTATATTTGAAGATTGTCAATACAAATTATATTATCTAATAAACTTATATATATGTATTGAAAAAATAGAAAAATAAATTAGCATAATGTTATCTTATTTAAAAGAAATGAAGTTTGGAAATAAGTTGTTGCAGTAATGAAAAATTATTGGAAAAATGGTAGGTCTATCTCAAATAGCTAGAAAGACAACCGGAACGTAGGTCGAAACAAGAGTTTAACTTTTTATCTTAAGACGAATTTGCCATGCACTGATGCTAACAGACACTTAGCAATCGTCTCTCAAGATACAATGACCTTAGTTAAGATAGTAGCACTATAAATTTTAAGCTCAATTAACCAAAGAAAATGTCTAGAACTCTCTTTGAATATTTAGAAAGAATAGAAGGAATGCAGATTTTTTGGGATCTGTTTATAATTACCACAAAGTTATGGCCAGCAGACACAACTCTTGAAAAAATATGGTTACTGGAATGACACAACTGTCCAATTGGCTCTCACTGGACGGCTATATCCATTCAATGCTAACTAGACAAAAACCTCTGTTCAATAGGCGCTAATTGGTTATATTCACTGACCAGATATACACATGTCAATTTTTCCTTGCACATTCAACAAGCTGTATTTTCTATACCACATGTCACTATCTGATTAAGTCCACTTATCAAGCTCTAAAAGAAAAATAAATTAAAGATTTAATAAAAATTTTAATTTATTTTTTCTAAAATGATATGTACAACATTTAGGCCAACCCAAACCTAGCCAAGCAGGCCGGCCGGCCATATGCGTGTGGGCTTTTATTCAAACCGACAAGGATGTAAGTCTTCTCTCTTCCAAAAAGTATTGGTACTCCTTGGGGCCCAAACTCAAGTCTCCAACTTGAACTTAATAAAATTATTTTACTTTTGCCCATTTTCTAATGTGAGATATGTAACTTTTTACCTTCTCACTTTTCTTATCAATAATTAAATCTTTTGTGGCTTACTTTATACTTTAATTTCTCAACCGAAATTAGTTTTAAGAAATCAAATGTATTAACTCCCACAATGTGGATGAAATTTCAATCAAATAATTTTTATTTTAATTAAATAAAACCTACTTAAATTATTGGTCAAAGTGAGGTCAAAGCTAAACTTTTCAAGACCAATTTCCAACAATCTTCCATATGAACGAAATTAATGCTTGTGAGTATGCATATTCCATTAGACTAGGTAGCTTATGACTTTGAACCTTTGTTAGTATAATATTATCTGATTTACTTGGTCGATCAATAATGCGATTTCTTGAACTATTCAACCATTGGTGTAAACTAAGACAATAGTATATACACAATAACTTCCCTAATGCTTTTGGTTCTGAAGGTTGTGTCCATTTTAGCCCTGGACAATATATTAGATTTATAAATATTCAAAGATCGGCCCTACTTCACAATCATATAGGTGATCTCCCATCAAGAGTATCCTACCATACTCCACTTAAGCATATAACTTAACCTCATTACATGCAGTAGGTAGCACTTATTTATCATAGGAATGAGAAGGAGATAACTCCATACTCGTTTGAATCTTAACAACTTAATTGTCCCATTGAACTAAGATCTTGGAATCTCTAGTCAATAATGTTAGGTTACCACAATGAAGATTTTTTATTTTATAGGTTAGGCCTATTTCTCTCGGTAAGCAATAAACTTGATCTCTACCTGAGCCTTTAGTTAATGGTGCTAGATTCTCCTTCGATTTTACAAAATCGATTGAGATAATTCCATTACAAATCAACTGTCTTATGGTATTATGTTTTCGACATACATGTCGAGACTTACTATTGTATGTACTACTTTGTGCCTTTCCAATTATCGATTGGCTTAAGTCAATAAGGAATATCCTTTATGCTTTTTCTCCAACTTTATCTAAAGCCATAAACTCTAATTTCATTATGGATTGAGCTATACAAGTTTGTTTAGAGGATTTTCATGACACAACTTCTTTACCAATGGTAAAAACATAACTAGTGGACTTAGAGTCTTTTGTGTCAGATATCCAATTTGTGTCATTATATCCTTCTAGTACAACTAGATATCTCGTATAATATAATTCATAATTTAAGTTAAATCTTAAATATCTAAGAATCCTTATCAATGACTTACAAAGGTCATTGTCTAAATTACTTATAACTATACTTAATTTGTTGACTGAGTAAGCAATATCTGGAAGTGTGCATTTCAAGATGTACATCAAATAGCCAATTATCAGATAATATTCTAACTATGATATGGGCTCACCATAAGCCAAATTGCAAACTTAAATCCACTAGTGTTTCTACTAGAAAATGTCGTATAAGTTAAACTTTTTAAGTACTATCACAATATAATGAGATTGCAATAAAACAAGTCCATTAGATGTCTTAGTGATTGTAATTCATAATATAATGTCTGCTACACCCATATCCTTCATGTCAAAATGTTTTGTTAATATTTTCTCACTAGTCATGATGATATCATGATCATTACCCATGATCAGCATGTCGTCCACATATAGATAAATAATGACATCAACATTTGGGGTGTCTTTTATATAAACATATTTGTTATACTTGTTAATTTTGAAATTATTTGATAACAGAGTTGAAATTTCTCGTACCATTGTTTTGGCGCTTGCTTAAGCCCATACAATAACTCTAAGTAGTTTACACATTTTTTCTCCTATCTAGAGGTAACAAAAACCTTGGGGTTGTTCCATGTAAATTTCTTCATCTAATTCACCATTCAGAAATGATATTTTCACATCCATTTGATATATCTCAAGGTTATGCAATGCAGCAATAGAAATGAGTATTCTAATGGATGTGATCCTTGTCATTGATGAATATGTATCAAAGATGTCAAAATCTTAATTTTGTTTGAACCCTTTGGCTATCAGCCTAGCCTTGCACTTGTTAATTGTTACATCAGCCTTATATTTTCTTTAAAGATCTTTTTACATCCTAAAGGCTTGTTAGCTGGTGGAAGATCTACCAACTTCTAAGTATGATTTTTCATAATAGATTATATTTCAAAATTAATATCATCTTTCTAGAGTGATGCTTCTGGACTTGACAATGCTTTACTAATTGTCCTTGGTTTATTTTCTAACATATAAGTTATAAAATCCAGACCATACATTTTAGTTGTTTTGCCCTCTTATTATGTTTTAGTTCTTCATCACTTTAATGATTATCATTCACACATTCATAAGTTCTTTTATAAGAACTTACTTCTTTCCTTTCTTCGCAAGAAAATATATTTTCAAAAAGATGCAGCATTCCTTAATTTAATGTTTGTACCCTTATGTATATCTGGAATTACAGATTTTTGCACAAGAAATTGATATGCCTATTGTTATTAGCATATCCAATGAATATATATAAATTGTCTTAGCCCTATTTTGATTTGTTTTGGTTTAGGTACTTCTACCTTAACTAAACACTCCTATACTTTAAAATACTTGTAAGAAGGTTTATGATATTTTCATAACTCATAAGGACTTTTATCCTTATTTTTGTATGGTATCTTGTTAAGAATATGGTTAGTTGAGAGAATTGTTTCCCCTACAAATTCTGGGATAAGTCATATATCAATATAACATTGGTCGTCTCTTTAAGAGTTTGGTTTTACATTTAATAACGCCATTTACTTGAGGTTAGTAAGGAGTTGTGGTTTGATGAATGATGCCAGATTCTGAGCATTTTTTTTAAGTAGAGCTCTATACTCTCCACCTCTATCACAATGAATAATTTTAATTAGTTTTATTCTCAACCTTATTTTTATAGCTTTTGAAAGCTTCCAAGGCCTCATATTTATTTTTCAATAGATACATATTATAGCATCTCGTGCAATCATAATAAAGTACTATTTCCCACTTTGGGTTACACAAACTTTAAATTACATATCAATGTGAATTAATTGTAGAGGTGTTATGTTCATTTCCACTAAATGAAATGAAGCGTTGGCTATTTTAGCCTGAACACATCTCACACTTATTATGAGGATCAACTTTAAATGAAGGCATTAAATTAAAATTTGCCATTCTATGCAAAGTATTAAAATTAACTTGTCCTAATCTAACATGCCATAAATTAGAATACTGAACCAAGTAAGTAGAAGGAGTAGTTTTATTATTTTCAACATTTCAGAGTAATATCATTACATTAATCTTAAATAGCCCACTAGCTAAGTAACCCTAACTTATAAACTATCTATTTTTAGTTAATACAAACTTATCGAACTCAAACACTAGTCTAAACCCATTTTTGATCAACAATGAGCTGGACACTAGATTCTTTCGGATGCTCTAATATGTAAGACACATCAACTAGGGTTAGGTCCTTACTCGAGGTCATCTTTAGCACAACCTTTCCCAATTCGACAACATTAGAAGTAGACAAATTCCCCAGGTACAACTTTCCTCCATTAATTAAAATATAAGAAGATAACATCTCATTATTTGAGTAAATGTGGCCAGTTACGCCTATGTCAACTTATCATTCTCTCAAGTTATCCACCAAGTTAGCTTACTGAGAGCTTGAGGTCCCATATATCAACTAGTACTGATTTGACCTCTGTCACATACACCTAATTTTGATTGCCTTTACTTGGAAAATGACAATCATTTGCCTTGTGGTTTGCCTTGCCATAGTTGTAGCAGTTTCCTTGAACTTATTAACCTCTCAGTTTCTTATCATTGTCGTGGTGCTTTTTTTTCTTGCTATCGTTTGGTTCTATCAAATTTGCTTTAGTTCTATGGATAGCTTTCTAGATTTTATTTCAAACTTGCAATTTTCTTCTTCAATCTATAATTTGGCAATTAAAAATCCTTAAGTCCTATCTCCTTCTTTTTATGATTCAAGTAGTTTTCGAAGTCCTTCCACAAAGGTAGTAGCTTTTCAGTTATTGTAGTTACTTCAAAGGACTCACTGAGCTACATATCTTCATCATATATGTCATGCAAGATTATTTGCAGCTCTTTGACTTGATCTATAACCAAATTGGAATCCACTATCTTGAAGTTCAAGAATTTGCCGACTATGAATTTTGTACTTCTTCTCAAGATATTCCTACAATTCCTTTGTTGTATTTACTAAAGTATACACATTGTACAATGTATTGTCCAACCTATTTAGGATATAGTTTTTGTATAGAAAGTCACTAAACTCCATGCATCGAATGCTACCCTCTTTTGAGGATTTTTTTCCTCTATCACATGGTGGCATCATCCCGCAAGAACCCTGCAATCAGGATAGTGAGGTAGAATAGTATCTTCTATTGCTATCTTTTGAAATTTATACTAGTAAATGTTTTTCAGTATTTTTCCATAAGCTGAAGGAACGACTACTTCAAAGACGCCATTGGAATTACACAATAAATTCATCTTAAATTTGTTAGAAAAATGGTAGGTATATCTTAAATCGCTAGAAAGACAATTGGAATGTAGGTCGAGGCAAAAGTTTAACTCTTTATCTTTAAGACTAATCTACCCTGCAATGGTGCTACTGGACAGTTGACAATCGTCTCCTAAGATATAACTACCTTACTTAGATAGTAGCACTACAAATCTCAAGCTCAATAAACCAAAGAAATTATTTAGAACTCTCTTTAAATATTTAGAAAGAATAGAAGGAATACAAATTGAATGAATGAAAAACTCGAATATGTCGATCTATTTACAATTGCCAAAAAATTATGGGAAGTAGATACAACTCTTGAAAAATAGCAGTGATTGGACAGAAACAACTGTCTAGTTGGAACTTATTGGACGGCCACATCCGTTTAGCACAAACTGAACAAACACCTCTGTCCAATAGGCATTGAACGGACAGATGTGCTCGCAAATTGGACAAACGCATGTCTGTTCATCTTGCACATTCATCAAGCTGTCATTCTACGTTACGTGTCAGTCAAGCTCCGATTGGAAGAAAAATAAATTAAATATTTAATAAAATTCATAATTTATTTTATCTAAAAAGATATATATAGTATTTTGGCCAACCCAACCCAAACCCAAGCCCAGTCGGGCCGCGCGTGTCGACTTTTATCCAAACCTTAAGGATGTAGGTTTTTCCCCTTCCAAAGAATATTGGTACCTTTGGGGCCCAAACTCAAGTCTCTCCACTTGAACTTAATAAAGTGGTCTTACTTTTGCAAATTTTTCATAGATGACTTTTCACTTTTCCACTTTCATTATTATACAATTAAACCTTTTGCTCACTTTATACTTTAACTTCTTATTCATCCTAAATTGGTTTTGAGAAATTAAATATACTAAACGCATCTACCCATGGCATAGACGATGTTTAATCAAATAATTTTCATTTAAATTAAACACTTAATTGTTGCTCAAAATTACATTAAAATTCAATGTTTAAAGGCCATGTAACAAAAACTTAGGAGATTTTATCACATTATTATTTATAAAAGATATATACGGTGAATTCCAATGTATTATATTTTATTGGAGATAAAAACTTTGAAAACTTTGTTAGTATGGGTGTAATGGTGCATTCTTTTCATCGTAGCCAGTGATAATTTAATATATTTTTGGTGGGAAAGACACAATTAATTACAGTAAAAAATGGGACTACAAAAAATAAATCTGAATATTTGGCCTTTAAAAAAATAGGAAGTGTTTCAATATTTAAATCTAATCATAGGAGTGTGGATGTAATTTACTCTTCAAATTAACATAATACTTCTTAGTTTGCACTTCTGGTGGTAAAATTTACAAAGATTGGCTACATTTTTTTTTATTTTTTTTTTGGTTATGATGATATGATCTGCCTTTCCATGGATAATGATTGCGTATTTTCATGACTAGAATCATTTGAGCTAACATATATACATACACACACACACACACACACATATATATATATATATATAAATAATATGGCTTTCTTCTGTCATCTAAATCAAAAACAGGTGATATCAAACAATTCAAAATTCTGCAACTCTTCTCATTTATTTTCATAACTAATCTTCTCCTCTACTTTAATAATTAAAAAAACTCTCCCACTAAGTTTACCTTATTCACCAAACTTTTTCTACCATTAAAGTTCTTGATTGTAAATGATAACATCATCCAAAATAATTTAGTGAACTTCTTATTTTGCTTTTAACCCAGCTATTCTTATATCATACTGACCAAAATGCTCTTGGTAAGATCTACAACTTAGAAGGATGCGAATATAGTAATTTTTATATATAAAGGGGAAAAATATAATGATATACTATTCCAAAAATACAAGGCTCGTTTGTTTGTGTTTCTATTGAGAATTTTCATTTTCATTATTTCCATTTAGAATTTATAGTTGTAATGGTTTTTCATGTGAGAACTAAAAACATGTTTGGATGAATGTGTAAATATGAAAATATATAGTTTTGGAAATGAGAATGTATTTGATTGAGTAGAATTTGGAGAATTTTACCATGATTTTTAGAATTTGTGTATATTACAATCTATATTTGAGTAAGTGGTAGGGCCTATCTATTTTTTTTATGCATTCTTGTTTTAGTTTAGAACTAGTGGGACCCATTTTTTGTGAAATCAGATGGAATTGAGGGAATTTTTTGAATAACATGATAGCTAGATGGGCCCATGATTTAAGGTTAATCAAATCAATCAATTGACATAAGAATTTGGGTATATGCATTAAATTTGTTTACTAATTCTTGAATAGGAAAAGTGAAGGCCAGAAGACAGCAACACAGTTGTGCATCTTCTTTTAGTTCAAACCGCCTTCATCCATTACCATCTCTTGGGCATTTTCATTTAAAGTTCCATATGTTGTCTCTTACTTTTCGAGAGTAAGGACAAGTAATGCTTGGTGGCTCTATTTTTTTGGTCTTTTTAGTTTTTCGAACATTTGTGTTGAATGGGGACAGAGGTGTTGGAGATTATACATATCCATGATGTACTTGTAAGGTCCAATAGGTTTCTAGTAATGGGTTCAAAGGTTTTCAGATCTGATTTAACTATTTTTATCTTCGATTGTGTTTGAAGATGGTTAATGCTATTGGTAGCTTGGTTTTTCTAAATAGTTATGAACTTTTGGGTTAATTTTGTAAATTAATTATTATATGTTAGTTGTTGAAATTGGATTTTAAGCAACTTTCACAATATATGATATTGATATTGTAGTGGTATTAGTCTATGTTAAATGTTTATATGTAGTATACTTGGTTGCTGATTATATTTGGGATCAATGAAAAATTTCTTACCATTAATTTCAACAATATTTGAAGATTTAACATTAACAAAACGCGCACTAGATATGGATTAAAATTTTACAGTATCTTGCAAGTGTTTATAATGGACATTTTTAATATTACATGTTCTAGTTGCCCCATTTATTTCGTGTGCATGTGTTATGGTATTATGTCATTTTTTACGTTGTATTTTTGGAACTTATGTACAACATAGTGTATTATTTGTGAAGCGTAAAAGGGTTATGTATGATTTTATTGGTTGTGAGAATTATATATGTTTGACTCTTTGTTATAAGTAGATATGGTTCGCACAAGGAATATAGCCCTAGACTACATGTTTAGGGACCTTTGGTGGACCCATGACGAGGAGGCTACTCTCGTAACTATGGTCACAATTGCTACAAAGGATTTTGACTTATCTAAAGTATATGTCCTTTAGGATTTTTGTGGTAGTGTTCCTCAGTCTTTGTTGAGAGATCTATATAGATATATTTCATATGCAAAAATAGTAAACAAAATCCAAAGTTTGAGATGTAGGTTTTATGACTTTGTGCAATATATTGAGTTGCCAAGAATTGAATATGATGCTCTGAGGAATATTATTGTGGTTGACGGGCTATACTGGGATCATGTTGGTTAGATATGTAACTTGTACAATACATGGCCACTTTAGATTTTTTATTTATAATGTTTGATGCATTTGTGGAGTTGTTAGGGTTATACTATACATTGGCATTCACTTAATTTTGTTTGCATTCGTACTTTAGATGAGCCATTATTTGCATCTTTAGATTACAACTTTTGTGAAGTCAAAATAACTGAAATTGATGTAGTTTTTTAGCTTGGTATGGTAGAGGATGCTCCTATTGTGGTTAGTGATGATTCAAATGATGAGGTAGCTTTTGCCGAGTCGATTCAGATGCCCCTACAATACTACTCTCAATAGTACTATCCCTTCCAGCCCCATCCCATTCAAATGGTTGCATGGAGAGCACAAATTTGCATAGGTATCGTAGACGTGGTCACAAAAAATACCTACATTGCCTTGATGTGTTATTGTACTTTTTATATCCCTATTATAGCTCTTTGTGTTGTTTGCAGGGGCATGTTTTTTACTAGTATGGTTGTATCCTTATGGGGATTTATTACTGTAATAGTTGGTGATGGTAGGTTTAATGGTGTCACGGATGTTATCTTTTGCACGACATACATTATTATATATTTGGGACAAGCTTTTACTTTGATACATGATATTTGTGGTACTTGTGATTTGTGCTTACATAATGTAAGTATTTGGAGCTATTGTTGGTTGTGTTCAATGGGATTCATTTTCTTTTTTTTATGACAAGATATAGTACAGAAGCAAATATATAATGAGTCAATTGCATTCATAAAATCCTATTTCATCATTGTTAAACCATATGTCTGAAGCCGTTAATTTTTCCTATATTGTTTTCCCTTTATTTAATAATAGAGGTTATTTTATCCTTATGTATGAAGTTAATATATGGACTTACCAAATTATTAGGCTACCAGTTTGTAGAAGCAAAAAATAACATGATGTAATAGGAAATTCAAATTTTCAATAAACATAAATCTATTATTGCTTAACATAAATTTAGGTGATGAAATAAGATAAGTCTTTCTTTCAAGGTTCACAATGTTTAATGGATTTTGTAAAATGTATTGGTATAATGCTTGGTGTATAAGGTTGATAATGGTTGTAGCTTTTTACTTAGCTGGTAACATGTATGACATTAGAGTACACTATAATAGTGAAGCACATACAAATGAACCTTCTGCAAAAACATATTTTACATATCCTTAAAAAAACACGTGCGCACCATCTAATAAACTACATAAAAAATTGGTCATTCCACATAGACATTCTATGACAAGGAGATAAACAAAAATTTAGCTAATCTGCATAGTCAGTGAAGCACGATTATACAAAAATGCCACTAATTCATCTTGATAATAATACAAACTATGCTTAGTACACCATAAACAAATAATTATTGGCAAGCATAAGTCTTCATCTCCCTAGATTACAAAGCAGTACCATGACGAGTCTTCAACATTCAACAAAAACAAAATCATCAACTTTACCGAAATAATGATTGTCGCCAAAGTATAAGTAGCATATAAGGTTGAAGAATTCCAATGCCAGTAACAGTACGCATTATAGTAACATGACTATAAGGAGTCCCACGTAGGCCATGATTCATGCAATGCAACAGTAGATTGCTCACTCCCCAATGTTTGTGGGTACCCATGTAAAGTAAGCCAGTTGATAAAGATTATATCTTGGATGTGGAAAATTAGTACACCGTGGGATTCAATATCGGCTGAGGTGTCAGGCTCTTCACTGTGCTCTGATTCATCACATGGCGCAAGCTCCACTTGTCAACCTAAGGGCAGCCAATGACTCCCATACCATAGGTGCATCACCCAATGGTGGTGGTCTTTGTTGTTGGCTGCCTGAAGTCTTAGTGGAGGTGCCCGAAATAATGATAGGGCACTTTGGCTAGATTTCTGTGACTAAGGTAGTATTACTTCTAGTGGTTGCACTTTGACAACTTTATCAGTAGCAAAGAGGACTTTTACATCTTCCCATTGGTCTGGTGCCTCATGAAAGTAATTCTCTGCATTCAAGTAAATCTACAAACAACATGAGAACTATGATCATAAGGATTGATATATAAACATAATTAATCACCAGGCTAAACATTGAAAAGCTGAAAATATTGCTCCAACATAGATTTCTTATTAAATTAGTTTATCAACCTTGGAACTTCAACCTTAGAATGTCAATCGCTTCTTCACAAGATGCAAAGCCCACCAAATGTTGTGTTAGTAAACAGTATAATACATCTCTCACGCAACAAATAAAATGAACTTGTCATCTTCCTCTATGCCCCCACATATTAAGCCCAAGATTAGGGACGTTAGTATGTCCTCCATAACCGCTAACTTGACTAATAATCACTAAACCACTTAAAAAGATAATATAAAACAACATTACAACAAAATTATGAGTTGAATGTTTGAAACTCAAAAACCGATAGACAAGTAAATGGACCAATTAATTCATCATAAATAATACTTAATTGAAATTTAATATAACTATGTTTGTATTTCATAAGCAATATTAGGCTAAAATGAACTACAAAAGAAAGCAACAAAAACTAGCAAATAGATAATTAACATAACAACAACACCAACGTAATAGCCACATTAACTAAAAATTTGACAAAGAAGGGAAATAGAATGACCGCCCCAAGTTTTCATAGAAACAAGAATTTTAACAAGCAAGCATGTAGATATAACAAAATGCCACAGCAAACAACAATGCAATACATCATCATTGTAGTCGTATGCTTTATCGCAACCCTATATAAGAGATGTGAGTCCTAGGCAATCGAGCCATGTACTATGGTAGTGGAATAATTAGGTTGAGAGTAAAATGACTACTAACAGTGGCTGTATGTGCGCAGTGTGTTGAAGTGGCAGATGAACTTGCCCTATAGTGCACACTACCATGACCATTTTTTTTCTATGCAATCATCCCCACACAAAAGCATTTAGGGTGATCCCCTCCTAAAGGGCAAGTATAGAAACATCTGTCATATTGGCCTCAGTTCGGCCTATTTGTATGACCTTACGATCCCTACCATATCTACACATAGGTGCATTGTATGTTTCATTTTGAGAGGAAACTATGAATACTAGGGTTGAAATAGCATTCAGAAGTAAGGGGTAGTCTATATAAACAACAATAATTTTAGGGAATCTATTGGATTCGTAACCTATACAATATATTTGAAAGCCAAAATGATCATAATGGAGCATGATAATTACAAAATATTTAGTTAAGTCCTACAAAAGAGCCCACATAGTCCATTTTATTAACTTTCCAACCACAAAGAAACCCTTGCAATAACATTCATCTATTTGCCCATATTGTATCTACCAAAGCATCACAAAACACAGACTGGGCGTTAATGTCCTCTTGGAATGTTTGCAGATAATTTTCTTTATCATCGTATGTGTCTTGTCTGTCAAACTCCCCATTTTCAATAAGAATGAAGAATTGGTCATCAGCAAAATACTTGCCTATGAAATTATGGATGATGCAACATGTAATTACAATTTGAACTTATCGAATGAGCACATAACGTGGCATAAGGCACTTCAGTATTGGAAATTCCCCCTTCGGCACTCTAGATGTACGCTTAATAGCATTATGGAGCTTAGAATGGCGTTTATTAAAGAGTTCATATGGGCCACTTAGCTCACGGTAATTTTTGTACTAAGTATTTATATGGTACCTCTGTGATCGATAAAGTACCAAAAAATATGAGAAGTTGTAATACCCCAAGTCTACAAGAAAATATTTTCCTTCCATACAAACGGCGTAAAATTAGTTTTGTTTGTATTCAAGTTATGAAGAGATATTTGATATACAAATGCATATAAGTCAACCACATGTCACCTTGTGGGGCCATATGAAGTTTGCATTGGTTCTCAATGCATCCATGAGAACACTTGAGTCATTCATGCTTTCATCCCATCTCGCCAAAATATAATTAAAGATTACGCTAAAATCACAAACAACCATGACATTTTGGGACATCTTTTTCCTTCATAGAACGGTAGATGTTGTGCCTGCTAGCAAAGGGCAAGGCAAACACAATAGTTCCATCAGTTGTTCCAACACAATCTTACAAGGTGCGAAGATAATTTTAAATTTTACTGACGATGACTTTTGCTCCATTTAAATTCATGATTCAATATTTGCAAGCATATTAATCAAGGATGGATATAGATTACAGGATATAGTACCTCAAAATAAGGGTAAAGTTTGTAGGTCATTTTAAGATTTTGGATAAATTACTTCAAAGTCTGAAGGGCGACTAAGCTTTGGAGCCAACTTGCATATGCTCTGGCGACACGCTTGATAAAATGATCCCAACAATGTTGCAATCTCTCGCATAGTGAGTTAACAGGTAACAAAACAAACAACAAGAAGAAAGATTACCACAAATTCCCTAATGCCAACTATCGTTGAACAATTTATCCTCATCCAGTCACAGTTTGATATTAGTTGACACAACGTATTGAAAAAATATTTGTGCATTCAGAGATTCAAAAATGCAATCTAGATGACCACATAGAAGTTCTATGAGCCAATCCTAGCCCTGCAACTGAAATGTGTGCATTGGTCATCTTTGGTAGAAATAATTTCGACAAAACAACGCGAAGAAGAAAGTCATCTCCCCAAGGGAGTCACTACTACAACTAAAGTCTAATGAGTCATCCTTATCGTCATTTAAGGTGGATAAAGTACCATCTACATATGAATTTGGAAGGTCTTTCTCCCCATTAGAGGAATTTAGTTGCTCATCCTCAATATTTATGTTATGACTCCTGACATTATCTATTTCAAGTACAGTCAGTGCACCTGAACTGCTGAAAACCAAAAAGGCTCAACAACAAAGGCTTAGTAATAATGCATAATACTTACTTCCAATATAATGAAAGATTGTATGTTATAAATATATAAATATATTCAGATACGTATACAGTAATATATACATATATATATGTATATATACAATATAAGTTTATTAGTTATTCACTTTTGTATGTATACACAAAAATCAATATAAATATGTATATATGCATATACAAAATATAATATAACTATCTATATATGTATGTTTATGTACATGTATTATTTTGATTATTAAATACATTTTTTATAATATTTAGAGTAATTATACATATATGAACTTGTTAATGTTTATAATTTATTACATTTATATTATTAATTACAAATAATGTTTTATAATATTATAGAAGTACATTTATGTAATTATACATATATGAACATATAAATACTTATAAATTAATGCATTTATATGTATATCAACATAATTACAAATAGTATGTACATAAATATCATATATTTATGTATACAAATATATAAAATTTTGTCATATACATACATAAATATATAAATATATATGTTCACACATCTAAATGTAATTATAGATAGACAAACTATTTAAACATATATATACACACAAGTTTTCTATATATATTCAGATATATACCTATATAAATGTAATATACAAGTATTAACTGATAATTAGTATGTAAATTTGTGTACATGGTACACAAAAGAATATGGAGTATACTTGCAAATAAAAATGTAATGACTATTCTATAATGAATTACTAATATTTGTATATTTAAATTGTATGGTAATTCATTAATCAGTTCACATAAATAATATTTAAATACATCCATTATGCAAGTATTCTATCATTCACCAGATAATATACTAGCCCTAACATGCTCTGCCATTCGAATAGAAACTGTCTATTGCTTAACTTTTTGTCAATATTATATTTATTAGAATTAAGTGTGGCAATTATATATTATAAACTAAAAGTGTCAATATAACAATGATTATTAGTTCACTTAAGAAAATAATATTGATAACAACGAAATATTTGTACAAAGAATAAATTCATTCAATATTCTTAATGCAACAATAATAGAAATAGGAAGCATTTAGTTACAAGTGATTTGATCAAAGCACACCAAAATTGGCACATAGAAGTTCCTATTCCATAACCTGTCATGGATGGGTTGTACCAACGTGAAAAACAATCAGCATCCGAATTACCAAAGTGCATAATAGTATGTTTCAATACATTACAAACCCAAAGTTAAGAACAAAATTGTTGTTCAAACCATAAACAAATAGAAGACAAGTACGCGGCATCACATATTACATGGCTGCAAAGCACATCATAGAACAACTCCTCCATCAGTCCCAAATGACTCAACCCAATCCCTTTTTTCCTCATCACTTATTAGCAGAAACATTTCGCGCTGCATTTTGCTCAATAAAGAATCTTGAGCCTTGAAGAACCAGTGTCATGGCAGGCCTTCCATGTTCCTCAACAAGGCCATGTACTCCAAGATTGAGTGAGTTGAATATCTGCCAAGTTTCTATAGAAGCCCACGCGTCCAAGGCATGGTCAATCCATGATGACCTGTTGGACTTGAATTTTTTGCTTTTATCCCCCCTAGATAGTGAAAAAGGCCCTGGAATATCGGTTACATTGACAAGAAATTATGTGCCTAGATTCCCAACAGACACGTTGCCAGAAATGGGGATATGACCCTTATCTTAACCAAGACTGTTGCAGTTAAGTGCATCCAAATCGGAATCCCAAATGTCCATGGCCGAGGAACATGTAATAGAACTCATTTCCATGGAATTAGCAAGCATTTTCTGTGCAAAATTGGTAAAAGGGGAATCTTTTTTTGCGGAAACTAGCCTTATATGGGTTTTTCTACAATGCAACAAGAGAGTACATAAATTATTAGGGCTAAATGTGTTTAAGACAAGTAATAGCTATGAACTAAAGGACTTATTAAATGACAAAATCTTATAGGGAATTACTGTAATCCAGGCAGCTCTGGTGCAGTGACTGTGCAGGTCAACTAGTCCTATCCAAAGCCCTTTCTTTTATTTTATTTTCTTTTGTGATTAGGTCATGAAACTTACCCCCACAACACCATCAGAATGCATGTCTTCCCTTTCCCATGTCCCACTCTATAAGGTATCTCAGTTCACTCATACATTTCCTTCGCTATCCCCCTTAACCTAGTCACTAAAGGTTGAGGACAAAAGTTGCACGTTTTAGAACTGCTCATACATGAACTTCAACAAGCAGGCCCATTGTTGGTAGATCTAATAGGCATCGTCCTTCTGGCAATGTGGTTGGTTGCTAAGGTTACCACTCGGGGCTAGTGTTTTCTCTGTTTCTTTTCCTTTTCCTTGCTTAGTCATCTAAAGGTTTCAATTAATCCAATTACTTCAATAAACCAGTAAGTATTAAATATCTAATATACATAACTTCAACAGAATACAAAGAACACAATAAAATATAAACTAGGCTACAAAGGGGATCTTGATTGTACAAAGTGTGAACATGATAAGAAACACGTACCTACCCATATAATCCATAACACAACATCAGATTCCACAATGCAATAACCAAACCCAACAGTTGCTTTAATAGGCCCTCCATGTTGCATACTTTTGACAGTGCAATATGTCATCTTGCAATGGGAATTATGAAATGTCATATTTAAAATTAGGCAATATTTTGAACTTAGACTAATGCCAATTACACAAAATACACTTGTAATCAAAAACTACATAATTTATTTTTTAAAAGTGCACATTTATGGATGATCATGTACCAATACAACACTCTTTCCGTAATGCATATCATATTTACACATAAATGAAACATCTATCATTGCGAAAGGATACATGTATATGATGAAAATTTTCCAGAGTTTTCAAAGGGCCTTTTAACCTCTATTTCAAGTAAATGAACAAAGAGGAACATGTAAAATAGAAATTGAAGAGAAGCAATAATAGTAGATAATTACATTTACAACCACTCTACAATGTCTGTTCCATTTACATAGTCATACCACTTCACATTCATACTTGCTCAGAACAATACTCCATCTACCACTTTAGTTTACCAACATGAAGAGCATATCACAAATTTAAACAAAAACAACAACATTATCAACTAACTGTGAAAATTACAGCAGTAAACCCACACAAAGAAAACCATTTAACAAATGAAACATGAAGAGCATTACATATTTTGTTAATTATTTTACAGCATTGTACAAAGTAAGACAACTAACATGAAGAGCATTACATATTTTGTTAATTATTTTACAGAATTTTACAAAGTAAGACAACTAAGCCTGGAGTAGTAATCCCGCACAAAAAATTGAACTAAATATAAACCCCCAACAAAAATTGTTTTGCAATTTCCAGTCTAAATAAACACCAAACTAAATATTTGTAAGACAACAATGAATGCATTAATGTGAAAAATAAACTTCAAAAAAGAATATCAATAGCAGCACAAATCAACTTAAGAGAATGGGGAAAAAAATCCTTTCAACACCAAAAATTCACAAACATATTTTCGAGTAGGCAAAATATACATGCAATTTCAAATTCCTACAACAAACCAAAAATATTGAGAGGAGATAAGCAGAATAAATGAAAAATTGATGTGAAATCCATATCAACTACGAAAAATGTGGAATAAAATTCCTCCAACACACCTAAAAATCACCAACAACAATTTCAAATATCCAAATAAAACCAAAAACTTCATGTGAACCCCAGATGTACTATGAAGGGTGATAATATTTTGTAAAAAAAGGTTCTTTCCAATGTTTTAAAATTTAAAAAAAAAATCATGTCAACAAGAGACCCATGAAAATTTTTTACAAAAAATCATGAAAATCCCATATCAACAATGGAAATGGTGAAAAATCTAAACGAAAACCTTTTTAAAACATATATCATACAAGATCTATAAACATAGGCTATGATAGGACACAAGAAAAAGAGTATAAAACCATTACTAAAGGTAATGTTTTGAGAACAAGCATACACGAGGTAGATTAGGCCAAATTTACTCCAATTCATGGAGCCCAACAATGGATTTGTCAGCCTCCTTCTAAAATTCTAAAATTAGAGGCTGTAACAACCCTAAAGAGGGTAGCTACTGATTTACATCCACAAAAACCCACATACATTCTATTTATTTTTTAATTTCTTGGCGATGGAAAATCATTCTCACTACTGTGTTGATGTGTTAGGATTTTGCAGTGTGTTTTGTGCTGGGTTTAGGATATGCTGAAGAAGACCTGTTATGCATCTCTTGACCGAATAAAAGAGGAAGGAAGGAGGTTAGCCTCCATTAATTTGACTTGACCCAGATTTGATGGTGAATAGTGTACTGATAGACTTGTGAGTAGGTTTCAGATGAAGGATTGAAATTGGGTTGATAGGATAGCACTGTGAAAATACAAGATGTAGAAATGAGTATTTGTTAGCGAAATTGGGTAAATCAAACTTGATTCTCGATTTTGAAATGTAATTAGAATGTGAAAATAGTCTTTGCAAATTGGAATAAACAAGGCCATAAGTGCTTGATGGAGAAAATCAGTCATTTATGGCAAAAAATTCTCTGTTGGTGGCTTTTTTTGGCCCACCAAATATATACTACACTAACAATCTTTCTTGTATCTGTAAAAATAACTTGTTAAAATACTTTTTCTAGGATTTCAAAATTAAAATACAAAAAAGAGAGGAATTCTAAAACTAATTCGACTTAATTTTATATAAGAAATAATTAAAAAAATCTGTATTTTCATTTTCTTTTCTTATTTTTTTTTTACTTTTCTGTCTCAATTTTTTATAGGCATTACTTTAGTTCTAGGGCGTAGCAAAGAGAAAGATGAGGAGGGGGTGTTGGTGAGTAGGGAGAAAGACAGCACACGGTGAGCAACAAAGGAGAGAGAGAGAGATCGATAAGGAGTGAAAATGAGGGAGAGATAAGGTTGGAGAGATGGGCAAAAGAATGGAGAGATATAAGGGGGAAAGAAAGCAGAGAGGTGTAGAGCGGGAACACGGAAGAGGGTGAATGAAGAATGGTGGGAAAATGTGGAAGGGTGAAAAAGAGGAATGCGAAGATCAAAAGAAAAGGGGAAGGGGACAGAGAAGAGGATGGGTGGCGTTGAGGAGGAAAATGCAAAGAAGAGGCTGTGATAATGGTGAGGGAGAGAGAGAGAGGGAGAGAGAGAGAGGCCAGTGGTTGGGAGAGGAAGAGAACGATTTACGATATCATATGATGAGTCTCTTAAAGTAAAAATAATAAAAATTATGATTGAACTCCAAAATCCAAAACATTCTCCGTATATTTGAGGGAAAAAAAGGTATTATGATATACTACAAAAATACTACTTCAACAACAGAAATATTATAAATATACCAAAACTCTGTTATATAAACATTACCAAAACAGTGAGGGCAGAGTTGTTGTTTAATAAACTGGTAACTAACCATTTTTTGTTGAGAGCAAAATGGTTAATTTACGACTTCCATCTGCACTTTTTAACAAAGCAAATTTTGTTAAGAGATTTTTGTAATTATGAACGAAATTTTTGTAATTAGGAAATTTTTTTGTCCAAATCCCCATTTGATCATACTCAATCAATAATATACATTTTATCTCTAATATGAGTAATTTGTCTTTTTTTTTTTTTTGAATAAATTAGTCTATACTCATGACTAAGTGATATCCTTTCAAGTTAAAAAACAAAAAATAGTCTACAAAAAAATGGTAATTATAGTGTAAGTAGTCCATATGTTACATTTCAAGAGTCGTTTCAACACGATATTTAAAATAGCCCTCTTCAATAAACTGAAAAAAAAAATCTTTTCAATTATCAAAAGTCTATTTATTTACCCCTATTTAGCATTTTTATTTTTTGGAGCTATTTTGCACTTATTTCTTTCTTCGTGTGAGACCATTGTCTTGAAGCATTCCAATTATTTTAACAACAAAGTATTTTGAAACACTTGTTATACTTTTTTGTGAGAATATTATCTTTTTGTTTATGTTGATTCTACTTATGAGTCTGCATGTGGTTTTACTATTTTGTCAATGGCCAATTATGTCTTCGAGAGTCAAATCCTTATGAGTTGCTAATTGCTAATCGTTAGGTATGCTGAGAAAGTTTATATAAAAAACTTTCATGCTTAAGTCATAACCTGAGCAGAGAATATAGACATATAGCAGAAAGTTGTAAATTCCACATGAGCTGACATACCTTAAAATGAATAGAGAAATGGTACTTATAAGTATTTTAAAGAAATTTATATTTTGGTGTAGTATGGTGCATATACCATCAATCCTTTTAGGCCTGTTGGGGCCACCGTTATTGGGCCTCTTGAGTACCTGTGCTATAATTTGGCCCATCATATAGACCCCCACTCTCAGGTAAGTTTCAACATAAGGAAGTTAGAGGAGTTAGTAAGTCATTAGAGGATTTGTGGTCATAATTGTGATTCTGATTCCTATAAAAGCTTTCTTAAGGAGGCCTGCAAGCATAATTGAAGCGGAGAGTTCATCTTTTGCTAGCCATGGTGTCCCATATATGCTAATCTCCCAAAATTATGTCAAATATTCTTTCTTATTAGAATTTTTTTCTCTTCCACTATATGGGTATTTTATGCTTTTATCTTCGCATTTGAGACTTTAAGTCAAGTATATAAGGGAAGCACATGGTGGTTGGGAAATGTGTAGAAGATGGAGAAAATAGAGACGGTAGTGTGGCGCCTAAGTGTATAATGATTAGGCGAGGTGTAGGAGATGGCAAAAGTAGAGGTAGAGGTATGGCTCAAGCTCGACCTACCTGGAAAGAGTGTGAGGGGAACCATCAATAGCTCTCATTTTCCAGGTTAAGACCTGATTTCAACCTACCTTCCTACTCAGGTCAAGACCTTGTCTAGACACATATGTCCAGGTTGACTTAGCTATTTATCCAAGTCAAGAACTTGTCTTAACTTGTACAAAGTCCCAAAGTTGAGATGAGGTCTTGACCTGGGTGGTGTTTTCATGAGCAAGTTGAGCCCATGGCTTGGCTTTCTTGTCTGGTCTAAGCGACAGTAGAGGTGTTTCCTTAAGGAAGGACAACACTGTGGTGTCGAGTTGTGTCGGGGAGTCGGTGTGTCTTGTTTCTAGTCTTGACCGAGCATTTAGCCTGTGTGAATCTCCTTTAGGCATTTCTTTGGTTCAAGAGAGGTTGCCTTATCACTACAAAGTAGGTGATGGCCTTATTTCAATAGTATTTCTAGAGAGGTATTCGTCGAAGGTGATTGAGGCTACTGTTAGACTCCCCAAATATGCCAATAAGTCGTTTAGGCTAGAAAAATTGGGTGAGTAGGTCAAATGAGATTTGCCTCAACTTACTAAGTGTTAGGTTGAGGAAGCTTTGCCTCGACCTCATTGGGGGCTTGGTTGAGAAAACTTTGCCTCGACATCTCTAAGTATGGGGTTGAGACATCTTCGCCCATGAAGTTTGCCCAAGCATGATAATGAATTGAGTTGTAAGAGTGAGGTGATTCATAATTTAATCTCAATTTGACTAAGTATTTGGTTGGGGAGAATTTGTTTCTCCTCGATGTAAAATATTAGATTGAATGAGTTTCACCTCTACTACATTAAGTGTTAAGGTAAGGAAAGACCACATGATGAGTGACGTTCAACCACATAGGGTATTATGCTTTTGAATTCTTTCATGCTCGGTGTAGAAGAGGAAAGAGTCATAGTAAAGCATCCAAAATTACTACTGAGGCAGGGGCAACTACCGAAGATAAAGCCCCCCCGAGGGTAAGTTGCTAAGAAGGTTTGATGCCTATTTGTTATGACCTAGTCTTTTAGCTAAGACTTAGAAAAATTTTGGTCTTCCATTTCAAACTCGTATTTCTTTGATTTTAATTGATAGACATAGGACATTAAGTTTACTATTGAGAACATTTGTTTTGTTCTATGTCACGTTGCCGATGTGTCGCTACAATTAGTTATTTTGTGTCGGGGCATTTCTTCGCTCATATCTATGTCATGTGCTACAGCTTTAAGATTGCAAACTCAAGTGCAGGTTATGTTAAGTAATAAATTTTTTGAAAGTGTGAGGTAGATCTACATGGAAGTTGTTTGAAGCTTTTGAGTTTGTATTTTTTAAAATATGGGATAAATGTGGTTTATATTATAAAAAAAATATGTTATAACTAAGAAATTAATTTAAGAAAAGTATTAAAAATTAGGGATCCGCTCTTAAATTTTGGATAGAGAAATGACTATTTATTATTTTTACCTCTTTTAATTGTCACTATTGGAATCCATATATAATAAAGGTTACAATGGAAAGATAATATCAAATAGCCCATGCATTAAAATAATCATGATATTGTCTTAATATTTGTAAATTATTTTTTAATACCAATACTTATTTATGGGATCAAATATTTATGCACACCTTTATTTACAACAAATCAAAGTTTTACATTGGCAGTCGGTATAGTAGAACCGTACAATAAGTTAAATGAACTCAAGTATTTGTTATGTGATTGGAGATACAGAAATCAAGAATCACTACTAAACAAGAAGGGTTTTAATATCAACGCTTATTTATGGGATTAAGTATTTATACATAATCGTATTTATAATAAATCAAGGTTTCACATTGCTAATCGGTGTAGTTGAACTGTACAATAAGGTAAATGAATCCAAATATTTGTTGTTGTTAGAGTAGGATGCCCAACGCCCCAATTAGATTGGGTGTATTATACTCTTTTGCTTTTGTAAAGACAATCTTATTGGGAATCATATTAATAAAAAGGCATTTTCTTTATCTTATGTCTTGCATTTTTTATTTCTGCACATTAGATAAAGTCCTTAGACCAAATTTAGCTACGGGGCATGGTCACGCATATGATGGCGATCATGGAACATGCCTCTAAGGCTTTGGTCTTAAATAAATTCCGAGTCGAGAGTTTTTTGAGATGGGACATCAAATAGCTCAGTAAGACTCGTACATATAATGCATGCTCGTGAGACGAGGATGTCACATTCCATTGGCATTAGCGTAGAGACATAAGTGTATATATGTGGGTGCTTGTTAGGGAACAAGTACACCGAATATGGCCCACAAGAAATTCTTAGTTGGAGGCTTTGCCCGTCGAAATAAGAATTTCTGTGTTGCGATAGTACACGACTAGTCCTCAGATTTGAGGCACGATGGTAGCCTTGTGTGCATCCTGCAGCACTTTGATATATCTTCTGATTGCTTGACAATCACAAAGGGGGTATGTTGGGTGTTGCACTAGTGTGCATGGAGGTTTGTCAGTGGCCAACATAGAATTCGACACTTGTCTTTTTAAACAAGAGAATCTCCTATGTTTTTATAGTTCGTGATTCAAAGACCTTGGCCAAGGCAGAATGAATTGTGATTCATCAAGAATCATTGGAACTTGAAATGGGATCACAACAATTGAATCATTTAGGGTTTCGACTTATAATCCATGCCTTAGATTCAATCAGGAGATTAGCTGTCGAAAGGACCGTACGTGTATGGTACTCGCAACTGAAATAGGTTTACTCGCTATTTCACCTAAGACTAGTATTTGCCATGATTACTTGCTAGGTGTTTTCATGGATAGTGAGGTTCTTGGAATTAAGGAGTTGATTCCAAGCGGATTAATTAATTGGATTAATTAATTAGAACAATTGTTATTCATAAGTTGCAAATGTTGCAAACCCACTACTAGCTTAGTAGTGAACCTAAGAGGGTCACACATCTTTATGGAAAGTAATATTTTTAATTTTAGATTTTATCCAATGGTTGGAAATTAATTAATTAATACTGATCAATTAATTAATTAAGTATTCTATTTAATTTAATAGTTAAATTAAATTATTCAATTAAGTAATTGAATTATTTAATTGGACCTAATTTGATTAGGAAGCCCAATTGGAGTAAATTAAATTAATCAATTGGATTGATTAAATTGGGATTGAATCAATTGAATTGATTTGGGGATTTTTGAGTCCAAACCCAAAATAAATGTGGATCACTTAAGAAGCCCACTAAAGTATGAAGAGAATAAATTAAATAAATATGATTTATTTAATTAACATATTTATAGATAAATAAATATAGTGACCAATTTTATAGGATAAAATAGGCCACTAAGATTTAATTTATGTATAAATATAATTATAGTATATATATATGATATATATCTATCTTGATATTATTTGAAGAGTTCAAATTAATATCAACAATGTATGTAGATAATTTTGATGATTAATGTAGTCTCAAATTAGTCCACATACAATAGAAGAGTGAAAAGAGAAGAGTTCTTGGAAGATTTGGAATCCTTCCAAGATAAGGTTTTGAAGTAGTTCAAAATAGAAAAACTTTCCAAGAGTTGGAAAAGGATTAAAATTTTCAGCCCTATATATATGAGGGATGAAAATTACATAATTCAATTCAAAAATTTGAGCAAAAATATTTTGTTTAAAGTCTTCTATTTTTACTCTTCAAGAAAAGAAAAGAAAGAAAAGAAAATCAGTTTCTTGTTATTTTCTTCATATTATTGTTTCAAAAACTTAAAGAATCAATCTTTATTGTTCTTGAAAATATACTCCGGTTCTAGATTAGTAAACAATTAAAAGGATACTAGTGAATCCTTTTGATTGGTGTTGCTTTCCGTATCGTGGACCTGATAGAGGGGAGACACTTGGATCCCTGTGAGTTATGATAGTCCAGGATAAGCAATTGATTGCTTCATTCCCTACAACAACCGGAGTGCACGAAAGGTATAATCCGATTTTATATTTATTTATATATTCACTTGAATAAGCGCGATCGTTAAAATCGCTTTCGAATCAAAGGGGTTAAATTTATGTTTGATAAAAATTTTAATTTTCCGCTGCGTATACCCCTGCGATTATAGCGAACCCAACAGTGGTATCAGAGCCACGGTTTCACTTATTTAGTGAATTTCGGATTTATGAATACATGTTTTTAAATTGTTTAAATTCATGTTAATTATGTAAAATTTGATTTTGCATATTTTAGAAATTTTTAATTGGAATAATTTTAATTGCTATTTAAATTGTTTAAATATGAAAAAACAAAAATCACCGGCGTCGGGTGTCAGACCCGACGGCTGCGTGGGCAGGCACCCGACAGCGGGTGTCGGCGCGCCCACAGGCGCCCGACGGCTGGGCGCCGTCACCCGACGCCCGTCGTGGGCGCTGGGTGCCGGCACCCAACAGCGGCGCTGGGCGCCCGACTGTGCGCGCGGGCACCGGCGCGCGCCACGACGAGTAGTAGTGATGTTGCTCGTCGTGTCGTTCCGGATCTATTTTTTTATTTTTTTATTTTCTGGAATATTAAAATTAAATGTTAATTTTAATTATTTCTGAAAAATTGTTTTTCAAAGAAAAATTGTTTTTCAAGCAATTAAAAATTATACCAAGTTAAAAGAAAAATTGCGTTTAACAATTTGGTAAATTTACATATTTTGATAATTACATATGACGTTAATTATGAGCATGTATGGAATGATCATGAGCCATTGGCCAATGTGATTGGTTTTATTTAATATTTTTGGGTTTTAAAATGGGGCCTGCGAGCCTCTTATTTCTTTTATGTAAGTTATTTTATTTTCTGTAAAAAGAGTAGAATAGCTAGTAAGTTTTTCTTTTTCTTTGGAAGACGAAGGAGAATAAAAAAGAAGGCCCATGATTGTATGGGATACAATTATGTAATAGAATAGGTTCTATTCCATTTTATTACCTTTAGACTGACCTTAGGTCCATTTTTGGCTCAAATGGACCGCATAGGACTGGTTCATGATCATCCATTTATTTAAGTAATTATTAGATGCATGTTTAGGATTTTATTTAATGTTTTATGCTTGTGGAATGATATTATGATGTCATGCATTAAATAACCAACATAATTTAAATTATGATGAGGTATTGGATAAAATTAAACCCCACTTAATTTATTAAAATTAAGTAAAAGAATTTTTTAAAAATTCGATTCAAACAAAAATGGACAAGTTAGGTAGGACCTATCGTTCCATGCCTACCATCAAAGATAGAGACATGACGACCGCTACCGCACTTGATCACTGACCATGAGTCGTGGGGTGGTCTTGTGTTGGAAAGCTGTGATCTCTACCAAGCATAGAGATGTCGGGATGGAAACGTCATTATGTTGACCATGAGTCGTGGGACATCTTGATGCTCTATCTACATGAAAGTTTGATGGGTATTGTTTGACACTTAGTACCATATGGGCTCATAAAATTGGGGTATATGAGAAGAGGTGAGGCAAAACAAACTTGAGGGTTGTATAGTGATACAATCGTCAAAGAGTTGACTACCGATAAAAATATTTCATGGGCTCATAAAATTGGGGTGTGAAAATTTTCCATTGGACCTCAAGCTCACTATGAAATTTGATTTCCCGAAGTTTCCATTAGGGGTGATGGAATTCGAAGAAAATAGTGGGAGACATTTAGTATTAAAGACCTTATATTAAATGAATAGTTTTTCCCATAGTTTACTCATTTTCTGCTTCTTGCATATTTTGTAGATTATTCTACTAAAATGGCAAAGAATCCACTTGCAACAATCCTTGAACAAAACAAATTAACTGGACCTAATTTTGTCGATTGGCTAAGAAACCTGAAGATAGTTCTTCAGTCAGAGAAGAAGGCATATATCCTCGACACTGCGCCTCATTTGGTACCACGGAGGATATTACTTCAGAGGATTATGCAGGTTATTTACGTCATGTTGATGACAATCTGCAGGCTCGATGCTACATGCTGGCATCGATGTCAAATGAGCTGCAGAGGCAGAATGAGGATCAAAATACTGCCTATGGGATCCTCATTCACCTACAAGAGTTGTATGGTGAAAGAACTCGGCAGACGAGATATCAGATCTCAAAAGAGCTTTTCAGATGTTGTATGACTAAGGGCTCTTCAGTCCATGATCATGGATTGAAGATGATAGCCCTTATTGAAAGGCTGGCGTCCCTTGGAGTCGTTATGGAGAACGAACTCTATACGGACCTTCTGCTGCAGTCTCTGCCTCCATCATTTGACACATTTGTTGTCAACTTTAACATGCATAACATGGAGACTAGTCTCGCTGAGCTTGTGAACATGTTAAAGACGGCTGAGTCCACCATGAAAAAGGACAAGCCGGTTCTGCTTGTTGGATCTTCTTCGGATCAAAGGCTAAAAAGCCCAAGAAAGGAAAGAAGAAGGAAAGGGTTCCTCTAAACCCAACAAGCTGAAAGCTAAGGGCGGTGTCAAAAAGGTTTCTTCTCAAGCCAATGACAAGTGCCATTACTGCGGCAAACAAGGAGTATCTTGCAAGCCTGAAGAGTTCAGGTATATTATTTGTTGAAGTTAACTTGTCGGTTAACAATACTTCTTGGGTATTAGATACCAGTTGTGGCTCACATATTTGCAATGATTTGCAGATGATGGCAAGAAGTAGGAAGCTGGATGGAGGAGAAACGGTCCTTAGGATGGGAAATGGAGCAAGAGTTGCTGCATTAGCTATAGGGACCGTTAATCTGGCTTTAGAGAATGGTTGTGTAATAGTTTTAAATAATTCTTTTTTGTTCCGGATATTATTAAGAACATTATCTCTATTCCAGTTTTGGATAGAGAAGGTTTTAGATTTACCATTGAGAATGGAAATTGTTCCATTTTCAAACGTTCTGATTTTATATATTCTGGTTCTTTGACGAATTGTTTATATACTATTACTCCCATAACCCCATTTTCACAATTCAACAACATAAAAGAAAATTAGATAATCATAGTTCAATGAGCCTGTGGCACGCAAGATTAGGACATATTTATGAGAAAAGAATTAACAAATTGGCACAATTGCTTGATCTAACAGAGAGAGCAAGAACTACCAACTTGTGAATCCTGCCTCAAAGGAAAGATGACCAAATCTCCATTTGTTGGACAAGTGGAGCGAGCCAAGCATCTATTGGATTTGATCCATACAGATGTATGTGGGCCACTAAATGTTAGTGCCCGTGGGAACTATAACTACTTCTTAACCTTTACCGATGACTTCTCTAGGTATGGTTATGTATCTACAAGTCTGAAGTATTTGAAAAGTTCAAAGAATTCAGAACTGAAGTAGAGAAACAAACTGGATTAAGTATAAAAACTCTTCGATCTGATCGAGGAGGTGAATACTTAAGCACAGAATTTTTAGATTATCTAAAAGAGAATGGGATTCTCTCACAGTGGACTCCTCCTGCTACTCCCCAACTCAACGGAGTTGCGAAACGCAGGAATCGAACCTTGTTGGACATGGTTAGATCTATGATGAGCTTTACTTCATTACCTCTTTCATTCTGGGGCTATTCCTTAGAAACGGCGGCATACCTATTAAACAGGGTGCCATCTAAAGCCGTCCCCAAAACACCATATGAGATGTGGTATGGAAAGACACCTTCCTATAAATACCTTAGGGTATGGGGGTGTGCTGCTTATGTGAAGCAGCTAGTGGGAGATAAGTTGGATATGAGATCCAGCTTATGCAAGTTTGTGGGGTATCCAAAGGAGTCTATTGGATACTATTTCTATGATGCCACGGAACAAGGGTGTTTGTTTGAGGAATGCTACCTTCCTTGAAAGAATTTTTTTCAGATGGAAGTGACAATGTCGTAGAACTTGAAGAGGTTCAAGAACCACAAAACACCCCAACTGACGCAGTAAATAGTATACACCAGCTAATGCTGGACCTCTAAGGCACAATCTCTTCGAAGATCCGAAAGGGTCTCAAGGTACCTAAGAGGTACAACTTGTTGTTAGAGAACAAAGAAGAGGGACTCCCCTTGGATAATGATCCAAGAAGCTATGGAGAGGCGATGTCTGACATCGACTCGAAGAAGTGGCAAGAAGCTATGCAGTCCGAAATGGACTCTATGTACTCCAACAAGGTATGGACTTTGGTGGACCCACCATAGGGAATTGTTCCCATTGGCTGCAAATGGGTCTACAAGCGGAAGCTTGGAGTAGATGGAGAGGTAGCAACCTATAAGGCACGATTGGTAGCAAAAGGTTATACTCACAAGCAAGGAATTGATTATGAGAAAACCTTTTCCAGTAGCGAGTAAATCCATACGCTTAAATGGATACTGTTAGCCATATCTGCATATTATGACTATGAGATATGGCAAATGGATGTGAAGACCGCTTTCCTTAATGAAAACATTAAGGAAGAGATCTGTATGAAGCAGCCAGAAGGCTTCATATCCAGCGGGAGCGAGCAAAAGGTTTGCAAGCTCCAGAGATCCATTTATGGACTCAAACAAGCTTCGAGGAGTTGGAACATCCGGTTTGATGAAACGATCAAAATGTTTGACTTTCATAAGTACCCGGATGAACCATGTGTCTACAAGAAGGTTAGTGGAGTGCAGTTACATTTGTTGTGCTCTATGTTGATGACATCCTACTCATTGGGAATGATGTAGGGATGTTGCAGTCAACGAGGACTTGGTTATCTAATCAGTTTTCCATGAGGACTTGGAGATGCATCTTTTATCCTAGGGATAAAGATCTATAGAGATAGATCCAGAAGGATGATCGGACTATCCCAGTCCATGTACATAGACAAAGTGCTAAAAAGGTTTAGCATGGAGGAATCCAAGAGAGGATTTCTGCCTATGAGTCATGGGGTTTCACTCTCTAAAGTTATGTCTCGTAAGACACCTGAAGAGAGAGAAAGATGGCTCGCATACCTTATACTTCTGCAATAGGGAGCATAATGTATGCAATGTTATGTACAAGGCCTGATATAGCACATGCTCTGAGTGTCACGAGCAGATATCAGTCCAATCCAGGAGAAAACACTGGAAAGTTGTTAAGATGATCCTCAAGTACTTGAGAAGGACTAAGGATATCTTTCTGATATACGGCAATGGAGAACTAAAACTGGAGGGATATACAGACTCTAGTTTTCAGTCCGATATAGATGACTCAAAGTCCATGTCCGGATACATATTCACTTGAATGGTGGTGCGGTCAGTTGGAAGAGTTCCAAGCAAGAGACGACTGCGGACTCTACACCGAAGTTGAAATATTGCTGCATCAAATGCTGCAAAAGAAGCTGTTTGGATTAGAAATTTCATCCAAGGGTTGGATGTAATCCCATCATTGTTGATCCAGTTATGATTTATGTTTACTTTGATAATGGAAATTGAGCTATTGCGCAAGCAAAAGACAAAAGATCTCATCAAAGATCCAAGCACATAATGAGACGATATCACTTGATAGAGAGATCATTGGTAGAGGCGACGTCATTGTGGATCGAGTTGCCTCAGCAGAAAATATAGCAGACCCACTTACTAAGCCCTTAGCACAGAAGATATTCGACGGACATTGAGAAGATGGGCCTTAGATACATGGGCAATTGGAGCTAGGGCAAGTGGGAGATTGTTAGAATAGAATACCCAACGCCCCCAATTAGATTGGGTGTATTATACTCTTTTTGCTTTTGTAAAGACAATCTTATTGGGAATCATATTAATAAAAAGGCATTTTCTTTATCTTATGTCTTGCATTTTTTTATTTTTGCACATTAGATAAAGCTCTAGACCAAATTTAGCTACGGGACATGGTCGCGCATATGATGGTGATCATGGAACATGCCTCTAAGGCTTTGGTCTTAAATAAGTTCCGAGTCGAGAGTTTTTTGAGATGGGACATCAAATAGCTCAGTAAGACTCGTACATATAATGCATGCTCGTGAGACGAGGATGTCACATTCCATTGGCATTAGCGTAGAGACATAAGTGCATAATTGGGGCTTGTTAGGAAACAAGTACACCGAATATGGCCCACAAGAAAATTCTTAGTTGGAGGCTTTGCCCGTCGAAATAAGAATTTCTGTGTTGCGATAGTACACGACTAGTCCTTAGACTTGAGGCACGATGGTAGCCTTGTGTGCATCCTGCAGCACTTTGATATATCTTCTGATTGCTTGACAATCACAAAGGGGGTATGTTGGGTGTTGCACTAGTGTGCATGGAGGTTTGTCAGTGGCCAACATAGAATTCGACACTTGTCTTTTTAAACAAGGGAATCTCCTATGTTTTTATAGTTCGTGATTCAAAGACCTTGGCCAAGGCAGAATGAATTGTGATTCATCAAGAATCATTGAAACTTGAAATGGGATCACAACAATTGAATCATTTAGGGTTTTGACTTATAATCCATGCCTTAGATTTAATCAGGAGATTAGTTGTCGAAAGGACCGTACGTGTATGGTACTCGCAACTGAAATAGGTTTACTCGCTATTTCACCTAAGACTAGTTTGCCATGATTACTTGCTAGGTGTTTTCATGGATAGTGAGGTTCTTGGAATTAAGGAGTTGATTCCAAGCGGATTAATTAATTGGATTAATTAATTGGAATAATTGTTATTCATAAGTTGCAAATGTTGCAAACTCACTACTAGCTTAGTAGTGAACCTAAGAGGGTCACACATCTTTGTGGAAAGTAATATTTTTAATTTTAGATTTTATCCAATGGTTGGAAATTAATTAATTAATACTGATCAATTAATTAATTAAGTGTTCTATTTAATTTAATAGTTAAATTAAATTATTCAATTAAGTAATTGGATTATTTAATTGGACCTAATTTGATTAGGAAGCCCAATTGGAGTAAATTAAATTAATCAATTGTATTGATTAAATTGGGATTGAATCAATTGAATTGATTTGGGATTTTTGAGTCCAAACCCAAAATAAATGTGGATCACTTAAGAAGCCCACTAAAGTATGAAGAGAATAAATTAAATAAATATGATTTATTTAATTAACATATTTATAGATAAATAAATATAGTGACCAATTTTATAGGATAAAATAGGCCACTAAGATTTAATTTATGTATAAATATAATTATAGTATATATATATGATATATATCTCTATCTTGATATTATTTGAAGAGTTCAAATTAATATCAATAATGTATGTAGATAATTTTGATGATTAATGTAGTCTCAAATTAGTCCACATACAATAGAAGAGTGAAAAGAAGAAGAGTTCTTGGAAGATTTGGAATTCTTCCAAGATAAGGTTTTGAAGTAGTTCAAAATAGAAAAACTTTCCAAGAGTTGGAAAATGATTAAAATTTTCAGCCCTATATATATGAGGGATGAAAATTACATAATTTAATTCAAAAATTTGAGCAAAAATATTTTGTTTAAAGTCTTCTATTTTTACTCTTCAAGAAAAGAAAAGAAAAAAAAGAAAATCAGTTTCTTGTTATTTTCTTCATATTATTGTTTCAAGAACTTAAAGAATCAATCTTTATTGTTCTTGAAAATATACTCCGGTTCTAGATTAGTAAACAATTAAAAGGATACTAGCGAATCCTTTTGATTGGTGTTGCTTTCCGTATCGTGGACCTGATAGAGGGGAGACACTTGGATCCCTGCGAGTTCTGATAGTCCAGGATAAGCAATTGATTGCTTCATTCCCTACAACAACCGGAGTGCACACGAAGGTATAATCCGATTTTATATTTATTTATATATTCACTTGAATAAGCGCGATCGTTAAAATCGCTTTCGAATCAAAGGGGTTAAATTTATGTTTGATAAAAATTTTAATTTTCCACTGTGTATACCCCTGCGATTATAGCGAACCCAACAGTTGTCCCATTAGTGATACATAAATTAAGAATTACCCAAAACATTGAGGGTTTCAATCAAAAATTAAAATAATAATACAACATAACTGAACCTTATGCACATTTATAACTATTTCTCTTCTTCATTTATCAAGAGGTTTACCCTTCTCCTTAGTTAAATGAAATATAGAAAGACATAATAAAAGTAGAAAAGACTAAAATAATAGAAGAGAAACTTGAGAATACATTTCTATTACTACAAGAAAACTTAGCCTAAAAAAAGACAACAATAAATCATTCTTTCCCCTTTTAAGGTTTTTTTAATGTCTTGAATATTATCAAAGAGCCCTTATTTATAGTAGAAGAATTCATAAATTGCCATCTTCAAATTCACTCCAAATGCATTCCAAATTAACTTCAAATGTATTCTAAATTCACATATTTTTTTTTCAAATCTAAAATTTTCATACATTTTTGTCCATGCAATAAGATGATTTTGGAAAATTAATCAATATGAAAGTTGTAGATTTATCTATTAGATTCATTTTTCAATTTGAATCACCTAATTCCAACTATTAGGGAGATAGTTATATTTGATTTAAAGAAATGTGTCAGTATAGATAGATTATTTTCAATACACACATTTTGACGAATTTTCTGTTATAATTAATATTGAATTGGACTGGGCTTCTAATAGTACAGTTATAGTTCTATCTATTATCTTTCAAATAAAGTAATATTTAGGTCTATAAGGCTTTTGAAAATGGAGTTATGCCCAAAATACCAAAACTGCATAAATCTGAAAACATATTTATTTTGAATTGAATGCAAGCCCAACAATCACTTGCAAAGTTTAGTGATTTCTTGCATATAGTTTGATCTACACATAATTGACTTAGGCAAAAATGGTCATTTTCTTCTAATATTAATACTTCTTTGATCTAATGAAATATTATCTCTCAACTTATTCACAAAACATGTTATCTTTTTTGGTTTCACTTTGGCTCTTTTTGATATCTTTTTGTTCATTGATTTCCTAACACAAAATATTAATAAAACTATAATATTAACAAGATAAAAAAAGGAAAGTATAAAAGATTTGATATAAAAATATATCAAAATATGCACTTATCAATTTCTCTCACATTTAACCCTTACTCGTCCTCAAGTAAGCCTAAAACAAACCTAAACAATCCACTTTCATAGGAATTCACGATTACATTTAACATATGCAACAAGCCTTTAAACACCTAGGTAGCCCATAGAGGACGAGTTATAATCTCATGAGGGTTTTCAGTGGTGATACCCACAAATACCTATAATAACTATCTTTCAACTACTATTCTCAAGAAGCAACAAAGTAATATAGAAATAAAATCAAATATATATTAAATCTAACCTTTAGTCATTCAAAAATCAATATATTTTCATAATAAGCATACTCAAATGTGTACGTGTGTGTGAATAGTTAATATCAACATTAACGAAATCATGTATACTTCAAACAAGTGAATTCCCATAAAACCTCACAAAAATCATCACTCAATCTCTAATGGAAAAGTTGAATATCATAAGCTCTTCATTTGGTACAAATCTCTACCACACCAAAGGCACCACATGAAATCAAAAAGATATTCAACAAAGGTTGTAATAGGGTCAAATGGTACTGATGTGGCTAAAAAATAAAATGATATGATACAAAAAGGTTCTAAAAATTTCATAGGATTAGAGACATAGAGTTTATCAATGAAGAATTCTCATACTCCATGAATTTCAACAGCGGGGCATATTGTTATTGAATTGGACCCCTCTTCATCATTCTTATTGATTTTGCAGTATTCCATTTTTAGTTACAACTCATAATATTTTTAACATATTGTAAATTTTTTTTATAAGAAACTCCTCAACATTTATCTTCTATTCTAACCCAAATTTATTTTGCAAGTTTACCTTGTCAATGGAATGTCTCTGAAGTTCTAAATTATTTTTAGAACAAGGGTAGGATAATAGCTTATTTAGGCTAGGTAAGAAGTTATGGTTACCATAGAAAAAGTTTTATTTATTGAAAGACTCAAAGTGACTCACTATGAGAGATGTTCTCTTGGAACATCATATGGGGAACAAGCTGATTTGGTCATAGTGCTAGAAAGCCTGATGTCTTAATCATTTTTCAAGTAGAAAAATGTTGCTCAATCAGTTGTTCACCTCGACAGACCAAAAGAAAAAGTTCTAACACTCAACCCCTTCATGTCGAATATCTAAGTGATGATTAAAGCGATAACATAAAAACTACCTATTTTGACATGCTTGTCTCCACACTGAATAACATAACTATTTGTGTAAAAAAAATTAAGTATAATTATCACCAAAATATATTAATCAAGAACAACATCAAATTCCAAAACAACACCCATCATTAATCAAACCATAATTTTTGTATTTAATATAATCATTGAAGTTGAAGAACATCTACGACTCAAAAAAATTAACAATTCACAAACTTTTGTTAAAAACTTCATAAACTTGCATGTTATAAAAAAAATAAGGGTATGTCTCAAGAGTGTTAAAGTTATCCTTTGCTCTGCCATGTTTTTTTCTGGTTTCAACAAACCTAAAGAAAACATACTTGAAGTTTTTTTTAAAAAAAAAATATTAGAAAACACACATTGAATATACAAGACATGATATCAACTATCTCTTCCCCCAACCTAATTGAGACATTATCCCCAATGTTAAAAATAGATAGAAAAATAGAGTTTAGAAAATATTACCTAAAATGTGACTTATTGAAAAATAAAGTTGAAACAACACAAAATATGCACTATTATTTGAAATCATTAAGGATAAATTTCACAAACTAAAAGTCAAATTCATTTTGCGTTTTTTACCATTGTTATTGTTGGACTAATCTCACGAGCCAAGCTGGATCAGGTTCTGGCACATATTCTAGAAATTGTTCAATTAGTTGGTCAAGTGTTGGAGCAAAAATGAGAATTCATCTCACAGACGATGAAATAAAACCTTTCTACAGCATAATCTACAAAAGATAGCAAACCATCAAAGAAACTATTAACATTAAGAATACCTACAGGTTTATGGTGAATATTGAGTTATGCCCAAAAGACAACTTGGAATAAATCCTCCGGTGTACCAAAACCACCAAGTAGAGTAAAGAATACATCTGTATTATTTAACATGTTAGGTATTCTTTCTTGAATATGTGACATTTTTAGCTTATCTCCGATGGACATACCTATGATATTTTGTACTGTTAAAAATTTAAGTATAACTCCTATAACTTTGACTACTCCTATATGAGCAGCAGTAGCAAGACTCTATATTAATCATAGACTGTCTCCCTTATACATTATAAAGATTCTAACGTTCTACTAAGGTTATTAATTGTCCCTATAAACTCACTATTTTTTCCTGCATTGGTTCCACAAAAGACACAAATATAATTGAACTTGTGACTGGAAGAAACTTCTATTTTTTTTTGAAAATGAGTAGTGCAAAAATGGAGTAAGTACAATGCTAATTATTTAGGTGTGAATAGGGAATGCATTTATTGCACGTCGTTTTTTTTGTCAGAAAGGTTGAAAATAAGGACACAAAATTTAAAAATTAGCTACTTATATGTGAATGTACATGTAGTTGTGACTGTGGATCTTTCTATAGTTTTATGCCTAGTAACGACTTAAATGCCTTCTATAGGTCAAGGATATACTTTCCATCCTCAAATATTTTTCTTGAAATTTTATTATCATGAAATTATTTGATTCTTGAAGTTAAACATTTTGATTGTCCAATAAGCATTATGTTCAAGTTTAGGAGGTAAATGACAAAGTTTTTCATAAACTATCCTATAAGGAGACATGCCTAATAATATTTAAAAGTACTTCTATATGACCAAAGTGTATCGGTAAATGTAAGAGACCAATCTTTACAATTTATGTTAACTATCTTTTTCAAAATTTGTCTGAGGGTGATAAGAGGTTGCAACTTTATATATAATTCTATATTTTCTTATTAAAGTTCCAAAAACTTTGTTACAAAAATATTTTCCCACATGACTAATAATGGATTGAGAAATTCCAAATTGACTTAAAATATTTTCTTTCAAAAAATTTATCACTATTTTGTGATCATTATTTCGACAGAAAATTTCCTCGATCCAATTTGACACATAATTTATAGCGACCAATATGTAAATAAAATCAAATAATAATAAAAATTATCTCATAAAATCAATACCACAATAGTCAAAGATTTCAATCACTAGATAGAGGTGTAGGGGCATCATGTTTCGTTTTGAAATGAATCCTAACTTTTGACAATTTTCACAAATTTTGTAGAAAGTGTAAGTATTTTTGAAAAGATTTGGCCAATAAAATCCATATTGTAAGATCTTACCAGTGATTTTCTTCATTGAAAAGTGACCACCACTTGCTCCTAAATGATAAAATTTAAGAATATTACATTTCTCATTATCAGACACATATTTTCTAAAGATTTGATCAGAACAATATTTGAATAGGTATGGATCGTTCTAATAAAAGTTTTTCACATCCATCAAAAACTTTTTTATCTTAAAAATTCCAATGTGGTGGCATATTTCCTATCACAAGAAAAATAACAATGCCAGCAAACCAAGATAAAATAAAAATATTAAATATTTGTTCATCAGAGAAAGTGTCATTAATGAGTGTGGTTTGAAATGAGTCATCACAAACAAATCTCAACAAATGATTAGCCACCACAATCTCTATCATTTCCTAGAATTGTAATATTAAATTTCTGGAGTAAGAGAATACACATAATTAGTCTAGGTTTGGCATATTTTTTGGACAAAAGATATTTCAAAGTTGCATGATCAGTGAAAATAACAACTGGTGAGCCAACAAAATAAGATTTAAATTTATCCAATGCAAAAACTACAACAAGTAATTTTTTTCAATCGTTGAATAATTCAATTGAACACTATTCAAAGTTTTACTTGCATAGTAAATGATATATGGTTTCATATCTTTTTTTGTCCTAAGACAACTCCAACAATATAGTCATTGACATTACACATTATTTCAAAAGGTAAAGGCCACCTAATCAGTCTAGGTTTGGCATCTTTTTTGGATAAGATATTTCAAAATTGCATGATCACTGAAAATAACAATTGGTGAGTCAGCAAGATAAAATCTAAATTTATCCATTACAAAAATTACAACAAATAATTTTTTCAGTTGTTGAATAATTCAATTGAATACTATTTAAAGTTTCACTTGCATAGTAAATGATATATGGTTTCTTATCTTTTTTATCCTAAGACAACTCCAACAATATAGTCACAAGCATTATACATTATTTCAAAATATAAAGTCCAATCTGGAGACTGCATGATTGGAGCAGACGTAAGTATGTTTTTAAGTGTAACAAAAATATTTTCACAATCTTCAAGCCATTCAAAGAAGATTACATAAATGATTAGATATTATACTAAAATTTTTGATAAATCTTCTATAAAAACCATCATGTCCTAAAATTGATCTTACCTTCTTCACAGACTTTGGTATTGGGAAATTGACAATTAATTAGATTTTAGATTTGTCTACTTCAATAGCTTTTGACAAAATCATGTGTTTAAGAACAATACCAATTGTTACTATGAAATAGAATTTCTTCTAATTGAGTACAAGGTTATTTTCTTCATACCTGATCAAAATCTTTTCTAAATTAGACAAGCAATTGTCAAATGAATTACTAAAAATAGAAAAATCATCCACGAAGAAAAAAAAAACATTCAACCATGTCACTAAAAATACTAAACATGCATAATTGGAATGTAGTTGGTGCATTACATAATCCAAAAGGCATATCGAAATGCAAATGTACCAAAATGATATGTAAAAATAGTTTTCTCTTGATCTTCAAGTGCAATTGTAACTTGATTATACCTAACATATCCATCTAAGAAGCAGTAAAATTAATATCCCACAACTCTTTCTAAAATTTGATCCATGAAAGGTAATGGAAAATGATATTTTCTAGTAACTGAGTTGAGTTTCCTATAGTCAATGCACATTCGCCAACCAGTAATAGTCCTACTTGGAATTAATTCATTATTCTCATTCTTGACTATAGTAACTCGGGATTTCTTTGGTACAACTTGAATAGGACTCACCCATTTGCTGTCAGAAATAGGATAATTATTATCTAAAAGTTTAATGAATTCATTTCTCACTACTTTTTTCATATTAGGATTTATCATTCGTTGCATCTCTCTACAAGGTTTATCATTTCCCTCTAGATAGATGCCGTGTGTATAAATTAAAGGACTAATACATAATGTCAATAATGGTCCATCCTAATGCATTCTTATACATTTTCATAGTTTCGATCAACTTACCTTTTTAAGATACATCTAGTATGGAAGAAATTATTATTGGAAAAGTCTCATACTGGAAGCCAAGGTTTGAAAAACTTTCATCATCAACAGTACAATCTGTTACATCAAGTATTAAATCTCATGTGATTGATTTGAGACCTTTGCTATTTGATTTTAAATACTCTTTCCTTGGGTGACAATGAAACTTTTCTAGTAATAATTTCTTTTTGATTTTATGAATCCCAAGAAAGTAAGTTGATCGAAACTCTAAAATTATATAAGAATGCTTTAGAATGGACTCTTGCTGATATTAAAAGTATGAGTCATTTATTTTGTACACATAATATCTATCTAGAGGAAAATGTTAAATAATATAGAGAGTTGCAACAAAGGTTAAATCCTAATATGAAAGAAATAGTGAGAAATGAAGTCATTAAACTCTTAGATAATGGAATCATTTATCCTATTATTATAAAAGAAGTATATCTTTTTGGGACGATTGACATTGATAATTCTAGAAATGGTAACATATTCAAAGTAAATGGACAAAGACTTAAACCATTTCTAGAGAATCAATTTTCATAAGAAGAAATTCTTTTTCTTTCTAACCTTTATTATGACTAGTATGCATGTATATATACATATTTTCTCTAACTTTATTTTGTATGTTTTTTTTATTTTATTTTATTTTATTTTTTCAGTTAAGTGGTGGATAACGGTACTCTGTGACTATTGAAGTCGAATTTATCAGTTTTTCAAATAATTGAAATCTCCATACAAAATTTCTCTTTTTTTCTCATTCTCTTTTCTTGTTCTTTTCAAAATAGATGACATTCTTCTAACTCTCAAGAAGTGATCTCATTTTTTTCCTAAAAATGCATTTTTAAAATTTATAAATCAGGATTGAAATATTAAGGATGCTTATGCACAAGGGCATCTCAAGGGACATACGATAGATAACTAAAGCAATGGTAAGAGTAGCAGGTGAGTTTTCATATGAGTTTTCAAACTTGCTTACCAGATACATGTCTGGTTTTGGTAAAAATATATATTCAAAAAAATAATAGATGAAAAAAATTCAATTTTATCAAAATGTACTCGATGGACTTGCAACACAAAGTGCCATTCTTTGAGAATGGTTTCTAAAAATCAAGAATATAAAACTCAATTTATTATAAATGGACTGAGTAAAGAGTTTTTAGATGATAACTCTTGAGACATATTCATGTAGATTAGTACAACGTGCAGTTCTTGATTTATGAAATCACTTTCAAGATGAATATGGGCACTATAGTCTTGGAAATCTGATATTAAAAGACCATGTTTGTCAGTTTATAAGAAAACTAGATGGAAAGTATATCCTTGACCCATAGAAGGCGTTTAAGCCGTTACTCTATATAAAATCAAAGGAAGATGTGAGTCACAATCACAACTACATGTATATTCACGTGCAAGTAGCTAATTTTCAAATTTTGTATCTTTATTTTCAACTTTTTTGACAAAATAAAAAGATGTGCAATAAATGCATTCTCTGTTCATACCTCAATAAATAGCATTGTACTTACTCCATTTTTGCACAACTCAATTTCAAAAAAAAAAAAAATAGAAGTCTCTTCCACTCGCAAGTTCAACAGTATTTGTATCTTTTGTAGAACCAATCTAGGAAAAAATAGTGAGTTTATAAGGTCAGCCAATAAACTTGGTAGAACTTTAATAGAATGAAAAATTCATTTAGTATATGAGGGAGGAAGTTTAGGGTTAATGGGGAGTGTTGCTACTGCTATTCATGTAGAAAGAGTCACATATTTAGTACAGAATATCACAAATATGGTCATTAAGGATGAGATAGAAGGGTCACATATTTAGGACAAAATATCTAATATGTTAAACAATATGGAATCATTCATCACTTCACTAGGTGGTTTTGGTACACTGGAGCAATTATTCCAAGTTATCTCTTGGGAATAACTCAATATTTACTAGAAACCTGTAGGTATTCTTAATGTTAATGGTTTCTTTGACTGTTTGCTATCTTTTGTAGTTCAAGTTGTAGAAAAAGATTTTATTTCACCATCTGTGAGATAAATTCTCAGTTTTGCTCCAACACCTGACTAATTGATTGATCAACTTCTAGCATATGTGCCAGAACCTGATCCAGACTTGGCTCATGTAGATTTACTCAATAGAGACAATGGTCAAAAATACAAAATGAATTTGACTCTTAGTCTATGAAATTTATCCTTAATGGTTTCAACTAATAGTGTATATATTGTGTTGTTTCAATTTTATTTTCCAATAAGTCATATTTCAGGTAATATCTTCTAAACTTTATTTTTCTATCTGTTTTCGATATTAGGAATAATGTCTCGGTTAGATTGGGGGGACAGGATAATTGATATCATGTCTGGTGTATTCAATTTATATTTTTCTAACTATTTTTTCTAATCCAAGCGTGTTTTCTTTTGGGTCCTTTGAAACCATGAAGAAATGGGGCAGAGTAAAGGATAACTTTAACACTCTTGATATGTACCCCTATTTTTTTTTGCATAACATGGCAAGTTTGTGAAGTTTTCAACAAAAGTTTGTAAATTGTCAATTTTTTAAGTTGTAGATGTTCTTCCAACTTCAATTATTAAAATTAAGCATGAATAATGTGGTTTGATTGATGATGGTGTTGTTTTGAACTTTGATGTTGTTCTTTGGTTAATATATTTTTGAGATAATTATACTCAAATCTTTTTGCACAAATAGTTATGTTACTCGATGTGGAGATAAGTGTTTTAAAATAGGAAGTTCTTATGCCCCCACTTTAATCATCACTTGGATTTTCGACATGTAGGGGTTGAGTGTTAAAACTTTTTTTTTTGGTTTATCGAGGCGAACGATGAATTGAGCACCACTCAAAAAATGATTAAGGCATTAGACTTTCTAGCACCATGGCCAAATCAGCTTGTTCGCCACGTGATGTTCCAGGAGAACATCCCCCATAGTAAGACACTTTGGGCCTTTCAATAAATAAGCATTTTTCCTATGGAAATCATATCTTCTTATCTAGTCTAAATACACTATTATCCTACCGTTGTTCTAAAAATCATTTGAAGATTAAGAGACATTCCATTTGCAAAGTGAGCTTGCAAAATAAACTTAGGTTGGAATAAAGGATAAGTGTGGGGAGTTTCTTATCATAAAAAAAAATAAAATAATAAATTGCAAAGTGTTAAAAATATTATGAATTGCAACTAAAATGGGATGTTGCAAAATCAATAAAAATGATGAAGAGTGGTCCAATTCAATAACAATAGTTCCCACTGTTGAAAACCATAGAGTATGAGAATTCTTCATTAATAAACTCTATATCTCTAATCTCGTGAAGTTTTTAGAAACTTTGTTACATTATATCTTTCTTTTTTAGTCACGTCACTACCCTTTGGCCTAATTACAATCTTTGTTACAAACTTTTGATTTTGTGTGGTGTCTTCAATGTAGTGGAGATTTATATCAAATGAAGAGTGTATGATGTTTAACTCTTCCATTAGAGATTGAGTGATGGTTTTTGTGAAGTTTTATGGAAATTCACTTATTTGAAGCATGCATGGTTTCATCACTATTGACATTAACTATTTACACACACACTTGAGTATGTTTCTTGTGAAAATGTATTGACTTTTGAATGACCAAGGGTTAAATTCAATACTTGTTTGATTTCATTTCCATATTAATTTGTTGCTTGTTGAGAATAATGGTTGAAAGTTAGTTATCATAGGGGTTTATGGGTATCACCATTGAAAACCCTTACGAGACTATAACTTTTCCTCTATGGACCACTTAGGGGTTTAAAGGCTTGTTGTATATGCTAAATATAATCATGATTTCCTATAAAAGTAGATTAGTTTAGGTTTGTTTTAGTCTTGTTGAGGATGAGCAAGGGTTAAGCGTGGGGGAATTTGATAAGTACATATTTTGATATATTTTTGTATCAAATCCTTTATACTTTTCTTGCTTTATTCTTGTTAATATTATAATTTTATTGATATTTTGTATTAAGGAATCAATGAATAAAAATAGATAAAAAAGAGCCAAAATAAAATCAAAGAAGACAACGCGTTTTCCTGAACAAGTTGGGAGATAATATTTTATTGGATCAAAAAAGCATGATAGTGAGAAGAAAAGGGTCATTTTTGCCTAAGTCCATCAAGTGTAGATCAAAATATATATAAGAAATCACTTAAACTTTGCAAATGATTATTGGGTTTGCATTAAATTAAAAATAAGCATGTTTTCAGACTTGTGCAGTTTTTATATTTTGGGCAGAATTCCATGTTCTGAATTTTGTCGCATATTTTTTTCTATGAATTAGCTGATTTGGGAAAGGTGATTAACATAAAATTGTGTATTTGTCTGTTAGCTTCATTTTTCAACTTGAATTACATAATTTTAACAACTAGAGAGAAAATTATGTTTGATTTAAGAAAATATATCAGCATAGATAGATCCTTTCTAATACACATAAAATACAAAATCTGCACAAATTTGAAAATATATTTATTTTAAATTTAATGCAAGCTCAATAATTACTTGCAAAGTACAAGTGATTTCTTGCATATATTTTGATCCACATATGATGGATTTAGGCAAAAATGACAATTTTTTTCTAATTGTAATGTTTCTTTAATTCAATAAAATATTATCGCCTAACTTGCTCGTGAAACGTGTTGTGTTCTTTGGTTTAATTTGTCTCTTTTTATCTATTTTTGTTCATTAATTTCCTAACATAAAATATTAATAAAACTATAATGTTTACAAGAATAAAACAAATAAAACATAAATGATTTGATACAAAGATATGTCAAAATATGTTTGGGGTTAAGTTTGGCCCAAAAGGGCCAGGACTTTTTTTCCTGCTCGGGTATGTATTACTACCACCAGGGCTAAGATTAGTGTGGATGACGCTAGGCTTTTTTTTGGCCTAGGAAAGGAGTTGCCTTTTAAGGACTAAGTTTAGCTCGGATAGAGGCCAGGGCTTTTCTTCTGCCCCAGTGAGGTGTTTTCTCCCCCATGACTACATTTAGCCAGGATGATCAGGGCTTTTTTTCTAATAGGGTGAGGTGTTGCCTCTCCACAGACTAAGTTTGGCTAAGACCAGGCTAGGGCTTTTTTCTACGAGGGTGAGGTGTTGTCTCCTCTGGACTAAGTTTGTCTCGGATGAGTCTAAGGTTTTTTTTTCTCTAACTAGGTATGGTGTTTGCCTCCCCAAGACTAAATTTGGTCTGGATGAGGCCATGGCCTTTTTTGTATTGCCCAGGTAAGGTATTGCCTCCTCCAAGGCTAAGTTTTACTTGGGGATGGATAGCCTCACCCTGGGGTTATGTAGTATCCATGGATGGATAACCTCATTTGAAGCTAAGTTAAATTTTGTGATCTCCAAAGCTAACTTCATGTCTTTCTTGCTTCGAAGTTCATCTAAACTTTTATGGCGTGTCTCTTGGTGCAATATCAAGAAATGAGTATTTGGTCTCCAAGGCCAACTGTGGCTTTCTTCGCCTCAAGAAAGTTTGTCTCATTTCCAGGGCTTGGTTTTTTGTTGATAACCTTGAGAAAGAAGTCATGATCTCTAGGGCCAACTATAACTTTCTTGGCCACAAGGAAGTCACTTCAACTTTGCGCTTATTTATGGTTTTGCACTTTTTATCAAGCTAGAGGAATGCACTCTAGAAAAGGCATTTGTGATCGTACTAGAGGAGTCCACTCCAGAGGGAGGCGCTTGTCGCCGAACTAGAGGAGTGCACTCCATAGAGAGGTGTTTGTCACCGTATTGGAGGAGTGAGCACCATGAGGAGGTGAATGTTGCAGAGTTGGAGAAGTGCACTCTAGGGGGCAACGCTTGTGCCATGTAGGAGAATGGTGTTGTTGAGACCTTATCGCTATACTAGAGGAGGGCGCTTGTATAGGAGGGGGCACTCCGAGGAAAGATGCTCTCTCGAGGGAGAAACAGTTGGGTAGTTCTCGTTGTTGCTTCCACATTTGCTCAGACCCTCCTCCACAAGGGCTTTTCTCGTTTCCACTTTGTTGTCTTAAGATTTGGGTAGCCCTCCTCAGTAGTACATCCAAGTTAACGTTTGGGCACTTATTGGGATTGCGTTCTTACTTTGCTTTGAGGGATACTATCGCGATAGGCATGTACTCCTCTAAATGGATTTCTATCTCGAGTGGTCTTGCAATTTATGTTGTTTGGGATTTCTCTAATCCTTCTGATTCCACCTCACATCATCATCAAGATAGAGACACTAGACTACTGCTCTCGAGTAGAAGCTTCTCTCCATCGTGACTCTTCTCGCCTTGGCTTGGTCTTTTCATCTTGATTCCTAAGGCGAGAGACTTAGCTGTTTGCTTTCTTCTTTTGTGGTTCTTCTTGCTTCAACTCTTCTCACCTCACCTCAATCCTATCATGAACCGAGGGTATGCCATATCTTCTCTATGATGAAAACTTCTGAGGCTACGAGAGTGGCCACTTCTGATCCCCGTGGTTGCTTAGGTGCGAGCTTGTGGCTACAAAGGTAGATGATCCTGACTTCCGAGGTTGCTGGGGTACGAGCTCTTATGGTAGTGAGGATCGACACTCCTAACTCTCAAGCTTACTAGGAGCATCCTCGGCCCAGTGGATTATCACTTTTGTTGTCGATCTTGTTGAGGCATCCTGTGTCGATGCTATGGGGTCTTCCTCGATGAGTTGTAATGTTGTCACCCTGGCTAGCACTCTTTATTGTGGAGGTAATGGATCATGTTGATGGGAGAAAGTCTTGCAACTGTTGATCCACTCTGTTGTCGCTATACATTAAATTTTAATATTTATTTAGATAATTTGATAAAAGGGAGTAGAAATTAGAAAAGAAAATATGTATAAGTGTTAGCCCATCGAGAAGGGTGGTTTATTATCTATTTATGTTAAATTTTAAAAAATAGAGTGGAGAAAGTGTTACTATTTACTATTTAGTTTATCTCAAACTTATTACTAATATTCTTTTTTTTAACTTCCCAAATTGAGATTTCATATTATAATAGAAATTTTTTTTGTTAAAAAAATATAATCTTAATTAAAGTAAATTTAACAATAACAGTAACTTTCAACTATTATTTTTAAAAGCATTATTGTCAAACTACAAATTTACACTTTCAACTTTCATTTAAAATTTTGTATCAAATTAAATTAGTCCATAATTTAAAATTTTGTATCAAATCAAATTAACTCATAAATACAGGAGTATGTAATTGGATGTATTCCACTGAACACAAAATTTGTTGAAAACAACCAAAAGAAATCCAAAAATGACGCAGACAAATGAAAATTTCAATACAGGTGTTTCTTGAAAGTCAGCCATGCTGATGACGTTTGATTTCTTAGCATCGGAAGCATGAGAGCAAATGTTTTTGTGCGTCGAGAACAGAGGGCCTTTGGAGCCATATGTCGAACACTTAGCATCTCTTGTTTTTCCCCCAAAAATCTTCGCCCCATTCTCAGTTTTTGCACCCAAACATCAGACGCAGGCATAATTCCTGCAGAAACTTCATCAGAATCCGAAAAAGAATCAAAAGAAGGAGAAGCAAAGAGTTTAAGTTGGAGGATTGAGAAATTACCCAGAGGGGAGTCCGTGTCCTCCGCCTTCCAGAGCTGGATGGGCGATGGCTTACCTATCCACAGAGGCGATATTTTCCATACTATCAACCGTTTGCGCAGGCTCAAGTCCGCTAAGCGGGCCCTTGAGGTCAGATATTCACTGCTATGCTTGCTACTTGTTCGACAAAATGCTTCAGTATATAAAATGAGCAGCATTCCTTTTTCGTGTATCTTTCTGTCCATCTCAAACCATTGAATTTTTATGTTTAAAGCCAATAAGTTTCGTGGGACTATATTTAGAAATTTGATTATTAATGCTTTCTGTCATTGCTCAAACTGTGCAGCCAAAATTCATTGTATAACTAGTGCTTTTTCGTCATATATTCGGTTTAGGAAGACAGTAAAATCTTGTAATCTATTTCATTTGGACTGTTTTGTTGATCTTTTGTTTGATTACTTGTAAGAATCCTGAATTTTGAGCAAGATGGTTACTGTGATGAGAATAGAACTTAAAGACTCTGTGTATTTTGTCAGGTGATGGAGTGGGTTATAAGGGAGAGGCCTTACGGGCCAAAAGAACTAGACTACTCCTACTTAGTAGAATTTACTATGAAGCATCATGGGGTGGCACAAGGTGAGAACCTCTTCTCTCGAATTCCATCCGAGTTCCAAAACAAGCTGCTTTACAACAACCTTGTGCTTGGGTGCTTGGAAAAAGGATTGATAAGGCTTTCATTGGCGTATATGAAGAAAATGAGGGAGTTGGGCTATCCCATATCTTACTTGGCTTTCAACCGCCTCATTATACTTCATTCCTCCCCCAGTCGCAAGAAAGCAATTCCAAAAATCTTAACTCAGATGAAAGCTGATAAAGTGGTTTCGCATGTGTCTACGTATAATATCTTATTGAAGATAGAAGCCAATGAGCACAATATTGAAGGTCTGGTAAAAGTTTTTGGTGATATGAGGCGAGTGATGGTTGAACCAAATGAGATAACTTACTGCATTTTGGCTGTTGCACATGCTGTGGCTAGGCTGTATACTGTGTGTGAGGCTTACACTGAGGCTATCAAAAAGTTAATGACAGGGCATAACTGGTCAACATTAGACATTCTTGTGATATTGTATGGATATTTGAAGAAGCAAAAAGAGCTGGAAAGAACATGGGGCACGATTCAAGAGCTACCTTATGTTAGGGGTAAGAGTTTCGTGCTGGCGATTGAAGCCTTTGGTAAGATTGGAAATCATGGTCGAGCAGAGGAGCTGTGGCTTGAGATGGCATCAAAGAAGGGATTAAAATCAACTGAGCAATTTAATTCAATGATAAGTGTGTATTGCAAGAATGGGTTAATTACTAAAGCCGCTGGGCTATATAAAGACATGGAGAAAAGTGGATGTAAACCAAATGCCATAACGTTTCGGCATCTCGCACTTGGTTGTTTGAAAGCAGGATTAGTGAAGGAAGCTATTAGAACTCTTGAATTAGGAATGGAATTTCCAACAAGTGCAAAGGTTAGAAGATCAACTCCATGGTTAGAAACTACACTTTCAATACTAGAGATTTTTGCAGACAATGGTGATGTGGAAAATGTTGAAAAGTTGTTTGAAGAATTAAAGAGAGCAAATTATACAAGGTATACTTTTGTCTACAATTCATTGATTAAGGTGTATGTTAAGGCCAAGGTTTATGAACCTAATCTTCTTAGAAGGATGATTTTGGGAGGGTGTAGGCCAGATTCTGAGACCTATAGCCTAATGAAGCTCATAGAACAGTTCCGCTCAGGATAGCATCAGCCTATGATAAAATATGTTGCATTTTGGATTTTTTTCACTCCTTAGTTAACAGACAATGAGGAGAAGTTCTTGCTAATATAACAAGTGCAAGAGATAAGATGAGTAAAACAACGAATGGATCAGCTTGCAGTGGACAAACATGGTGGTTTTTTACCAGTTTAAATGTTCTCTTCTGCTTGTTGGCAGGAGCACATATGTTATGCTGTACTTTTGAAATTTAAAAGAGGTAGCATTGTGGTATAAAAGAAAAGCGGAAAGATATGTCCTTGGAAAAATATGAGCTCCATTCTTCCAGTGCAGGGATGAGTGCTGTTATCCTGCGCTCTAGATCACATGTATTGAGGGTTGTAAGTCTGACCTAAAACCATTCCTCTGTGTCACATTGAAATTTCCGGAAATTGCATGATGGGAGCTGACGTCTTCTGCTAGGTGCATCCTTTAAAATATAATTTTGAGGTTGAATTTTTAATACGTGGCCAGAATATCTGATTGTATTAACATTACAATTTTTCTTGTAGAAACCAATTTTTCATGGAAGTGTGAAGTTTACAGTAATTAATGCAAGTGATTATAACAAATTCCAATTATTGCGTTTTTATCTGATGCTTTTTTTTTTTCAAATACTTTTTGTCCAGTCGTGTTCATTTTGGCATTTATAAGCTACAGTTGTTGTAGCATGAAACAGACGATATATCTCTTGTCTAACGTGGAATTTTCTTGTCTGTGTTGGACAATATAGGCAGTTTGATCCTTACCCCAAAAAATACAATTAGTTCGATGGAGATCTGTGTTTAGTTTGTATTGTACTACCAATTTATATGGGTGATACCATCAATTTCCGTAAGAGGGGAAGAGTTCAGAATTAGATAACATTTTTGATCTCGAGACATAAACTGTGGCATTGTCTGGCTTGGAAAGAAAAATGAATCTAAAAAATGGGTACTCTCATTGAAACTAATTACCATGTTTTCTGTTGGTTTCAAGCAAAAACTTACCATGGAGCCTAGAATCCTCACTTAGTTTGACCTTTCTTACATGCATATCAGAAGCCCTTTAACCTTAGTTCAATGTCCACTCAAGTCTCAATAGACTTAGTAAGATTTGTGAGACTAAACTCATTAGAATATCAATGAAGCATGACGACTCTGTAGCCATCTGGACTTGGGTCCATGTTCATTGATCCTTAGAGCACTGGGGATTTTCATATGATCGATCATTCACATATTATGCCTTTATTATGAGGTGGGATGATACTGCAGATGCCCCACGCACAGGCCGTGTTGATGCTTACCCTTTCTTTTGATTGAGCTTTATTTTGCCTGTTCCACAAGAATGTAAAATAACTCAACTCTGAATACACCAATATGTTTCAGTCACGCTGTGGATTTATCTGGTCTTGGTACTTTCGTCGGCTTTTTTAACACGCTGTTGTAGCGTAGACATGAAAAATTTGCAGCCAATTATGCATTGACATGTTTAATAAATTTTAACTTATCAATTTTATATTTTTATTTATTTTTGGAATTATCATTAAATTTCAAAAATAAATAAAAAATATAAAATTGATAAGTTAAAATTTATTAAACATGTCAATGCATAAATTTCAAAAATTAAATAAAATATTTTATTGATAAAATTAAATATTACTATGTATCAAATTATGATATTTTGACAATAAATATCGTATATTGCAAATTATAGAAGTGAATACCAATATTATGGTAATTCAAATCACATCTTGTGATTAAGGCAATAAATATCTATCAAATTATTAAAAATCAATCAAATCCTTTCATGTAAAAAAAGGAAAGAGCCCCCATTCTACAAGTATAAATAGGAGTCATATCCAAGAAGTTAAACACAAGTTAAGAAAAAGAAGAAGTCCAATCAAGAAAAGTGTTGGAGGAAGTTCTCTCAACCTGAGTCCATCAAATTCAAGGAGATCCACGGTATTCAAGGCGAAAAACAAGACATTCATCATTGAGCTCATCAAATCATGACGTTTAATTTGAGATTAAGTTGTTAAACCCTCCAATTAACGTTATTGAAAATCAAGTCAATCTTGGAGGAGAGATCGGAGGTTCGATTCCATCAAGAAGTTACCAAATCCACAAAGTCAACATTTCTTGCAAAAAAGAATATCAATAGAGATTGTATTTACATATTTTCATTAAATTCAATAAAATTTTATTTGTACTATTTTTTTGTTTGTAATTTTTGCAAACAACGAAATTTGTGTTACAAGTTTCTAGCACACCTAGTGGGACCATCTCTACTCTCATCTCTTCTTTGTAAATCAAGTTTGAAGTTCAAGCGGAGATGAAGGACAATCACTCCAACTTCACAAATGTCAAATTTCTTATGTCAAGGCATGAGGGGGCAAAAAAAGATGATATTTTGTCGAGTTCTGAAGCCACCAATCCAAAACACAAGCATGGGGAGGCAAAAGAAGATGATGTTTTGTCGAGCCATGAAATAATCACTCCAAAATACAAGCATAAAGGGGCAAGACAAGATGTTGTGTTGTCGAGCCATGAAGCCACTACTCCAAAACACAAGCATGAGGAGGCAAAAGAAGATGGTGTTTTGTTGAACTATGAAACCACCACTCCAAAATACATGCATGAGGGGTCAAGAGAATATGGTATTTTGACATTGCCAATCAAATTTTCACTAAAGCTGGGGGCAAAGCAAGAAATAAAAGTTGTGGAGAAAGAGTTGTTGAATCCAACTACGATACTCGAATCTACTGCAAGCTCAAATTTTGAAGTCGTAACAGTCATGGTGGTCCAAACTACTTCAACAGAAGAACAAATTGAAATTTTGATGAAGGTTGTTGAGGAACTCACGAAGCATATTCAAGAACAAGACTCTCAAATCACGAAGTTGATAAACAAAGTGGACAATGCTGATATTAGTTGCGTAATGGGCAAACAAATTGAAGTTCATGACAAAACTGAGGTGTCCATGAAGCAACAATCAAGTGAAAGAGATGTGTCTTCTAAAGAGTTGTAAGTTTCATCTGATGGGTTGATTCCTATTGACCAACTGAAAGAGTTTATTATAAGGACTATCAATGACAAATTTGATGGAAGCTCTAAATTATCTTTGACTTATATCAAACCATACACTAAGAGAATTAACAATTTGAAGATGCCAGTTGGATATCAACCCCTAAAATTTCAGCAATTTGATGGCAAAGGAAACCCGAAACAACATATTGCTCATTTTATTGAGACGTACAACAATGCTGGAACATATGGGGACTGCCTGGTTAAGCAATTTATTTTCTCATTGATGGAAAATGCATTTGATTGGTACACCAGCCTGGAGGCAAACTCAATTGATAGTTGGGAGCAATTGGAACAAGATTTTCTCAATCGCTTTTATAGCACCCGTCGTACTGTTAATATGGTTGAACTTGCTGACTTAAGACAAAAAGAAGATGAGCCCGTGCTTAAATATATCAATAATTGGAGAAATTTATCTTTGAATTGTAAAGATACTTTGTCAGAAACTTCTGTAATTGAGATATGTATCCAAGGAATGCAATGTGGTCTCTGCTACATACTTCAAGGATTCAAACCAAAAACTTTTGGAGACTTGGCAACTCGTGCACATGCCATTGAGTTAAGCATGAATTTTGACAAACAAGAATGCCCAAGTGATGTTAGTGATGATGAAGATGATGAAGATGAAGAAGATGTGGTATCATATGCAACAACTGCTGACTTCAACTTTGTAATGCTTCTAGATACGAGTATAAACTATCTAAAATTTTCAAATTGAAGTTTTCTCAAGTGCTCATTGATAAGAGTATAAACTATCAGTAAAGCTCCTTGATATGAGCATAATAAGTCTACAAATCAAATCAAATGAAGCACTCCTTGACAAGAGTATAAAAGATCTATAAGTCAAATCTAAATAAAGACTCATTGATACGAGTATAAACTATCTACAAATTCAAATTCAAATAAAATACTCCTTGACATGAGTATAAAAGCTCTACAAGTCAAATCAAATGAAATATTCATTGGCATAAGTATAAAATATCTAGAAGTCAAATTCAAATGAAAACTCCTTGATACAAGTATAAACTATCTATAAATTTTAAATTCAAATGAAGACTCCTTGATACGAGTATAAACTATCTAACAAAATTTAAATTCAAATTGAAACTCCTTGATACGAGTATAAACTATCTCCAAATTTTAAATTCAAATAAAAACTCCTTGATATGAGTATAAACTATGTATAAAGTCAAATCAAGTCAAGAACTCCTTGATATGAGGATAAACTATCTATAAGTTCAAATTAATTCAAAAGATTTCGAGACTTATTCATTTTTCACACCCACTGGATGCACGTGAACAAGTCTCGATGGGGCATTTGTAGACATGAAAAATTTGTACCCAATTATGCATTGACATGTATAATAAATTTTAACTTATCAATTTTATATTTTTATTTATTTTTGGAATTATCATTAAATTTCAAAAATTAAATAAAATATTTTATTGATAAAATTAAATATTACCATGTGTCAAATTATGATATTTTGGTAATAAAGATCGTATATTGCAAATTATAGAAGTGAATACCAATATGGTAATTCAAATCACATCTTGTGATTAAGGCAGTAAATGTGTATCAAATTATTAAAAACTAATCAAATCATTCCATGTCATCAAGTAAAAAAGGCAAGAGCCTTCATTCTACAACTATAAATAGGGTTCATATCCAAAAAGTTAAACACAAGTTAAGAAGAAGAAGAAGTCCAATCAAGAAAGGTGTTGGAGGAAGTATTCTCAACCCAAGTTCATCAAATTCAAGGAGATCCACGGTGTTCAAGGCGAAAAGCAAGATATTCATCACGGAACTCATCAAATCATAATGTTTAATTTGAGATTAAGTTGTTAAATTCTCAAATTAATATTATTGAAAATCAAGTCAACCTTGGAGGAGATCGAAGGTTCGATTCCATCAAGAAGTTACCAAATCCACAAAGTCAACATTTCTTGCAAAAAAGAATCAGAGGATCAATAGAGATTGTATCTAAATATTTTCATTAAATTCAATAAAATTTTATTTGTACTATTTTTTTGTTTGTAATTTTTGCAGGCAATGAAATTTGTGTTACATGTAGTTTAAAATTTTTTATACAAATATCGTAAATTAAAGTAATATTAACAAATTAGGTGAAGAAAGTTGCTACCCCAAGTAGCAACTTTGTCAACTTTCACTTATCAAAGATATTTACCAATGATTGGTAATGATTAGGCAATAATTATATTTTTTAAATATTTTAATTAGATAATTATTAGGTAATAATTAGTTAATTTAGGCAATGATTAAATAATGATAAGATAATTAGAAAAAATAATTAGACAATGATGAGATAATTTAAAATTAAAAAATAATTTTTAATATTATAAATAATGATGTGCAATGATTATACGTATATATATATATATATATATATATATATATATATATGTACGAACATATATAACATAAACTTATATTCAATGAATATAAATTATTTTGAACTAAATAAATATATATAATACAAAATTTTTGAATGTTTAATACAAAAAAAGTCATAAAAATATATAATACAATTTATAAATATTTAACAAAAAAATAATTCTAAAAATATCATCTAGTACCACAACGAGATCGATGTCGTTGTCGCCTACCTCTACATCTACCTTCAACAGTAGGAATATCATGTGTTTGTTATTGTCTGTTATCATTGTTATTTATAATATAATTTAAATTAAAAGATAGACGACTTAATGATATTGTGGAGTTTGACTCTCTACGATCATGATACCCACTATATGTAGGTGTATATGGCATAGAAGAAACAACAAACTCTGAACAATGAATATTGTATCCTGGTTGATGCCGTATAGATGAGTACCCCATGCCAAGATTAGAACTAAGTAATGCCGTGAATGACTGTGTGTATAGTGACATACCAAAAATGGAGTGAAAGGCTTATCTGGTTGTACCTCCTAAGATGCGTAGTAATTAGCAGCATTGTCCATACTATGAAACATAACAAGTGTCAAAGTAGATAGACCTGCTATATCTATTGTAGTATATGAACAAGAGATGTCGTAAGACGTAGAGACATGATTAGTAACTGCAGGTGGATCCCGATAAGTAGATGGACTTGTCATATCTACTTTTGTTGCGCTACTACATATTCTCGTTCTCGTACATCGGTGAGCACCTTGTTCTGTAGGTAGCGTTGATTGTTGAGGAGCCACATGAACTGAATGTCGATGACGTTAGAAGAAAGGTCTGACCTCAGCCTCCTAAGAGGTTCCCTACACCATCATCCTCATCGACACCGACCTCATTCTCTCAATTGCTCTTTCCTGAAATACGAGTAAACAAGTTTATTATTAATTATCAATAATTATATAATTATACAATAAAAATAAATATTACTCAAGATATATGTACCAAAGCGTACCAAAGCAGCCAATGTAGTTGTATCCGAAGGCCGATACTCCTGATGCATAGGCAAGTGCGTAAGAGATATGAAATAGTGTGTAATATGATCATACCATGATAAATATCCATCTCCAATATTGTTAGCTCCAATACTATAAGGGGTGGATCAACCTTATGCATGTTTATTTGTGCACTGAGCCACATAATACTGGTGATAAAGGGTCCAATTTTGAGCAGGGCATCCTCTGCGATCTACATCGTGTAATGTTGCATGATGTGCAAGTATATCTGGAGGAATATACTGGGTCATGCCAAACTGTCGCATAACTCACTCAGGATGATAGAGCTCTATAATGGTATAGTGAATCAATGAACATAATGATCTCCACACATTTGTAATATGTCTATCTCCAAGAATATGAATCTCAGGCCAGTTAAGGTTATACAGTTGTCAAATAAACTATCAAAAAAACAAACAATCATAAATTATTAACTACAATGTGGCTATGTAATTAAAATAATTAAAAATGAGCTCGTCTACTTGCTTATCAGTCATTCTATCAAGAATATCCCTAACAACCCTAATAGAATGCCTCGTGATGTGTGTGTAGCTATGACACTGTATCCACCTAAGTAGTACAAATTACGTCAATATAACATATGAGAATATATATGAACTAGTTAATTTAAAAAATAAACACATTATTTATAATTTAATATCAATTGTTATAAGTGATATTTGGCACCATATGGAGGAATAGGAAGTTCATACTCGTTATTGCCTACAACTAGTCCCATATTAATCCAGCTGCGTAACTGCCTAGGTACCAAAGTAGTAATACGCGACTTTACCCAAATCTGCAATTCAATTATAAAGTAAACACTATATAATTACTTTAATTTATGATATAATAAAAATATATGTAGGTATGATGTACTAAAATTAAATTTACCTGTAGAAGATGCATGGCTCCACCAACATCTTTCCTCCATCTAACACTCGCATTGCATAACTCACGGTACAAAAAACTGAGGATTGCACTACCCCAACTGAATCTACCATAGTCTGCAATATGCTTCATGTGATATAAATACAATAATGACACCTTGTTGCCTGATGTATCCGGGCACATAACATCGCCCAAAAGAATCAAAGCATATCCTCTAGTATATCTCTCGACATCTACTTTTGGAGTGTCATCAGTCACCAGATGGGCTATCAGGTAATCCCTGATGGAGGTCAATACAATACGCAAATCATATAAACGCTTCTCATCAAGTGTGAATCCTAGTTAATAGAGGCAATATTGTTGCCACTGTGAACTCGATCTCATAATATCCATGCCAGTAATGGGATCTCCCTCTATTGGGAGCCCCTAAATGACTACTACATCCTGTAATGTAACAGTCACCTCACCAACTCGAAAATGGAAGATGTGGGTCTCAGAACGCCATCTCTCAACAAGTGTGGTGATCAAGTGACGATCAATATCAAAATACCCACACTTATAAACTCCATAGAATCCCATGTCAAATAATATATGAATGACACGATAATGCAATCTGAGATCAGGATTATCATCATCGTCGTCAAGTCTCTAAAATAATCCAACTCCATGTCTAACGGATAAGATGCTATCTAACATTCTTAGATCGATGATATTCCTGTCTACAAAGAACTGTCATCTTGTAGGGACCATAAACTATAGGAATGTCCCTCCTGTAATAATAATCCTAATTAATAATGCAAGTTGTGAAATAAATGTATCATTTATTTACGTATAAAATTTAAATAACTACGTAAAATTAAACAAGTTAAATCATGAATCATGTGGTAAACAAGTCAAATCAGATGACATAGATAAAAATTACAAATATCAGATGTAATAAAATTATTTAACAAGTCATTGACTAGTCTTCACGAAAATAATACAAACTAATAATTATTTATACTAATCCCCAACATCATCTACGTTGTCGACTAGTTGTCCCACGTTGTGATGTATCGCCCTATTGGCTTACACGATATTATTGTCTAGCACGTGTGTGAGGCCAATCCATATTGTTTGGGATTCGAGTAGTAGTATCTCATCCACGACTCTTCCAAATTCGTAAAGAAAGATTATGGCACAACTCGAAAGATGGGGTGTCCCAACAGTCTTCATCCGGTAATGGAGTTTCTAATAATTATTATTCTTTAAAATTAATTTTATAATTATTAATTTAAATTTTCAAGTTTTAAAATTTTTATTTTGAACAAATGCATTCACAAATAATTATGTATTTTAAGTAGTTAGTTAATTATTATTTTTATAATAATTAAGAAATTTCTAATAATTATCATTCCTAATTAACTAAAATTATTATTCATTAAAATTAATTTTATAATTATTAATTTAATTTTTTGAATTTTAAAATATTTATTTTGAATAAATGCATTCACAAATAAATATTTATTTTCAAATCAATTAATCAACATACTAATTTATGAAGTTATTATTCTTTTCAACTAAACTAATCTAGTACAACAAAACAACAAATAAATTTTACATACAAGTACAACAATATAAAATATACATAATTCAGATATAATTAAAGTCTTGTACCTGTACTTAAAGTTTACCAATGTTAAATGCTCATCATTTTCAAAATCAACAACCTATTAAATAAATCAAAAAAATGAGAAACAATAATAAATTTTTAATTAATTAAAAAGAAAAAATAAAAATAAATAATATAATTGTATCTTTAAAAAAAATAGCAACAAAAAAAATTAACTGAAAATTTTGATCCAATTGCTATTTAAAGTGAGATGAAGAGAGGGAGTGTTTTAAGTGAAATAATTGAAACTGTAATGGAAGAATAATTAAAACTGTCATGGGAGTGAATGAATTTATGGAAGGAGAACAAAATAAAAAATAGATGAGACAGAGCCAAAAAAAATAGAGAGGTGTTTACAAAAAAAAAAAAAATGAGTGGGCAAGAGGGTGAATGTGAAAGTGTTAATGAAGAAAGAAAATGAGCGATGGAGTGATGGGGGAAATATTTTATAGAAATGGGTAGGTGGGGGAAGATAGTATTAGGTGATCAAAGTCACCTTGGAATGTAATTGCAACACCTTTTTTGCAGACTTTTACTAAAATTGTCACACCCTATACCAATTTCATTTAAAATTTTAATTCCCTTCATTTTCACGGTAGTTGACGAAGAAAATTTTAAAAATATAATATTTTATTAAAAAAACCACTTTTCTTCGTGGTTGAAAATATATGAACTCGTAATCTTATTCTTATGGGGTTCTAGCGCCGACCATGATTTTATAATGCAATAGTATTTGCATTGTGAGGCATATGGGGTTTTTCTCTTTCTTTGTGTGTGTGTATGTGTGGAAAATTGGTAACCGGAATGGTTACTCTGCGTGCAAAACATCCAAGGAAGCCTTATACTAATGAAAAATGGGGTACGGTTTTAAGCCACCTGAAATAATGATGAAATTACTACTTATTCTTCAGCACATGGCATGCAAAATAATACCAGGAACTAAGAAAAAGGTCGGATTGCTCATTGACCTATATAAGGTTTGTGCCTCCAACAACATTAGATTTTCAGAACTGAGGAAAAAGACCACTAACTATCAGAATTTTTCTGGTATTACATATGTTCAAGGATATGTTATTTCATTCTAGCACTCATATCCAAGGAAACATGCCAGCTTCATCATGGGGAACCATGAAGCCGGAGAGTTATTTCATCTCATCCGCTTCAGGTGAGATAATTGAGGAACTCTGCAGCAGTTGCAACCGCACCTCCAGCTATGGCATCCATTACGATCTTGTCTTTGTTGTTTTTACTGACTGCCGATACAAGTGCTCCAGTCAACGCACCACCGATCATCGCATTCTTCTGCAAAGGCAGGTTAAGTCACTTGTGCAGTAAACGGCAAATGCTTGGAGCTGCAGATTATGCTTAATTACTGAACATGATAATATCATGCACTAATAAATCAGTAATTGCAGAGGTGGATCTCAAAATTGAACCTTGGACTTCATTTCATAAATTTTGAAATTTTGAGAAGCCACCTCCCCAACCCACCGCATGCCTTCATGCAAAAACAAGAACAAATTTCATGCAGAACTAGACGAAGATATAATAACTAATTTAGGCCAGTATCCAATAGATCCATAGAATGACAGGACAGGTGTAAATTTTTAAGCGTCCTCTTTCAGCGGTCTCTTCCCTGTCAGATATTGCTGATCCTCGAAGTACAAAATTGATCTTAGGTGATGTACCAGGAAATTCTGCAAGCGGCCAAGAAGCACCTGCTGCAACTTGTATTTCAACTATTTATGGCATATTTTGTAACACAAATGGATGTTGAAACTCAATCGTTTTTCTTACTGATATTGAACAAGCAATAGATGGAATAAGCAAGATTGTGTAGTGATTTCAGAAATTACCCAGTCTCTGGTTCCACGGATTCTTTCTGCTCCATACTCCATTCCAACATAAACTCCAGCTACTGTGCCTGCAAGTGGTACAAGCACAAAAAACCAGATGGTTATCTGAAAGTTTCTGGTTCTTCAATAATACATGTCTCATATGTCACCACAAGGAATGCAAGTATCACTCACCCCAATATGCACCTTCTTTGCACATTTTCTTCAGCTGCAGTAGCAGAAATTCGTTAGATTCATAGCCAATTCTAAGTGGCTATCATTATCAAAGAACAAGCATTAGGTTTGAGGAACAAAATGCTTATATCTAACAAAACTAACAATGGTCATTCGCGCCTCTCAATTTGTCTTTTCCTCCTTAGTGATGGCCATAAGTTTAAGTAAAAGACAGATCACCAACTTCAGATATGCTGGGACGATACTCCAAAAATCATGTCATGAAACACACTGAAAAATAATCCTTTTCTTTTCTGAATTTCATCACTATTACCTTCATAATTAAGTCCACTACATGTGACAAATGATGAGAACGTACAATTAATAAATGCCCAAGCTATCTTAAGAAGCAATGAAGCATTAAAGCAATTGATTCAAGCAGGATAAAGAAAAGCAGCTTATTAAATAGGATGATACTTTAAATTTGGGATTGTCTAATCCTTAAAGAAAAGCTTGAAAGGTATTGCTTGATTCATGCTTCAATTGTTCTCCAAAAGTTATTTCTTATACGCACTTATGTAACACTAAAAATGCAAACTTATTTTGTGACGATGATCTATTAGTAGTTTATCGAGGTTAATGTATTGTCATCTCAAATGAATGGAAATAATTAATAAGATAAAGCTCTTACCGAGTGCCCAAAGTTGTGATGTGAAACACTCCCTGCAATTCGCAACTAGCACTGTGTCATGAAAATAGGCAAAAAAAAGAATACAGAACACTTGAGATTCAATGCACAGAAAAAAAAATTGATAATAGATATGTCCCCGCGCCAAAGAACACTACAGATTCTGATTTCATGAATCTGTCCAAAAGTTAGCCCTGAAGATTGTTTTGGAGTTCATATATGGTGTTACCACATCCTATTAGTTTGCCCATTACATCTCTCTTTTCCTTCTCCAGCCTTAAATTCTTAATCAAACCAAAAATATTTTTACATGAATAGAACCAGAATAAAAAGAAGTGATGAATTTAGAAAAGGAATTCGAGGTCCATCACAAGGTAATCATTTATTTCAGAACTAAAGATAGCCTTTTGAGGCAAGCCAAGCTCATCAAACTTTAAGATAATCTTGTTCAAGTGATGACTCATAAAAATCAGTCTCAAAATCATGCTTGTTAGTACTCTTAGGATGACTCTTCCATTTTTTAGACTATATAGTGAGCTTCTTCATGTTTAATTATATGAATCATTGACAGATTAATCATCTTGTCACTGATCTGCTCTGCATAGATATTCCAATGATCTCTGATTGGATTTTCATGTTACAATAATCCCTTCGTCCAAAGTTTATTTCTTCTATTTCCTTTTTGTGATCTCCTACAATAATGCTCAATTTTCTAAAATAAAAAATTTTCCTCAAACCACCCATTCATTTTTAAAGTAATGATGTGAGATCATGAACTCTCAACTACTATTTAGAAAATTCGAGTCCAAAATAGATATGACCAGACCCATTTAGTCATATGGCAACTGTTATTGCACTTGCCATGTGATTGGTTACTCTTCTTGGAGTATACACCAATCACATGCAAGTATAATATACTTGTCATGTGATTAACTTAGATTCGGCCAAATTCGGTTCAAACTAGATTTTTCCATGTTACCAATAATTCAGTCTTGCATTTATCATTTAAAACTTTATTTCGAGTCAAACTAGACAAAAAAAATGATGGATGAAGTACGGCATAATCAATAAGTTCTAAGGTGGGCCTTATATCCAAAGTGTGAGTTATATTAGGAATTTTCTTAGGAAGGTTCGTTCTTTGGGTCTAATTCACCAACAACCATTGAATTATGTAATAATTCATGGTATCCATATGAATTATGAGTGGACTCTACATAATCCAACGATTGTGGGTGAATCTGATCCAATAGCCTAGACTTCATAAGAACATTTTAATTATATATGCTAAAAGTTTCCTTGTTCGTATTTGTTGTTTATTTATTGTCATTCATTGTCAGCATGGGAGAACATCACAGGAGAACATAACAAGTCGAGTACTAACCACTAGACATGTGGCACTTAGGGGGCATAGTACCTAATACAGGAGAACATAAAAAGTCGAGTACTAACCACTCGACATGTGGCACTTAGGGGGCAAAATACCTAATACCTACCATCACCATAGTAAAGGCGTGTAAACGCATACCAAAAGGGGCTCTGCGTAGCCAAATATATGAAGAAATAAAATTGCGCCTTTACCAACCGCTATAGCTTTGGGCCTAGTAATAAAGGGTAGTAAGGGCTTCTCCCTATCAAAACATCCTAACAGGTACAGATAATGACTAGTGCAGTTTGCTGAAACAGGTGAAAGATTCAAGAATCTGATTCTAACAGTTTCACCCAGCAACCTCATAATAAATCCAATTATAGCTTTCAACAAACACTAATAATCTATTACAACACATTAGCAGTTATACAAGTAATGCTGAGAATTCCATCATGGGGCACGAGAATGAAAAGGGAACCTCGTTTAACCACATGATATGTTTCCTCTGCAGCTACTTTTGCAGCCGCTACCTGAAAATCCCAAAGCAAAAGAAAAAATAAATTAACATTTCACAACCTTGATTTACCCAATAATCAATCCCACACTAAAAACAAACAGATCAGAATTAAAATCACCCCATACAATTAAAACACATGCATACACGCACACAAAACCACACACAGAGGAAATGGGTTTCTCTTACAGCGCCAATCTTCAAGAAACCATCAACAGTGAGGTTGAGAAATGGGTTGCCCATATCCACGATCAAGTCCACTTTTGGTGAAGAATATGCTCCCGAAAATGTACTCCGAGGCATGTTAATTATCACTCTATATACCTTATAGTTCTTCTCTTTCTCACTCAAAACTCTCACCAAAACCACACAACCCCTTTCTAATCTGTCTCGGGTTCTTCCTCACTTGATTCTATTTGCCGTTGTCTGTATTAATAATTTTCAAGTGCGTCTTGATTACGTCTTGTTTGCTTTCCTTCTTTCGTTGATAAGCTCTAGGCATTTAAACAAAAAATAAAAATAAAAAAAATAAGAAAAAAAACTCTTAAGGTTGAGATTTGCACAAAAAAGAAATTACCCATAAATATACATATACATATATATCGTATGCTGTTGCACTCTTTTAGTAGCATAGTAGCAATTTTTGTTTTTGTTTCAATTTTGTTTTAAGTTCAATTTTTTGGTTCTAAGGATTGAAAAATAATGGATTCTTAGTTGGGTGCCAAGAATTTTTTTTGTTTGACTTATGATTGTTGAGATTTGAAAAGAAAAGGAATTTCGATTTACAGAAGAATCCTAAGATATAGTAATGAGAGATGAATTAATTAGCTAATATTATTGTGTGAATACTTAAAAGATAAACTTTTATGTTGTTGACTGTTACATTCAAGATGCGCATTATTATATTGAGTCATACTCCCTCGATCAAAAAGTGGTGTTTGTTGTAGTATAAAGTCAATTATTTAATTTTTCAATAATCTATTTTATACTATTATAAAAATATAAATATTTTTTTTAATTTTTGATCTTATTAAAATATCTTTTTAATATTATTATTTTTAATAGTAGTTATGTAATTTAATAATAATATAATTTTGAAAAGAATAATACTTATTTTTTTAATTGATGAATGAAGTTATGTGATAATTATAATAAGATAATACCAAGACTTTAAGTTAAACTCTACTTTCATTTATTTGATATTTCGAAAATATGTATAAAAATCATATTTATAAGTACTTTATATTTTGTTTACTCTTATGTTCATTTATGTGTTCATATTTTGATTCAATTATTTTGTTAAATGATTTTAAAAAAAAAAATACAAATTAAATAGTTCAAATTTAAATAAGAAAATCTAATTGTATTTTATATTTATTATTTTTAGTTTGGTAAATTAAAATTAAGGAAAAAAGGTGTAAAATTGATTAATAAATATAAACTAAGATATAAATATTATTTATAAAATTTGTAAAAATAAAATTTGATATTGGGTATAGTTCGATAAACCGAATAAATCACCAAAATTAAATCGAATACTGAATTTTTATAAAAATAAAAATCAAATACTAAATTTAATTTTTTTGTTCGACTTTGATAAATGATGAATTTTCAGTTTCGATTTTAATAAAAATGTGCATGTTTCTTTCAATTTTTGATCTGACTAAAATACCTTTTAAATATTAGTAATTTTAATGTTAGTTATGTAATTTAATAAATATATAATATTAGAACAAATAATGCTTACTTTTTTAATTGATCAATGAAATTATAGATAATTACAATAAGATAATACTAAGAGTTCAAGTTAAACTTTATTTTCATTTGTTTGATATTCTGAAAACATGTATGAAAAATATATTTATAAGTATTTTATCTTTTATTTTCTCTTTTGTTCATTTATGTGTTCATATTTTGATTCAATTATTTGCTAAATGAATTTTAGAAAATATTAAAAAAATAAATAATTTAAATTTAAATAAAAAAATATAATTGTATTTTGTATTTATTACTTTTAGTTTGGTAAGTTAAAATTAAGGGGAAAAAGTATAAAACTAATTAATAAATATAAACTGATATAAAAATTATTCACAAAATTTGTAAAATTAAAATTTGATATTGGGTATGGTTAGATAAATCGACATAAAATACCAAAATTAAACGAAATGCTGAATTTTTATGAAAATAAAAATCAAATACCAAATCTAATTTTTTTGTTCGACTTTGAATAAATATCGAATTTTCAGTTTCGATATAATTCTATTGGTTTATCAAATTGTTGTATCTAGTATTGTTGAATAATGATTGTTCATTATTTTCGGATTAAATTCAACTTTACAAAGATGGTAACAAGAAATGAATTTAACAAATATTCAAGATTAACTTATTTTTAATTAAACCCAAGATACATCCTAACCCATCCACCATCAAACTCGAACCCATCCTGAAACTCAAACGCCGACGAGTGCAACCCAATTGACCCATTCTTGGTTGCTAATTGCGACATTGAATCAACTTACTTCTTCTTCTAACGACTAAAGAAGATATCAATAAAAAAATTCCTATCTTAGGCAAATTGATTTGGCCGCGTAAAATTAGGGGATATAATAACTGATAAGTGCCAAAAAACTCATTATCAAAAACATAATAAGAGAAAATACGATTTTAGTAGTGAAAATGCAACATCAGCAAGCAAGCAAGCAAGGAATAATCGTAATAATGGAGTATGTACGAGCATGTACGAGCATTCAGTGACAGGCATGGTTCCTTTCTCACGACGAACCTATGCCAGAACTAGTTAACTTGAAGCAAAGTGAAAGTGTGCAAGAATACTTGGATAAATTCGACGAGTTAATGAATTTAGTAGATTTGACTTAAAATTATGCTCTCAATTGTTTTTCAAGAGGATTAAAAGGTAAAATTGGAGTGCATGTGAGAATGTTTAAGCTAAAATCACTACAAGATGCTATGTATTTGGCCAAACTTCAAAAACAAGCTATTTTCCTTTCCAACAAAAAAGTTCCTAGCCCAAACTACACCATAAACAATTATATTCTTCCAAAACCACCCATTATCATGTAGCATTCTAGACAAAATATTCTCACCCCTTTTAATTCACAAAATAACTTCAAATTTATCATTCCAAAAAATCAAAATCTCATAAATTCTACTACACCACCAAGAAAATTAGGCCCTCATAAAGTTGAAGATAAGAAGGGCAAAAGGGTTTTGTTTTTAGAGTGATGAAAAGTTTACTCTAGGACATCAATATGAAAGTAGAGAACATCATTGTGATACCTTAGGATGAAGAGGAAGAAGAGGGAGAATAGGAAATAGGAGCATGGAATAAAGGTTGGGAGGAAGAAGGCATTGAAGAACTTATTAATGGATCACATGTTTTAATGCATGCTTTTACTAGTGTTCACGATTTCAAAACTATGAGGGGTGTTCACATAATTTTCTGGATATTGAGGCTACAAAGACGTTAGGCTGCAAATCGGAGACCACTACTCCATTTTCAATCTCTGTGGCAGATGGGAATAATTACATATAAGAAATTTTACTTCAAAAATGCAAGGATTGACATTCACTATTGATATGATGATATTGCCGTTGGAAGGATGTGACGTTGTATTGGGAGTGTAGTGGAATCTACAAAGAATTTCTCCAAGAACTTTAAACAAACACTTGTTGTGAAACTATAGCCATGAATTTGACCCAAACCCTACTTGATGTAGAATCTACCTAGAAACTCAACAGATTTAAACAACAAAACAGAACAAATATGAAATAATAAAGAACACAAGTATGATTTACGTGGTTCGACCAATTGTGCCAACTTCTACGGGGAGGGATCAATATTTTTTTTAAGGCAAGTAGAGCTTTACAAGGCTTTTTTTTACAGAGAATGTCTCTGCCCAATTCTGAACTCTCTATCTCTCAAACTCATATACAAGTTCACACAAATTACTCAATGTGTTTTCCCAACCTCGCTTTTCTATTAGTGTACTCAGATTATTTTTCTGCTTTTTTACTCTCTGAAAAATGACCACTCTTTATAACCGAATAAATTCTACAAGTTGTGAGCTCTACCAATGAGAATCTCCCTCAGCTTCTAAAACTGTCCAGCTGTTGACAATTACAACAAGAATCAGTTATGACAATTGTGGCCATCAACTATCACAACAACTTCACCTAAGAGCTTCTTGCCTTAGCCACTGATTTGAGAGTCAATTTAACAATTCTCCACATTATCTCTAAATCAGATTCTCCTACCAAATTGATCCCTCCCATTTAGCCCCTAAGGGCTACTACTTTTGCCTTGAATCTACTAAGTTCGGACAATGTCTGAACTTAGCCATAGGTAAAGCCTTTGTCAACATGTCAGCAGGATTTTTTCTTCTATTGGTGTCTTTTCTACCTTTACCAAACCTTTTGATAAAACATCCCTCACAAAATGAAGCTTCACATCTATATACTTGGACCTTTCATAGAAGACTTAATGCTTAGTCAAATGAATTGTGCTTTGGTTGTCACAAAATACAGTAATGACCTTCTATTCTATGCCTAACTCTTTAGCCATGCCTTGTAACCACATTGCTTCTTTAATTGCTTTTGCCACAATAATATATTCTACTTCTGTTGTTGAAAGTGCCACAACAGGTTGAAGATTAGACTTCCAACTTACTACAATACCAAAAATAGTGAATATGAACCCAGTTAGAGACTTTCTTGTGTCTATACTGCAGGCATAGTTTGAATCGACATATCCAACTACTTCATCCCTTCCATTTTCTTGTTTTTCAAACATAAGACCCAAATCTGTTGAACCCTTCAAGTACCTTAGAGTCCACTTCAAAGCCTCCTAGTGAGCCTTCCCAGGATTAGTTATAAACCTGCTTATAATGCTAACAACATAGGCTAAGTTTGGCTTACTACACACCATACCATACATGATTCTCCCAACTCCACTAACATAAGGAACATTTGCCATGTATTGTTTTTCATCCTCAATTGCTTAAGAGTTTAACAACCTGAAATGTTGGCCAATTAGTGTTGCAACTTCTTTTGACATATGCATATTAAATCTAACCAACACCTTCTCAATATATGAACTTTGAGATAGAAACAAGTTGTTTATCTTCTTATCCTTTGTGATTTCCATTCCTAGAATCTTTCTAACAAGTCCTAAGTCCTTCATTTCAAACTCTAAGTTTAGCATACATTTAATTTTCTAAATTTTAGTTTTGCTATTGCTAGCTATTAGCATATCATCTACATATAGAAGAAGATATGTCTTAATCACCCCAAACTCATTTTTTATGTAAACACAGTTGTCATAGCTATTTCTCACAAAACCAATCCTTAACATGAAGTCATCAAACTTTTTATACCATTGTCTTGGACTTTATTTTAGTCCATATAATGATTTTTTGAGTAAGCAGACTTTATTTTTGTTTTCATCATTAACATATCCATCAGGCTGATCCATATAGATTGTTTATTCTAGCTCCCCATGCAAGAAAGCTATTTTAGCATCTAGTTGTTTCAACTTCAAGTCATATTGAGCTACCAATGCTAGAATCAATCTGATTGAGCAGTGCTATACCACAAGAGAGAATATTTCATTAAAATCCATCCCGTGAACTTGTGTAAATCATTTTGCTACTAACTTGGCTTTATGTTTAGCTTTTTCTATTCCTGGTATGCCATCTTTTTTCTTGAATATCCACTTGCAGCCCACTACTCACTGGTTCTTTGGTTTTGGCACAAGTTTCCAAATTTCATTCTTCATTACAGATGCAATTTCTTCATTCACTATCTTAATCCATTTATTCCTCTCTTTACTTTGTAGAGCTTATTTATAAGTCCCTAGTTCAATCTCATTTGCTATATTGAAAGCAAATAAGATCATATTTGCATGTCCATATATATCTGGTGGCCTTATAGTTCTTCTTTATCTATCTCTTACAAAGTTGTAATCATGCACCCTTTCTTTTGGTTTATTATCTAATTGGTGACCACCCTAATTTCCTTGAGTATCCATACCAATTCTCTGATCTGCAGCTTGCAGCTCCATCTCAACCTGAGTATCATCCTTACAAGTTGTATCTTTAGAGTCATATTGCTCCAAATTAGCCATCTTAGACTCATCAAATACCACATCCCTACTAACTATACATCTAGCTTGTCCAGGTTCTAAACACCAAAGTTTGTATCCTTTGATGCCAATTGGATATCCAATAAAGTTACATCTCATGGCCCTTGCATCTAGCTTATCTTGTCTAATGTGAGCATAAGTTAAACATCCAAAAACTCTAAGATTATTATAGTTAGCGGGCTGTCTATACCATATTTCTAAAAGTGTCTTCAAACCAATTGCAGTTAAGGGGCATCTGTTAATAAGATAAAAGGCAGTAGAAACAACTTCATCCTAAAAGCATTTAGGTAATCCATTATTCAGTAGCATACATCTCTCTCTCCAAGAGTGTTCTATTTATTATTTCTACCAAATTATTCTGTTGAGGGGTATTTCTCATTATTCTATACCTTGTTATGCCATTTTTCCTGCAAAGCTCAATGAATTGCTCTGAAAGAAACTCCAGGCCATTGTCAGTCCTTAAATGTTTCAGTTTAGCTTCTATTTTGTTTTCATTGAGGGTTAACCAGTCTTTGAATTTGTTAAATGCCTCATATTTTGATTTCAATATGAAAACCCATACCCTTCTAGAATAATAGACAAAAAATATCTCTCACCTCCATGTGTTTGAGTCCCAGAAGGAGCCCAGAGATCACTATGAACATAATCAAGAGGTTTTCCAGTTATATATGTGCCAATATTGAATTTAATCCTTGTCTACTTTCCTAACACACACTGCTCATAAAATTCAAGTTTGTCAATTTTATCACCACACAATAGATTCTGTTTTGATAATTCCTGCAAGCCTCTTTCACTAATATGGCCTAATCTTATATACCAAAGTCTAGTTTTATCAATCCCTTGATGAATGATGTTAGATGAATCATCAATTATTATTTTGCCAATTAGGGAATATAAGCCATTCTTCTTAATTCCTTTCATCACAAGTCAAAAACCTTTAGTTACTTTGAGAGATCCTTTTTTAGCCTTAAAAGGATAACCATTTTTATCAAGCATTCCAAATGAAATTAAATTCTATTTAAGTTTTGGAATAAACCTGACTTGTTGCAGAATTCTTTCCATGCCATCAAATATCCTAATTCTAACTGTACCATTCCCAATGACCCTACAAGACTTGTTATTTCCAAGAATCACAACTCCACCATTAGCAAGTTCTAATATCTCGAACTAGTCTTTATTAGGATATATGTGAAAGGAACACCCTAAGTCTAGTATCTACTCTCTGCTTGATTCGGTTTCAGTAACAACTAGTGCTTCAGATGAATCATAACTTTCAGATGCCACACTAACTTCCCCCGAGTCTTTAGCTTTTTCTTAGTCCTTTTTTCTTTCTTTCTAGACAATCTCTTTTGAAATGGCCTTCTTTTGGCTTTCAGACCTGTCTCTTATTGCAAGATACTTTCCATTGTTATCTTCTTTCACTTCTAGTTTATTCTGCAATTCTTTAGCTCTTACCGTTGATTTGACTTCTTCCAAAGATATCGTATGTTCTCTACCATAGATCATTACATCCTTGAAATGTTCATAGCTCTTAGGTATTAAATTCAGTAACAAAATAGCCTTATCTTCATTTTTAATGTAAATTCTATATTTTCCAAATCATCAATGATCTTGTTGAATTCATCAATCTGTTATGAGACTAATTTCTCCTCGGTTATCTTAAAAGAATATAACCTTTGTTTCATGTAAAGTCTATTTTCCAAAGACTTCGTCATGTAAACCTGTTCAAGTTTTTTCCCTCGAAACTTCCCTAAGGGCTTTATCCCCAAGACTCAAGATAATTGAGCTATGAGCTCTATCCATGATACATCATTCTTCTTTTCAGATAGAGTTGAATCCAGAGCAGTTGACCTTTGAGTGCCTCCACCAAGCCTTGTTGAACTAGCATGTCTCTCATCTTGACTCTCCATAGTCCAAAGTCATTTTTCCCTAAGAATTTCTCAATGTCATTCTTAGTAGATCCCATGGTTGTGATCTTGATTCCCACAGACGACGCCACTTATAGTGGAATCTACCAAGAATTTCTCCAAAAACTTTAAACAACTCTTGTTATGCAACTATAGTTGTGAATTTGAACCAACTCCACTTGATGTGGGATCTACCAAGAAACTCAATAAATTCATACAACAAACAAAACAAATATGAAACAACAAATAATACTAGAATGATTTACGTGGTTCTGCCCATTGTGCCTACTTCCAAGGGGAGGGATCAATCTTTTCTTTTAAGGCAAATAGAGTTTTTTAAGGTTTTTTTATAAAGAATGTCTCTGCCCAATTTTGAACTCTCTATCTCTCAAAAACTCAGATATAAGTTCACATAGATCACTCAATGTGTTTTCCCAGCCTCACTTTTCTATTAGTGCACTCTGATTATTTTTCAACTCTTCTACTCTCTGAAAAATGATCACTTTTTATAACTGAATAAATTTTACCAGTTGTGAGCTCCACTAATGAGAATCTCCCTCACCTCTAAAACTGTCCAACTATTAAAAGTTACAATAAGAATTAGTTACGACAGTTATGCCCATCAACTATCACAACTACTTCACTTGAGAGCTTCTTGCCTTAGCCACTGATTTGAGAGTCAATTTAATAGGGAATGTAGTGGCTAGTTACTGTAGGATACATTAGGTAGAATTTCAGCTTAAAATGGAGTTTATGGTAGATGTTAAGAAAGTAGTGAGCAGTGCAACTGTTTGTTAATAATTTGATTGGAAAGCTCAAAACAAAAAACTTGCTCAAATCTCTATGAAAAATGTAGGCATATTTTAGGAAAAAGATATATCTTAGTAATACGCCATAGTCCATAAAGTTCAATAGATTAAGTCTAAAAATCCAACAAGGACGATGGGCCAGAATTAAATTAAGGCAAATAGACTAAGTCCATGGGGTCAATAACGAAGACGGGCTATAATGTATAGGCTAAGCCCATAGAGGCCACAAGGCCCAAGCCCACAGGTTTAAGAAACCTAAATGGTGTATGTAACATACTACACAAGATTACACCTTTCAATATTCTCATATATATACCACATATTCCACCATTTTAAGGTATGCCATTTAATATTTGAGCACTCACTTTCTCTCGAGCTCAATCGCTGACTTGAGCATCAAAAGGAGTATTCTTAGAACTAATCTCGAGGACCTCTAACCAGTTGTTTGTGTTATAGGTAGGGCCCCATCTAGCAGTTAATTCTAGCAAAAAGGTATTACAAAGAGTCAATTCTCGATCATTCGAGTAAGTCCAAGGTGTGACCACCTAACCTTGACCACATCATTTTGACACCATTTGTGGGAAACCTGTGTCGACAGGCATTCATGATGCCCTATCCCCCTCCAAAAGGGCAAACTTAAGGGTAGCGAAGTAGATCGATAGTTACAAAAGTTTTCACCATCGGTATGACTCGCCACCACCACAACAAAGGGACCTGTTGAAGTGATAACAAGTATATCACCTAAGAGGGCCATCTATCATTGATAGAGGATGCCTCAGTATAAGCAGGACAAAAGCGATAATACACTACGGCAAGAATAACCTTTGTAGAGCTAGGAGCTCGCTCCCTCGTGCTCTTGCACCCTCAGGAGCTCACTCCTTCACGCCCTCAAAAGCTTGTTCCCTTGCGTCCTTAAAGGAGCCCATTCCCCCATATCCTTAAGAACTCATCCCCTCACGGCCTTAAGAGCTCTCGCATAGTTAAGGGACCATACTAGCCTCCATATTTGAGAGGTCATACCGACCTCCATACGTGAGAGGTCCTATCGACTCCCACACTGAGAGGTCCTACCGACTTCTATGCTTAAAGGATCATACTGACTCACACTCAAGAAGACGTCCTCACTTGAGAAGTTATACCAACTTTCTTAATCATAAATTTGAGAAGTAATACTGACTTCCTTAATAAAAGTCATATTGACTTTCTCAATTACAAACTTGGAAGTCATAGTCAACCTCCTAAATGATAAGCTCATAATGCAATACACATCAAACACATTACCTAGAGCGATGATATAAAAAAATAAAAAAAATAAAACTAAGTGCCATGAGCATGATGTAACCACTAACAGTCAAATATTAAATAGAACACGAGCTATAGTCTCGAACAAATTGCTGAAAGCTATAAAATAACTAAGTCTTGAAGCAAAACCAATAAACGAATATACATGATGAAAGCATGAAGCTAACTAAAAATATTCTAAGTCTTTGTGTAGGTCGCAAGACTACTCTGCATGATGAACAGCTGCATCGACTACCATAATTGTGGCGTCTCTCTCCTTCAGGTTCACCACGATGATAAGGGACTCTTCCTCCGCCACGTTAGCCGGCACCGTAAGGGGGCTTAACAACAACAACAACAACACCATCAACCCTTAACTTCGGGATTCAAGGCGCAATGAGCATAACAATGACTTTGCTGACATACCCAAATTCCTTTTACATTCAATGATACTCACGAACAAAGTCACCATGGACATAGCACACCCCATCTTGTTGTCCCCAAGTGTGAGAGAGGCCTTAAACATTGTGACACCTTTCTCTTTGACATTAGCTATGAGCACCTCTAGAACCTCTACTAACTAGCCCAATCACTACTAAAGGGTCACTGGATGACGACCTTCGGTCACCACCCATGCCAGGAATAGAAAATGTGGCCTTTCTCCACTTCATCTTATCTATTAGTTGTTGCAATAGTGCACTCGCCTTAGACAATAAAGAAGGGTCATACTGACTCCACCACTTGAGAGTACCAACCTCCATACTTGAAAAATCATACCAGCTTCCTGAATCAAGAGCTCATTACCTTAATAACCTGGGGATCAGCCATTCTACAACAAGAGTTGTTTAATGAAACTCGTCTAAAAATGCCTGTAAGAAGCTTAAAGGTCCAGTGGTATAGCATCATGACACCTGTTTGTAAGAGGTTCAGACTAGTGGTGAGGTTTCTTAAGTCCCACCAATTAGAAGTTTATTAGGCCTCAAGAAAAAGCATCACAATGCGCACTCGTAAAAAGCTTATAGTGACTCATGACAAGAATATGGTCACATGAAATCAAAAGAGGCTCGTGACGTAATAATAAACGAACGATATTTTATAAAAAGTTGTAAAATACAGTTCATGAAAAACTAATGATCCCGAGAAGAGATACAAGTATCAAGCAAACGTCAAATCATATGATGACACCCATACAATACTTTAAAAAGAGATAATATCATATATAAGTAAAATCTCTCACAAGAAAAAAACAGTTGCCTACCATGACATGAAAGTTAACAGAAGAAGCGTGGCAACACATACATTAATCAAAATCAGATGAGTCTAAGAAAGACAACAAAATCAGAACTAGCAATAAAAATGTCTTATCCGGACATAAAGGTATCTAGCAAACTAAACCAGCAGAGCGTGGGGCTCCACCCCCATGACAGACACATCCTCCACTACCGCCATTGGTTCCTCATTGGCCGCCACCGCTGCCTCACTAGAGCCATTCCTCATATATATTTTTTAAATATTTTCTAAAATAAAACCAAAAGGATCCATAATAATCTTAAGAAGAAAGCAATAGAGTTGATCATGCTATGACTGGCTGACTGGCATTTGTCGGTGGATCTGCCCATTCCTTCACTTGAATCAAGGAAAGATTTATGTTACCTGGAGTGACTATATTTTGAAAACTTACGCTTCATAAGAACGTGCATATGGCATCAATTTGACTATTTCTTAATCATTTATTTATTTTTAATTTAGTCAAATAATATTAAAAATATCATAAGTGTTAAAATTTTATGTTTTTATAATATTAAAAATGTCAAATAGTTAATATGATAAGTTAAGCAAAAAGTTAGATAGTTTTACTTTATACTGCCGTAACTGGAGCAATAATTTTAGGACAAATGAAAAAACTAAATAGTTACTTTCTACGATAATTTTAAGAAAGATGAAGACCTCTTTCTGTTCA